>JACVVK020000497.1:120000-185000 GCA_018292915.2 Batillaria attramentaria | reverse complement strand
AATGCTCGGGTTGTGGACTCGACTGCGCAAACGGCTGGGCTGGTTGCGGACTAAAGACCAAGTAGACAGCGCTGATTGGTGGCTATATTTAGCGACTTTGTCGATCGGCGTGTAATACAGTATGGAAGCGTTAGGCCAAAGAAAGTCATACTGCTCTATTATTACAAGCCGCGAAGTCACGAACATGGTCGTATTGGCCACAGGGAACATCCATTCATTTGGCAAACAGTCTTTGCGCTTTGTAAGTGGCAGCCCCCCCCCCCCATCACCCTCCTCCCCGCCCCCCCCCCCCCCCCCCCCCCCCACACACACCCGGACCATAGAGACTTTAACCAGCCAACCAAGAAACCAGCCAAGTAAATAAACCAACCAACAAACCAGCCAGCTGACGTCATTCACGTCACTAGAGTACCTGTGGAGACGTAAATGTAATCTCAAGTGGGCGATGCAGGCCTCTGACTGATAATGATAATTATAGGCCTACCATTCAAATTGTGACTCCTCTGACGTCAGACTTAATCACCGCCCCTTCCATGAAATAACATAAATTAACCAACCTCCTGATCGCGGAGATTTCAGTCGGCAGTCGTGCTCGGTGCAAAGCAACATGCTGTCTTTGAATCTTATCGCTATACTCAGTAGGAAAAGTCTGAGATTCAAAGTTACGTCGGCGGAAATCAAACTTAAAGCCATGCTGTGATTTTCTTTATCGTTAATCTTCGTCCCGACTTTATGTCTGCTTCAAAAGATTCTAGAAACACGGAAATAGACAGAAATTGATTTTGTAACTGTGTTTTTATGTTACCGTATGTACAGAGCACTAAGGAATTACAAATGAAGTCACGTGTTATCTGTTGGTTTACTTTGTGTTTATGTGGCACTCCTTCGTATAGATAGTACTACAAGCAGCAGGAACAATAGCGTAGGTCATGGACACGTTCATTTTGACGGTGCGGATTTTCCTGTTGTTTTGAATCCTACTTTATGTTTATACGGTTTTCAAGATCTTCAACTCCCCCCCCCCACACACACACACACATAAACAGTATGCACATCAACATACAGGTAAATACTGTTACAATTATTTGCACATAATCATAACTTATCAACAGAGAACACACACACACACACACACACACACACACACACACACACACACACACACACACACACACACACACACACACACACACACACACACACCGTTATATTGCTTCTGTACCAATTCCTAATAATTGCCTCAGACACAAAAGACAGACAAGTTGCAGGAAAAAGTTTTAACGGGCGTAGTAAAGAGAGTGTCACTGTCCGAAAATAGCTTATTGGCGGTTCACCCTATCGGGTCTTCCTCTGAAAAACGCCGGAGGGTGCATGTCAGTGTCTGAGCTGCCGTTTATTTCTGTCCTATACAGACACAGACAGAGACACACACACACACACACACACACACACACACACACACACACACACACACACACACAATAATAATAATAATAATTATTATTATTATTAATATTAATATTATTATTATTATTATTAGGGGTGCCAGAAGTTACAGTCTAGCACGCACTTCCGCTAGTTATAGAAAGCTGAGCTCTTTGGGCGAGCTTCGCTTGGCTTCGCAAAAGCCAAAGTGTGTCGAATGTTCGATCTTTACAACCAGTGTCTCATTCTCAAAGACTCACTAACTACCTCAATCGCTACACGTACAGTGCAAATCAGTCTGTGGAACTCTTCAAAACTCTTCCAGGTCCTTTTCGGAAAACTCCTGACATCCAGTTACTCCACAGAGCAATATGAACTCACTTAGAATCACTTAGAGTGGCATCACACAAATCTCTCTCTCTCTCTCTCTCTCTCTCTCTCTCTCCTGTAAACAAGCATGAACCTTCTTCATCGAATACATCTACGCTTTATTAATGGACATTGGATTGGATTGAATCTTTCGAAGTTCGATCTACTCGTGAGCTATCATGAAACCCAATGAAGCGAAGTAGGTTTTGCGTTTGTTTAATGTTTGTGGAACCTGCTTTTTTTTAAATTCTGGTCGGTTGATGTTTATGCCCGATATGCTGCCCTTATCTCGTGCCTCAGGGCCAGTAACCATCCGCGGGCCGATATAGTCCCAAGATTGGGAACCTTTTAACTTTTCATTCAAGGGCATAAAGTACAGATGAGACATTATCTAAAGGCCATAAACGTATATTTTCGCCATTCTTATCGCTTCAATCGCTCGCTTGTAGCGGGAGAATGAAATTTCACTCGGGAGAATAAAATTAGTGCACGCACAAAACAGTTCTTGTAGCTACCTCTATGTCAAGCTCTCTCTCTCTCTCTCTCTCTCTCTCTCTCTCTCGTTTCCTTTCTTTTGTTTTTGTACACAAGATTTCCATTTAAAAGGACGCGATCATGCAGCGTACGATAGACGTGACCAGGTCATAAAAGTATAAGTTCTTTCTGGATAAACGGAAACAAAGATACATCAAAACACGTTCTGCCCTCTCCTCCAGCAAAAATAAATGTGCTTCGATTGGCGAAAATCTCTGGTGGACAGCGCATGCGCGTTGGTTTACGTCTCAGAAGACACACACGTGCTTAATCTATCCTCAAAAGGAAAACACGCCAAAGAGTTCTTTTACCCCGACATGCGAAAAGGCAACATAATCAGTGATGCTTTGGTTGTTATCTTGTCTCTTCCGTGCACCCGGGGAGGGACAAGGATGGATCAAACGTTTTCCCCAAAGACGGAGTCTGGAGTACGCCACGAGAAAATTAGGTTATGCTGGTGCATCTGCGTAGAGATCATTGCAATTAATCTGCTGCCTTGTCTGATAGACTGAAAAGAAACGAAATTCGAGAAGACAAGAAACGAGTTCTCTTTATTTTATTTTTCTTTCTGGTTTGGCCAACTTAAACGGAACTTTTTTCTGTTGTAGTTGTTGTTGTTCAGTAGTTGTTGTTTGTTGTTGTTGCTGCTGTTGTTTTAATTTTGTTTTGTTTTGTTGTTGTTCTTTCTTTCTTTTTTGCTGTAGGTTTTTTTCTTTGTTTGTTGTTGTAGTTTTGTTGTTGTTGTTGTTTTTCTTTTTCTTCTTCTTTTGCTGCTGTTTTTTTCTTTGTTGTTGTAGTTTTATTGTTGTTCTTCTTCTTCTTTTGCTGCTGTTTTTTTCTTTGTTATGTTGTTGTATTTTGTTGTTGTTGTTGTTTTCTTTATGTTTGGTCTTTTGGTCGTTTTCGCGCTCAGAGGAAGTGGAACAGGATTAAAGAAACGTGTGCGTGCATGTGTGTGTGTGTGTGTGTATGAGGGAGGGGGGGGCAAGACAGACAGACAGACACCTGCAGACAAACAGAGACAGACAGACATTGACAGACATGTCACGCCGCAGACCCTGGTTTTGAAAATCCCAACCGGCAGTTGCCCCAACGACACTGTTTGCCGACAGGCAAAACACTCACCACGGATTACCGAAACGCATTTAACTCTAATGCACCCTGGCGTTGCCAGAAGTTACAGTCTAGCACCCTCAGTTTACTAGAAAACTCGCCAGGACACGCTGAATCCAGTCTTAGCCGTCCTCCGGAAATTCACCGCTTCCACAGGGCATTCGGATCTCGTAGGAAGCAGAGACAGAGAATCAACACTGTATTCTACAGCGGCTTTCAGCTCAGGCCGCGCTGGTGCTAAGAACTTGTTGCTTGACTTGGCCAAATTCAGATTATGCCAGTATTTTTGCTGTCAACATGGCCTGGGAGGGGGGCAATGAATGAGTGTAGAGACTAGGGACCGACCTCGGTGGGAAGTGCATCTGGTGTGTCCAGGGAATTTATTTTCCGTGTAGTGTTGCAAGTCTTCTCTAACGACAAATATTGCCAGACACGTGACTTAACAGGGCTAATTCCATCTTTGCCAAGTCAGCTTAGTTTCGCTCGTGAGTGCCTGTATGCTCGAAATACTCAATCTTAATGCGATACCACGTTGTCTACGCATTGCGCGAGCGGTCCAACATTCAGATCTTACGACTGTTCTTACATCACTGGAGCTTTCAGTGTGGCTGCTCTTCAATCTTACATTGTCCTCGTGGTCAAAGGCTGTTTATCAACATACACATATTAAGACCCAGTGCATGTAAATGTTTTCTCTTTTGGGTATTTGTTTGTATCTGGGTCTTTGGCGTACTAATTAAGTTACCTTTCTCCAAGATACAAACTGTCTTCTTCTTATAAGAAATTAAGAATACTTTTGTTACAAGCTCTCTAGCTCTCTCTCTCTCTCTCTTTAAAAGAGGAGAACGTTTACTAATTCAATTTAAATCTTGAATTTGAAGACAAGAGACACATTCTCTTTGAAAAGTCTCCAAGGACACTAACGAAATTGTCGCCAAACGGAACCGACGCTACTCCGAACAGAACTTTGACACTGAGGGCAAGAATATAGTATTGTATGTGTGCTTAAGCTTGGGCTCTGCAGGTCCCGAGAGACTGCATGGGGAGTCGAAATGAAAACAGACACGTGTGCACTTGGGTGTGAGTGAACGTGATAATGTTTATTTTTCTTCCGCCCCGAGGTGCGCATTTTCCCCTCCTTTGTGCAATTAACTACCTGGGGCGGATGCATGCGTCGCGCGCGCGCGTGTGTGTGTGTGTGTGTGTGTGTGTGGATGATGATGGTGATCATGATGATGATGACGAAACATTTATCACAGGGGAGGGGTGGGGGAGGTTCCACCACGTGCGAGTTTATCACAGGATGAAACTGTTAGGAAGTTACCCACTGAAGATGGAGCTGAGCCGTGTGTGTGTGTGTGTGTGTGTGTGTGTGTAAAAACATTATATATACATATTTCTAACGTATATATGTACATGATTGTATATGTATTACATGCAGCTATAATATATGCATAATTATTTGTACCTGAGAAGAGACAAGCACACTGTACTGTGGCGTATACATCTTTACCTGTCAGTTTATCTAGTTTTGTGTATGTATATATATATGGCAAAAACAAAATTAAAAAAGGATGTTAGCTGTATTACGCACTGTCCTACTGAGTACGAGAGAAGGAGAGAGAGAGAGAGTACTACTACTACTACATGTATTACTACTGAGTATTGCGTATGCGCTTTGTCCAATTTCTTGAATTTGCTCAAAGCTCTGCGAGCAAACCTGACGCGCACGCTCACGTAAATCACACTCATTCCCTCTCACACACTGGACATAAATGCATTACAATCTCGTGATGCGAAGGGTCAGATCAGCTATTTAAGTTCCGGTATTTAGAACTGCATTTTTATTTTCAAATGTTGTCGGCTGAACATTTCCAAAACTGATCAGAGGGGGGAGGAAGTCGGAGTACCCGGAGACTGAGAACCTCAGACGATCGGCCCGAAAGAACGGTGATGATGGTGAAACATTTATTACGGGATTAAGCTTTTAGGAAGTCAGCTGCCTTTCGCACTGTCCTGCTGAACTACGAGAGAGAGAGAGAGAGAGAGAGAGAGCATTCCTGACTCAACTCAGTTTGAGGCAGTCACGTTCAGATCACAATCTTTCAAATCACTTCACAGAAATTGCCTCATCTGCATTAATAATCTCCCTGGGGGTCCAAATAGGGACAGTTCGATATCTTCTCAGTACACAGACATCTTCCCACAATTTCATTTCTCAAGCTCCCTTGATCACTCACTGAGATGCGCAACGCAAACAAACTTCAGGTCACGCCGACCCAGCGTCTATTCACCGCAATCTTACGCAAACATGCAACATGTTGACAAACGTTTGGGTAAAAGAGATAAAAATCACGAACTTACTGCCTCCAAAACCACTTTTTACTGCCATCTTTGATTTCCGACAGTTTTGAAATCCATGAAATGACGCAGAAATGGTTTGGATGAACGATTCTGGCGCCAGATTCTGGCGTTTTCAGCAAGTATCAAGGGCAAAATCATCGAAATAAGCATAGTTGACACTGGCAAAGTCGCCGGTCTGTCGGATGGATGAAAATGGCATGGAGGAAAGTTCAAATGACGCGAGGGGCGTGCGAGATGAAAGAACTTGTGCGGCGGAGGCAGTGGGTGTAGATTTCAAAATTACAAACCGCACTCACGAAGGAGAGGATGCAACGATTGCGTCATAAGAAATCTAGTTTTGAATATAGGGAGGATGAAAGGAATTGCTCTCTCTCTCTCTCTCTCAATCTCTCTCTCTCTCTCTCTCTCTCTCTCTCTCTCCAAATTTCAGGTTTGTCATAGTTGCACATCTGATTTACGAGGGCTGTTCAAATATTAATGGGAATGGGCCTGCCATTTTATAAGTAAACGTCGCACAGAAAATAATTTTATACCAGAATAAAATCTGGCTCAAGCCCTATTAACATGCAGAAAAGAATGATGACATCATGATGCATTTTAGAGTATGACCTCATTAAAATCGTCATCCAAACTGCTGAGCCAGAAAACCATGGACGCCGAGAATGAGCATTTTCGCTTCTACACATTCGTGAGGCTAAAACTCGGAGACAATGGCAAGAAAATCCTTCAAGATTTGCAAGCTGTTTTTGGAGCCAAGTGTGTCGGTAAGAGCACAGTTTACATATGGGTCGAAGCTTTTCTAACTGAACAAGGGCCTTCAAGCTCAGGTACCAGTCCGGGCCGTCCACTCTCAGCTCGGAACGAAAGAAACATTACCCTTGTGAAAAGCCTGATTGACGAAGACCCACATTCGACCATACGCGAGTTGAGTGAAGCATGTGACCTCTCTATCGGCACCATACACAGCATTCTGCATGAAGATCTTCAAATGAGAAACTTGGCTGCAAGATGGGTACCCCATCTCTTAACTGACGAACAAAAGAAACGGCGGGTTGATTGCTCATGCCAACTGCTTCAAGATTTTGAGCCAAATGGACCAAAACGTCTGTGTGACATAGTGACCGGTGATGAATCTTGGTTCACGTTTTACGGCATCCCCAACAAACGCTGCAACCGGGCGTGGGTAGGCCCAGATGGAGACCGACCAGTTGTCCTGAGGCCAGGATTTCAGAGCCGGAAGCGTCTTTTCTCTATTTTTTTCAGCACCCAAGGCGTCGTGGCTCTTGATATTCTTCCGGCGAAGGCTGCCATCACTGCCACGTACTATACCAAAGTGGTGCTCCGGAAAGTGGTGGATGCGATCTGCGAGCAGCGCCCAACCGTTGGAACCTCAAGGACCTTAATGCTGCATGATAATGCAGCCCCCCACAAAGCCAAGATCACCACGACCTTCCTAGAGGAAAGAGAGACCAAAGTCTTGGCCCATCCCCCCTACAGTCCGGACTTGGCACCGTGTGACTTCTGGCTCTTTCCTATCTTGAAAGAGCGACTCGCTGGACGCAAGTTTGATCGCATCCAAGACCTCTCAAAAGCCGTGAAATCAGAGCTCGAGGGTATCCCGAGGGAAGAGTACCAGAGGGCGCTTCATATGTGGCGAACAAGGCTGGAAACGTGCATTCGGGCCAAGGGTGAATACTTCGAGGGGATGTAGAAGTTTGGAGTCGATCCGATGCAAGACACGTGAGTAATGGCAGCATTCCCAATAATATTATATTTGAACAGCCCTCGTACACTGTCAAAACTATGTAACTCAGACACGTGTGATTGTTATGTGTTCATGTCCAGTGTCTGAGAGAATGCGTGTGATTCACGTGAGCGTTACGTTTAGCTCGCGGCGCTTTGAGCCAAATATTAGGGATAAAGCGCCTATAGTAATGCGATAATTATTATTGAAAGCAGCGTCCAGTTCACTGTTCTTTACATTGAGCAATGGGGAACCGGGATAGCCGAATGGTAAAGCGTTGGACTCTCAATGCTCGGGTCGTGAGTTCGAATCCCGGCTGGGGCCAAATATTTGTGCTGGCCTTTTTCTCGTTGCCCCGACTTTGATATCACCCTTACTTGTTGGATCTGTAGTATCATCTACCCCCCCCCCCTCGCCCCCCTCCCCCCCCCCCCACACACTTAGTGTTTCATGTTTCATGTATGCGTGAGAATGTGTGTGTGTGTGTAGCGCACTGAGTGTTCTTTGAGCAGACTGTTAGCGCTTTATAAGACCTATTATTATTATTATTATTAAAAAGACGTTAAACACCCAAACACCCACCCACCCATACTTCGGTTAAAGCATTCCGCTGCTACAATGACTACGTGTTAGTTAGTTGTTGTTTTTTTAAATATTTCTGAGAAAACGAAAATGAGTACGCGCTTTTGCGAACAGAAAACTCTGCACCTATGCCCCTCAAACTTCGGTGAACCTTCCGACTTCCTCCGACATATAATGACGCCCATTCAAGATGTCTCCCACAAGGGTGAAAGGTATGTCTGCGTCAGCCTTACAATACGACCGCCAGGAAGACCTTTCCTTCCGCTGGGTCTAGACGGCTTGTTGTATTTCATTCCCTGAGCGCTGCCCGCTTGACTTGCACATGACTTGGCGCATATCTTGCGACGGAAAAGAGTCGACAGTCTCATCTGTCAGTGTTCTTACTTCACGCCTAGTGTGCATTTTTTTTTTCTGCCCCAACTCTTCGCCAGCATGATGATGGAGATGAGGATGATGGTATGGGGATGCTGTGGAGGTCCGTGTGGTTTGGTGCTGCGGGACAGGGTCGAATTCTGTCATAAATATCTCGGCGTTAACCAGGCGCTGGAACAGCGGCACGAGCGGTGCCGGCCGTGTAATCATCCACATCATGAGATGTGTCATACCAAGGAAAGCACCTAGGGACACTTTCTCAGTGTTGCCGTGTAGCTTCTTGATTTCCTTCACAGGCGGAACGATTATGACTTTTCTTGACTCTTGCTTTAACATTCATTAACATTAACATCTGTCGTGCTGCTTTCTTTGAGTTAAGGCGCATCGCTTCCACCCGACCTTTTCTCTCTGACACCGCCTGCTCTATAATTGTTCACAGCTTGTCACATACCGACTGGATTTTTGTAATTCGGTGTTGATTGCTCTGCCGGCAGAACAGATAAACCGACTCCAACGTGCGCGGCACGGCTGATTTTGAAAAAGAAAAAAATCCGACCGTATCACACCCTTGCTGCTCCGGCTGGCTTTCGACTAGGCCCACTTACCTCCTCCTGATTCAGCTGCTCTGTGTGTGTGTGTGTGTGTGTGTGTGTGTGTGTGTGTGTGTGTGTGTGTGTGTGCATATTTGTTGGTATGAGTGCGGGAGTACGCGCATTGAGTCACTTTGTGAGAATTTTGCGCTATACGAGTACAATTCATTATTATTATTATTATTATTAAAATGATCAATGATCCAAAAGGAGCAATAGTGTGCAGCATTTGATGACGGAGTGAAAAAGCCACGAGTACGTCTACAAAGCAGATGCGTTATACTAGGTGGTATGGGGGGGGGGGAGGCAGCTGCCTCAGAATCTTTCTTTAGAAAATCGACTAAACTCATTGCAGTTCGGTGCATTTTGGCATGATGTAAAGTGCTTCAGAGGACGAAACACTTCTTCGTGGAAGACACGTTCTAGAATTAGACTGAAATCTGTGCAGTTTGGTGCGG
This sequence comes from Batillaria attramentaria, assembly GCA_018292915.2. Classification (NCBI taxonomy): domain Eukaryota; kingdom Metazoa; phylum Mollusca; class Gastropoda; family Batillariidae; genus Batillaria; species Batillaria attramentaria. Next base: position 175,449 of record JACVVK020000497.1, on the reverse strand, counting down.
TTTGGCACGAGTTTACGTGCTTCAGAGGAGGAAATACACTTTTGTTTTATGGAGGAAAATGTTTCAGCCGAAAGTGGAAATCCGTCAAACCCCTGAACATTGTTTATAAGAGCGACTGTCACGGTAAGCCTTCATAGTTACTGTCAGCGAAAGCTTGACATACAGTCTACATAAGCGTTATCACCAGACAGTTGCTGAGACTTGTTCTATCTAGTTTCTAACAAATAGGTCGACAAACGCGTTGAAATATTTACTTTTTCCATACAATATTTCCCACGGGGAACCAGCTTTCGGAAAGTGTCGGTCCCGATGAATATTTTACCTTTCTCTCGGTGCGAGAAATGGGTGGGATTTGGGAAAGTATGTAGCAATAGCGGAAACTGTAATTTACAAAAAGCTGAAGTTCATCTGCGGTGTGAGTCCTTCTTCGTGTTTCAAGAGGAATGGCTGAAATGATTGAAATGAGGATTTAGGTGCGTCTGATGGGCTAAACCATTTCAAACTGTCTTTTTAACACATGTCATACCACCCACAGGGAGTTTCCATTTTCCCGGTTCTCTTCCCACTGCAGCACCAAGAAGCGCTTTGGAGCTCGCTCCTTCAAGTGTTCTGCCCCTGCTCTGTGCAACGCCCTGTCGCCATATTTGAAATCCAGCACCTCCACCGTGTCTTTCAGGAGCCACCTGAAGACCCATCTTTTCTCAAAGTTCTGATGCAGACACCTCCCTGCTCCCCCTCCTCCCCACCCCTACCAATTTTTTCCCGTTTTACTTTAAATCTTTTCACTCCCCCCCCCCCCCCCCCCACCCGCGCGCTACGAGCATATCATCATCATCATCATCATCATTCTCAACGTTAGTTTTGCTGGTGATGTAGAGTGATGAGATATGTCACTTTCCTTCACGCTTTCTTTCTTTCTTCCTTTCTTTCTCATAAACTTAATGTGCTTATAATTTGGACAAACGATGTGCTTAGTGAGCGCCGAGTTGCATACTTACAATACAATGCAATGAATCGTTATTGCCCAGCTAACTCTGAATAGCACATGCGAAAATCGTAATTTTACTTGAAATCTTTTGATCACTAAAATCCACTTCAAGCCACTATTGTTCAATCTGCAGCGGTCTTGGGTCTAGTGGGGATGGCCCACGCCTTGCGTAATAGTGGCTTGAAGTGGCTCCTACTGGTATGCAATGGCTTGTTCTTTTTAACCAGTATTATTATATCGCGGGCAGGCGGTGGTCGGGCTCTGAGAGATGAGTATTAACTGAATAAAATGAAAAATTGACTTCTGCAATCGCTGTGCAAAAGAAATGAGTCCAATTAATGGCAAGTGAAGAAATATTACAGCATAACTATTTGAATCCTCACCATAAAACATATTATAACCGTTGTGAATGGAAGTAAAAAGTACTTCGGAAGGGTATGTGGGTGGGTGTTTGGGAGTTTAACGTCCTTTCCCACCACATACGGGTAATATCAAAGACGGGGCAACGATGAACAAGCCAGCACAAATATTTGGCCCCAGCCGGGATTCGAACTCACGACCCGAGCATTAGAAGTCCAACGCTCTACCATTCGGCCACCCCGGCTCCCCGTACTTCGGAAGGAGATTGGGTTCATGCATAACTTACATGATAAGAACGTGGTTATATTTTCTTGTTCAGATTTACACAAGCCCCAAAAGAGAAACGTTAAGGATGTAATACTCGAGGGTTCCCTGCCACACGGCCCTATCGATACAAATAATAATAATAATAATGAGTACTGTATAGGCACTTTACCCAATTTCATGAATCGGCTCAAAGCGCCGCGAACTGAACCCAACACGCACGCTTACGTGAATCACACGCATTCTCTCACATACTGGACATAAACACATTACAATCACGTGGTGCGAAGGTTCAGCTCAGCTATTTAAATTTCGGAATTTAGAATTGCATTTATTTTTTTCAAATTTGTTGGGCTGAACATTTCCAAAGCAGAGGGGGAGGAAGCCGGAGTACCCGGAGAGAACCCCCGACGATCGGCCCGAATGAACGGTGCCACATACGAGAAGGAAACATTCTTTGCTCGAGTGGGACTCGAACTCCTGACCTCTCGCATTGGTGACAAGTCTCTTAACCACTAGACCACCGACCGCCCCGGATACAGATAGGAACCTTTTATATACAACAGGGTGTCTCTAATTTCCTTGATCTTACTATGAAGCTAGCGAGACCTGTATATTTCTCCAGTTGCGTATCTCCTCTACCCATGTTACGAATATCTGCCAGGCTTGATCTATCATGCTGATCTCTGATGGTCTTTTTCGGGAAGTACCTTTCGGCATTCGATCTAAAGCAAGGCCTCCTCTTTTCTCTCTACAGATAATCTGACTCTGAACCAAAAAACAAACAAAGAAATAGAAATACCAGCTAACTAACCCGAAATATAAGCACGAGGTGTCGTCGAAAATAATCGGTATCGAGTTATCCAGCAGGGTATTCAGGAGAGGCCTTGCTTTGCCAACACGTACCGAGCCAAACTCATGAATTTCTATTCAATTATCGGGCGTCGGAATTCCGGTCTGGATGTTGGATTTTGCTGACGCTAGTTGGATTTGCAGGCTCGTTTCCCAAAATGAAGCTACCGCCCCTGGAAAACGAACAAACTTCTCAAAAACTCTTCTCGTGATAGAAAAAGGCTTATAGTGTCGTCCGGACGTTTTGGAAACACTTCGCCAAACGAAGTGGACAGACGAAAGGAGTTTGCTTTGCTGCAAAGTAAACAAACCATTCTTAACAGTCGGTGCTGAGTTTGAAAGTCATTTTCCTCTCTCCAAACTGGTTGCCGCGAGCAGTTCATAAAACAAATTGTGGTCTGGACGTGTGAATTTTTGGTCCCACTCCGAACTTTTTGTAATTATATTACACACAGAAAACTTCAAGAATTACTCATCGGCTGACCTAGATCTACTTCAGCAAATGTGTAATAAGAGAGAATTATTGCTGCAAGTTTTGTTCTGCTTGTTATTTTACTTTACAGCAGTCTCAAATGTGTTTCTGCCAAAACATGCTTAAAATGGACTTTTTCTGTGGATCAGTCGTATAGTGCCAATACACAGGACAGCTTAGTTATTGGAATACTAGGTACAATCGTGTTTGTGTGTGTGGGTGCGCGCTCGCTCTTTTGTTTTATTATTACTATTCTTTGTCTTTGTTGTTTTAGTTATGCACGTACGTTTGTCTTGATATTATCATTACTTTGCAATTGTAGCAACGGCAATTTGTGATACTGGTCAGGGGACCTAACATTTCTACCATAGGAAAATAAAGGTTCATTTCCTCTCTCTCTCTCTCTCTCTCTCTCTCTCTCTCTCTCAGGGAGCCGGGCTGGCCGAATGGTAGAGCGTTGGACTTCTAATGCTCGGGTCGTGAGTTCGTATCCCGGCTGGGGCCAAATATTTGTGCTGGCTTTTTCATCGTTGCCCCGTCTTTGATATCACCCGTATGTGGTGGAAAAGGACGTTAAACCCCGAACACCCCCCCCCCCCCCCCTCTCTCTCTCTGTTTAACATTTGTTTATTGTTTGTTGTTGCAGTTGTTGTTTTTGTTGTTTTTGTTGTTTTTGTTGTTTTTGTTGTTTTTGTTGTTTTTGTTGTTTTTGTTGTTTTTGTTGTTTTTGTTGTTTCTGTTGTTGAACGTCTTGCCTAAATCGCTTGACTTTTTTTTTTTTTTTTCATTCCTTGCTTTAGCGAATCTCAGTAACTGCAGACCCTGCTCCCTGTGTCCCTATTATTTGAAATAATTATCGTACACAAGATTTAAACCTCAAACCTTTCGATTCTCAGGTGATAGATTCCCCTAGCGAGCCCTCGCCCACGACTGATATCTGAACGTCTGTAACACGGAAGCAGACAGCAACTGCTACTGTTCCTCCTGTCTAACTTTGACCCATAAACAGAGTGATGAAGCTGGTCTAGTGCCCTTAGAAAAAAGTATAATGCCAACACCGGCTGAACTTCTCTAGTTTACAACATGATCCTCTGACATTATACGCAGCCGTAATAAGAGATTAGCCTCCAGACGCAAACTGACCCATTTTACGTCGTCAACACTGTTCGTTCAAGCCCTCGTTTTAGATACTACGTTGCTTCAAAAACACCAAGGGACCAGATAATGTCAAAATCAATATTTTCGTCGTAGAGGGGAGGGGGAGGGTTGAGGGGTCAAGATGTTTCCAAAAGGAAGTTCTTATCACAGTAACCGTCCTTCGTGCCCAAGGGGAATTACTCCAGCGATTAGGGGCCACTTGTTAGTGTCAGCGGTAAACTCTAACGGCGTCTGAGAGTAGTTCGGTACATTGTAACAGTTCCTCTGATTGGTCGAGCTGAGGGAAATTACGCCCTCGGCGATTAGAGGTCGCTTGTCTGGGCCAAAGACAAACTTGTGAGAGTGTCTGGGAGTGGTTGATTAAGTAGTAACGCCGCCTTTGATTGGTGGAACAGAAGGGCGGGACCCCTGGTCTCCCGGCGGTCACACGTTCGACCCAGACACATTATTTCACTTTGGGCAAAGATGACGTTGGATTGTGGGCTATCTTGGAGTACTTAACCCACGTCTGGACTGATAACAACTTGACGTCCCGACTGGCGGCATGGAAATGTGGCTTTGCTGATTACTAGTGCGAGTCTAGGGTGTGCCGGTGTAGACACGTGCAGATGAAGATACTCTGTCATGATCAGGTGATCATAGAAGTGCGAGAAAGAAGTGGAGTCTGTGGGCAAAACCAGAATGGAAGAAATTCGATAAATCAGCTGGGTAGGAGGCGGCCGGAGATGTACAAGCATCTCGCAAAACTTTATAGGTGAGAAAGACTTCGGACACTTTGGGTGCACGCATGGATGTCCCCACCTCCCCCACCATCACCACCACCCTCCTCCCGGTTCAACAGTCCCGGGCACTTCTCATTAACTTCAACGGAGCTGTTACTATGCATATTTTTTCTCACGTAGGAGTTCAAATTTGATTGTGAGCTTCACATTGGGAAAAAGTAACGTTTATTTTTCCTACCCCGTTCCCCCAGTCAACTAGTCAAACTTCTTCCACCCACTCATCAGCCCCCCCCCCCCCCTTCATAATCGTAATCATCACTATAAGCATACCAAACTAGAGTAGGCATTGTAAGGAGCTCTTTCTTACCATACTTGGTTTCTTTTTTTCCTGGAATCTTCTTCACATAATAATAATAATAATAATAATAATATTTCGCCTGTCCTTCGGCAAGCTGTAGGCGCCAAAAAAACAACAACAAAAAAACAAAAAAACAAACAAACAAACAAAAAACATGAAGCTAGCAGCGATTAAGCGTGCTTCCCTCCAACCTTCTTTATGTGCCATTGTCTGCAAAATTATCACATTTTTACCTGGTTCTGTCTGTTCGCAGACACGTGTGTGTGTGTGTGTATGGGGGGGGGGGGGGGTAGGGGTTGGGCGTCTTCTTGCAATCTTCCTTCTTTGACTTTGTCTTAGATGCTTCTTGTAAACGTAAACATGTTTTCTTTTTATCAGCGCTGAATTTGGGCGAGATAAACATTTGTCTCGAATGCATCGACTCCCCGGGGCGGTGTACAGATGTACATCCCTCCTCATCTTTCCACTTTCCAATTCTTCTCTCTGTTTACACTCACAATCGATTCTTTTGTTTTGTCTGTTTGCAGTTCCGTTCTGCTGGATACCATCCTGAGTGCAGCCGAGGGTGAAAATGGTTTTAAGAACTGGCCCCCGAATTACGACTCAGGTGGGTAAATATGATGAATGATGATTGTCACCCTGCCATGTGGATGGTATGGAAGCCAAGCTGTGCCATAACTACGCAAATCGGTCGAGTTATTTGATGATATTTTGTTGGAAGTTTTGGCCTGATCTGTCTCGAGCGAGTTATAAACTAACATGAAAATCGTCACGTTAGCGAATCAGAATGACATTTTTATGATGACGCTGACCAAATTTTGGCAGTTCCTCGTGGATTTTGTTTTCTTGCGTGTGTGTGTGGTGGGGGGGGGGGAGGGGGCGTCTTCTTGCAATCTTTCTTCCTGTAAACGTAAGCATGTTTTCTTCTTATCAGCACTGGTTACTGGGGAGAAGGATATTTGTCTCGTGTAAATGTCCCACAGGAAATTGCGGTGTAATAACCATTAGTATGATACGATCTTTTCTCATTTTCCAAGTGTTTATTAAGCGGTAAGCATTGCACGGTCGGTTGCAAAACATGGTACGTTAGGCACGAAAACCTCTATTCCGTACATTAGAAAGCAGTTTCTCATGTAATGTATGGGCTGAATAATTATGTGCAATCCATCTCTTCTTTTGCTGTTTATAAGATGATAGAAATGGATCATCTCCATGGTGTATGTGTGTGAGCGTGCGTGCGTGCGTGCGTGCGTGCGTACGTGTGTGTGTGTAAGCGTGCGTGCGTGCCTACGTGTGTGTGTGTGGGGGGGGGGGGGGGGGGGGGGTTCGTGTTTTTGTGTTTATTGGTGGTGGTGTTACCTTCTGTTGTTGTTGTTGTGTCTGTTGCTGGATGCACAGTATGTTGATATTGTTGCTGGTGGTGATGTTGCCGGGTGGTGGTGTTGCTTTTGTTGTATGCTCAGTATGATATTGTTGTCGCTGGTAGTGGTGTTATCGTGTGATGGCGTTGTTGTTGTTGTTGTTGTTGCATACTGAGATTGTGATAACTGGTATTTCCTCTGTCTTCTATTTTTCATTTGTTTATTCGTGATTGTACTTGTAAGTTTACCCAAATATAATGTGGTTGTTTGTTTGTTTGTTTGAAGTAAATCTTTCTATTGTTACAGACAAAGCGACAAAAGTAGAGGTGAAACTGTACATAGATACCATCGATTCCGTCAATGAAGCCACAATGGTGAGAGAACTTCATGTTTGATCAGACTGATTGAAACTGATATGCATGGTGTGTACTTGTTTTGCCATTGCACGGCCGCTGCTGGATGGAATAGGACCTCCATCGTGTACACTAGATATGTATTCGTGCGTTTGAACACGGAGATAAAACAGGCACCGTAAACGAGTCTGCACGTGTATGTTTGACTCGATTTGGTGCTGACAAAAATCCCCACCCGATTTCCTGCGCATTCCACCGGATGGACTGTGACCTTCAACGTGCACGATTGATATTTTTGTATGCGCGTGAACACGGAGACAAAACAGGCACCGTAAACGCGTCTACACGTGCATGTTTGACTCGATTTGGTGGTGGAAAACCCCCAACAAAATTCCTGTCCACCTGGGGGTTCGAATTCTGTGAATACGCAGGCGGATTCCTCATCCACTAGGCCGAGCCCTCTTGTCTGATAGTTACAACTACCTGGGTCTTTTTTCAGACAGACGTAAGATACGAGATAAGTAAAATTCCGCTATCCTTTCATCCCGTGGATTAGCTGTCAAACTTGTCTTCAAGTCGACAGCGTCTGTGACCCCCGCTTCAAACTCGTGCTTTGGACATTTCTGACTTCTCTCTCCTAATCTGCTCGTTTTTCAACACTTCGCCTTTTAGCCTGCAGATGTTTCACTGCTAGAAATAAAGATATCACAGATGGAAACAGACTTTTTTTAACTTTGCGTATGCCGAGTGTTGTTGCGTCTTTTCGACAGGTGTTGACGATTTAAACTCGTCGAAAAGATGCTATTCTCGGGAAAGAAAATGTCAGTGAAGGCTTGAAATATAGCTGCTTGACATGACACGGAATTTTGAAAGAATTTTTGTGTCTAGAAGTGCTGACCTAAACACGTAGGGCGTCTCTCCAACACGGGTCACTTTAACCGAACAACTAAGCAGGTGTTTGTGTCGACGGAATTTGATGACCGACAGAGTAACCGTATATACGCTCGTCATGCACACAAAAATGTTGTGGGGAGTTTTTCTATCGAATGTGCTCAATAACAAAACACTGCAATTCTCTCTCTCTCTCACACACACACACACACACACACACACACACACACACACACACACACACACACACACACACAGAGAGTTCTGTCAATCCCTCATTACTGCTACTGGGCTGAGAACAAGTGTATTTTGACGGCAGTGTTAAAGGTGGGGACCGAATCTATATGCCTGTATATGTGTTTGGGAAGAGTATTCCAAACGTTGGGTCCTTAGTGCGAAAACGACCGCTACCCATAAGTATGTCTTTGTTCGAACACTTGGAACACAAAGAATATTTTTAACATTTCTCTTCCTCACAGGATTTCACAGTCAGTCTCCTGCTCCACCTACGCTGGCGGGACGAGAGGTTGTTGAGTCATCATATGCAGCAGTCTTTCCAGTCGCAGAAGAAGAGCTTCTTGGAGTTCGATTCGCAGAACATCAAACGTATTTGGGTTCCAGATCTGTTCTTTCCCAACGAGAAGAGGGCGTCGTTTCACGAAGTGATGACGAGTAACCAGATGAGCAGACTATACAGCGATGCCTCCATTCTCTACATCTCTAGGTATTGCTCGTTCCTCATCTCAGTCCCGCTTTTGTCAATCCCTGGCTTTCATGACACCACCACCAGCAAGCACTTTGGACCAGGCCGCTCCTTCAAGTGTTCTGCCCGTTTTCTGCTGAACGCCCTGCCGCCATATTTGAAATCCAGCACCTCCACCGAGTCTTTCAGGAGCCACCTGAAGACCCATCTTTTCTCAAAGTTCTGACGCAGACCCCACTCTGCCCCCCCCCCCCCCACCTCTCCCAGTTCTTTCCGTTTTACTTTATAAAGTATCCCTCCCACTCCCCCCGTGCTACGGGAGAGCCGGGAGAGCCGAATGGTAAAGCGTTGGACTCACAGTGCTCGGGTCGTGAGTTCGAATCCCTGCTGGGACCACATAATTATTAGTGTTGGCCTTTTTCTCATTGCCCCGTCTTTGATATCACCCATACGTGGTGGAAAGGACGTTAAACTCCCAAACACTCACTCACTCACCCCACCCGCGCTAAGAGCATGCTGTCCACGACTTTTTTAAATGACAAAATCACAAAATAAAGGCACTTTAACGTTTCTCATGCTCGTGTATTTTCAGGTTATCCATGACGCTGAGTTGCCCAATGAACCTCCGGTATTATCCATTCGACAAACAACATTGCTCTATACAGATCATGAGCTGTAAGTATCCTTTCCGCCAAGGCCTCGCTGGAGTAATGCTAGTCTACTTTCTGTTTAGGCCAGAAAGCGAGTTCACCCAAATCGGCCGATGTCACCTTTGCCTCTCCTGTGCGCAGAAAGTCCCAGCTTCACTGGCAGCTTACCTCCTCTTGCTCTATCCCCTGGCATGCACCTTGCCCTACCAATGCAAACATGACGAAACTCACGCATTATAGTGACAACAATCACTACAAACTAGCAGACTCGCAAAACAGGGTACTCAAGACAAACACCAAACTTGAGTCCACGCTTAGTCTGTGTCCTTACGCCGTCGCGGCCACCCTGGCTCCACGGGGAGAGGTTTACACCCGGGGAGGGGGGGGGGAGGAAGGAAGAAGGACTGAACCTCTCAGGCAACGTCTTTGACTGAGGCAACTGACTGCACTGAATTCGTTTCGCACGTACTGTAAGATATTTCTCTGACCGACCCCCCATGGCAGTCTGAATTCACGATTCTTCACAATTACTCTCCAGCAAACTTACCAGACTGCCCAGCTCTTCCGATCCTCCTAGAGTAAATCACAGAACGGATAGTGTACCGATATCGACGCCCTAGGCCTAGATCTTCATCGGGTATTGACGGTCGTTTCTGCATCGCGCAGTGTGCAGTAATGGGGTCAGTAGACGAAGCAAGCCATTAGCGTATTTCACTGTGACAGTCGGCAGACAGTCATGCGCGAAACATGGTCTGGACCGGCGACTTGTCCCTGACGGCTGTCTGACTCGCTCGATCAGTCTTCATTAAACGTACAGGGACAGATTTCGAGTTCGTTTAGGAGAGTGTTGGTGGTAGGTTTTGTGTCCAGAATGGTAGAACTCGTACGCCTTACTGATACTGTCCTAGCGTGGGATAGAGAGTCTGTAGTCGTCATTAAAGGCTTCTTGTTTTATTTGTGCAAGTTTGAAGACATCATCTTCTTCTTCTTCTTCTTCTGCTTCTTCTGATGGAAGGCCACCTTCAGTTTGCTGAAGATTCTGTCGTTTAGTCAGGGTTCTGCGCAGGGGAGGGGGGGGGGACATAAAGTGATAATCAGGGGTATGTGAGCCTATGAAACTTTAGTGGGGGGGTGGGGGGTGAGGGGGTTGGAGTAAGGGGGAGTGAGGTATCTTGACTTTCAGCGTGTTAGAAAATGAACAGAATACACAAAGTTCGATCAAAACACGCTTAGAGAAGACAGATTTTTTTTTTTTTGACTAAGCAGTATTAAGCAGGAGACGAACACTCAAAATCCAATACGAGGACGGCGCTATTTACTACCTCGATCAGTTCACCTCGAAGAGTAGCGACAATAAATGATGCCAAAAGAAAAATTACATTTTTTATCAATTAACAAAGACTTTAATGAACAGATCTTAATAAGGAAAGAAGTGAACCCGAGTTTTTTAAATTTAATTTTACAAACACGCTTTCAAGCAACTTATGGTGGCGTGTATGAGTCGTAACCGGGCTGTTTCTTTATTGCTGTGTGTACTGCAGCATAGTTGGGGCTGTTTTCTGATTGGCTAATAATTCTTGCTTGCTTCGGAGAGACCTTTACCTTGTGAACGTCTTCTGCTTGTTCACAGTTGGCTACGCAGACGACAAAATCGTGCTGGACTGGATGAACACCACAGAACCAGACACTATGGACGAGGACAGGCCTGTGATCATCAACGAAAATGTCGAGTTGCCGCAGTTTGAGGTGACCGGCAGAATGGCCACTCGTTGTAACAAACGCTACCATCAGAAATCAGGTTTGTAATCCGTTGGAAATAGCTCTACCATAAGACATCTCAGTGCAATACACTACCGTCCACAGGCTGTGCGAGTCGGCGGAAATTTACACACACACACACACACACACACACACACACACACACACACACACACACACACACACACACTCCTTCCGAGGGAGTGCAACCCCTTTGTACAGCCCCAACCGTCTTCGGTGGTTGTTGTCGTTTTTCTTTTTGCATGTGTGCGGAGAAAAAAATCCTCAACCAAATTTCCTGCCACCAGGAGTATTTGATCCTTGGTACTTCAGGATCCGCTGGCGGACGTTTTAACCACTAAGCCACTTAAGGCCAGACACTCTTAGCTTTGTTCTACAGAGACAGCTCTACTGTTCAGACCTTATAATAATAATAATAATAATAAAGACTTATAAGGCGCCTATACATGTAAATTACACAGGCTCGAAGCGCCGTACATCATAACAAGAATAAAACAGGTATCACTGACAGTACACAGACAACATAAAGCACAACAATAGACACAAACATGAGTGACTGTTACACACCTAAGGAACGGCAGCAAAATACATATACCGCACAATAAACAGCTTTCATACACACATACTCACTGGAAACATTTAAACAATACCTCTCAACATGCAGGCTGACACGGTGTGGCAGAGCAGGGTAAAATCAAGATCAGTTATCAGTTTGAAATAGGTGGGTTTTAAGATATAATTCATGTCGTGCTTTGGCTACGCGACGGTATTAGCTTCCGGGGCATGTAGTAAGGACTCGGCTAAATATAATAGAAAATCTTTGTCCCTTTTAAAATTTGTTGTGCAGCGTAAACAATGGCAATCTGGTGCTTTTTGTTGGCTTTGTAAACAAGTTTCGTGCCAGGTAATAGTAAAATTAGGGGAAAATGAGGCTGGCTTGTGGACTATTTGTATTCATGCGCGGCTGGCACAGGAGCCAGCAGACGACCGTGGAATGAGGGGGTATGTGGTCGCTGCCAACATTGCCAAAAACGGAACATTGGAATTTTTTTTAATTTCCTCTACGCATGAGTCTATGGCTGCCTGATTTTGGTGAATTTTTTGGTGAATTTTAAAGCATTTCTAGGGTGTCATCTGCAGCGTTATGTGTAAGAGGAATATATAGCGTTTTCCTCCAGATTTGCATCTCTGGTACGTAGCCTTTCCCTTCAGACACAGCTTATTCCTTTGCCGGACGAATGCATATAATCTGTTTGTACCAGTATTAACAAACACTGTCTGTCCGTAATTCAGTGTATTCGTATTAAAACCTAATTTAGAATTTTCACATTGTAATCAGGGAGACTGAGTAGAGAAGCACTCACCGTCACCTTATCGTCTCGGAATATGGTCAACGGGAAGTAACTTATTCTTCAGCGTTCGTTAATATGTGCAAATTACTTCCCATCTGCAGACTCCCGTGCATAGCCGAGTAATCCGCAAGTGATTTGTGTCCAAATGTTACATGTCCAAAATGTTGGTTTCAGATAACCACAGCTGTATAGAGGCCGTGTTTTTCCTGGAGCGAAACATCACCTACTACGTGGTCCAGATGTACATCCCCTCCATCCTGATCGTGATGCTATCGTGGATCTCCTTTTGGCTCACCGTCAACTCGGTACCTGGTCGGATCTCACTAGGCGTGCTCACTGTGCTCACCATGACAACGCAAAGCTCCTCTGTCAACGCCTCACTACCCAGGTAACGAGTTAATACTTAGTGAAGGAAATGGTAATGACTGCGAAGTGGTTACAAGTTAAACAAATAAAAGGGACAGAAACCACTTAACTTTCACAAAGGACGGCACGGGTCAACGTTTCGGCTCTCGCCTTCTTCAGGAAACAAACAAATGGGACATAACTTCAAGAAACAAAAGGTAACTCTGCTGACATACTGATACACACGGCACGGGAAAAAAAAGTTAAGTGGTTTCTGTCCCATTTATTTGCTTTTATTCCTAATGCTTAGTGGCTTCTAGATGGTGGCTTCGGGGTGGTCGGTGGTGAAGATGTAACATCTCAGCGCAGAAGGTTGAGGTTCGAGTCCCATTTGGGACATCAGATTTTTAACTGAAGTGTGTGGCACCGTTCAGGAGGTTCGGGGGTTCTCTTCTGGTACTCCGGCTTCCTCCTGCTTTGCTTTCGATCTATGTTCAGCCCACAAAACCGTTTTAAAAAATATGCAATTCTAAATTTCGAAACTTAAATAACAAAGCTGACCATTCGCACCACGTGATAATGATGTTATATATCTAGGGAGTGATAGAATGCGTGCGATTCACAATAGTGTGCGTGTTGGGTTGGGTTGGTCGCGGCGCTTTGAGATGGGAAAAAGGGTACACATTGTTTTCTTCCGTTTTCAGGGTGTCCTACACGAAAGCGATTGACGTGTGGATGTCCACGTGTCTTGTCTTCGTCTTCTGCTCGCTGCTGGAGTTCGCCGTGGTGAACGTGCTGAGCCGAAAGGACAGTCTCCGGGACTTCTCCATCCGCAGGGTCTTCAGCATTCCCAAGGACGTGGAGAACGGCACCAGAGAAGTCAGAGAAGTACGTTCAGTATATTCTCTCATACTATTAAATCCCTCTCAAAATATTACGGTGCCAGGTCTGTGAAGGTGTTGCTCAGGGATGTACCCACTGACAGCATCTTCAATTTCTTGAAAGAGGTAAAATTATATCAAGAAATATAGATGTTCCGAATATATGGACTTTCAATGGCCTCTTCTGGTTTAGTTCTTCGGAGTCTTGAAACCTTTTCTCATTTAAACCTGATAGATTTTTAAGATATACTTACATCTTGTTTTTGGAATACCCTTTTATCTTTTGACGACCTGTCGGAGGAAGACTTTGTTTTGCTGCGAATTAGTCTTTGTTGCTTGCGCAGCGTTAAGCCCTAAATAACGAAGTAACTAACCTCTCTTACCGGCCCCCGTCGTGTACTGGTTAGCACTTGGGACCATGGTCTGGGAGATCCGGGTTCGAATCCCGGCCGAGGCAAGCGGGATTCTTCCTCACTCCTTCCGCTCCTACCAAGCGCGGGGTGGGTGGGGGAGGGGGGGAGTGGGTGGGTAAGTGGGTGGGTGGGAGTTTAAAGTCGTTTTTCACCAGGTTTGGGTGATGTCAAAGACGGGGCGACAAAAAAAAAAAAAAAACACAAATATTTGCCGAAAGGCGGGATTCGAACTCACGACCCGAGTATCGACATTCCAACGCTCTATCATTCCGCTATTTCCCGAATCCTCTACCCAACGCGGGTGTGCTACGGACCCAAGGGGGTGGCTGTTGCCACACAGTCGAGATCCCCCCCCCCGATCATGTGGTGTTGTTGTTGTTTTTGTTTGTTTGTTTCTTTCCTTCTTTCTTTCTTTCTTTCTTTGTTTGTTTGTTTGTTCGTTTGTTTGTTTGGGAGTTTTTTGTTTTGTTTGTTTTTTTTAATGTTTTTTGTTGTTGTTGTTGTTGTTGTTTGTTGTGGTTTTTTTGTTTGTTTGTTTGTTTGTTTTTTTTTGGGGGGGGGGAGGGAGAGGGTAGGAGGCTTGGTTTGGTTTGGTTTGCTTTGGTTGGTTGGTTGGTTGGTTGGGTGGGTGGGTGGGTGGGTGGGTGGGTTGGCTGCTTGGTTGGTTGTTTTATTGTCTCGGCCATGCCTGATGCCTGAACCACCTGGTATGTTTGTTCCAGGTCACAGTTCCACTGGACGCAGATCCCGAGGACTCCGGCAAAAAGAAACGACGGCGATTTGCCAAACGGGGAATTGTCTACGCGATGTATCTGGACGTGGCGTCTCGCATTGCTTTCCCCCTTATCTTTGTTTTCTTCATCATGATCTACTGGCTCTATTACGTCAACGTGAAAAGCATAGAAGAGAGAGATTGAAGTCAAGGCTTGGGTCTAACGTGCTGCGGAAATTAGAGGTCTGATTTTAGTGCCGGTGAAAGTCGTGGGTGGATTACTTACCCTGGGAGAGAGCTGTTCTGTTTTAGAAATGGTTTTAGACAACGCGGGGAAGACACTGTTGAGATGCAGATCGGGAAACGGTAGATACGAGTTTAGATATTCGCTGAATTAACGTTTTGAAAATATTATCGAATGAATTGTTAAAATGAACAGTCAAATTCTCTCTCTCTCTCTCTCTCTCTCTCTCTCTCTCTCTTGATATTTACAGTATAGGTTAGAATGACGTATAAGTAGTTATGACGTAATTATCTTTTAGAAGTAGTTCTTTCACGTGCACTAGCCTTTTTAAAATGGGACACAAATTCATCACAACGTAGGGATCCACATCAAACCACAGAAATAGCCAGCAAGGTTTTTTTTTAATCTGTTGCAAAGAAAGGGAGGGGGAGAGGATAGGGGACCATTTATAGATCAGTGCAATGCATGGTGTGGTCTGTGGTCTAGTGGTTAAGACTCTGCTACCAGTGCGAGAGATCACGTTCGAGTCCTACATGGGGCATCGATTTTTTTCCTCTCTAGTATGTGACAGCGTTCATTCGGGCCGATCGCCTGGGGTTTTCTCCGGCTTCCTCGCTTTCGTCTTTGGATATTTTCAGCCCGCAAAAAAATGAAAAATAAGTGCAATTCTAAATTCCGGAACGTAGCTGAACTAACCCTTCGCACCACGTGATTGTAATGTGTGACGTCTTATGCGTGAGAGAACGCGTATGCGTGTGATTCACGTGAGCGTGCGTGTTGAGAGCAGTTTATAGTGGTTTGAGCCAAGAAGTCGGGTAAAGTGCCCATTATCATGATCAGTATGTTGGTCTCCTTCAGGCTCCAAAAAGTACCTCATAATGTTCTCTCTTCAGGACTACTGATTTCTTTTGCTGGTTTATTTTGTGGTATTATTTGGGCTGCAGTGTTGTTTTGACTTTGTGTCCTTTTTTCTTTGATATCGTCATCAATACTGATGTTATTATAATTATCACACCATGTCCATGTTATTCTTGTTATCATTATTTCACCATGTCCACCGTTTCTGATAAACTCATACACTGTGAGAAACTGATCATTGTACAAAGGTCATGGTGTGAGCACTTGGTTGAATATTACCAAATACGGTGGCCAATATGTATGTCTGTATATACAGAGGACACGTCATGTCATTATCGGAAGGTCGACGGGGTGAAACTATGTACAGACCTTTTATTCCCACTGTCCGCGTCTTTGAAATCACCCATGCGGTGCACAAAAGACGTTTAATCATACCAAGTCCAAGTCATTGGACTCTCGGAGAGCTCCAGTCAATTTCGCTGTTCCTAAGTTGGTTTTGGGATATGGCACGGCTTTTGGGTTGTGTTGGTTTAGTGACGTTTGTGGTTTGAATGTAAATGATGACAACTAAAATTTCCTACCTTGCCATGGACATGTCGACAGAAAATCGTTATTGGCATCTCTCAGGCATCTTACAAGGACGTTGCAAATGGCTTCTTCAGGGGATGTCACTCTAACAAGTCATAACAACAATGGCGCCTGGCGTTTAACTTCCGATGTAAATCGGCAAATTGTTGAAGGCTATGGTACTGCACCACGTCTAGAATTCACTTTGACTGGAAAAGGAATAATCTCTGATGATTGTTGGTCAGTATTGTCATCTTTATTACGTGTTTTGTTGCAGCAGAAGGACTGAGTTGCCACGGAAAGACACTTTTAACCGTAAACATTGTACTAGAGAATTTGACTGACTTGAGCCCAGCAAGAGTCAAAAGAATTAGACTAAACCACACCTTCGTGCACATATGTTTTGTCAGTGTGTGTCCAAAATAACGAATTCCCTTGCTAAATATATAGGGCTGTCGTTCGGCTGGTTAGCAACGGCAAAACCTGGACCATCTCTCGGTTAATTTCGTGCAAAACAACTCGAAGCCATCGGATAATCCCAATATAATTATCAGGTGACGTGGTGTTCACTTGACGTCAAACTTATTTCAACAATTGTTTGAGACAGTAACGTATGGTTTTCCGTGTCCGGCGTTTTGGAGGTCGGTTTCAATGCGAAGTACGTATCTCTGGATCATTTGGCCAAAGGGGTTGACTTCAGACTCGAATGGTGTTGGTTATTGTCCCGTGAGAGCAAAATTCGTTTTCTAGTTTCCCTGTCGTTACATTCTCAATTAAGGATGACAAAGCATATTATACACCGATGTGAGATGGGCACTTATGATTGCGGATCTAATAATAATATTCAGCTAACTATATATAATTATACTGTTCGTTTTCTGAATGCTTTAGGTTTTCCGCAAATTGAGAGACTGACACTCACCTGAACGGGGAAAAAATCACATGCAGATGAAAACTGCTTCTTAACTTTCGCATGTGTAACGATCTTTGTCTGCTGCTGAGCTGCTGTTTAAATGTTTGTCCGTCACAGTACTGCGAAATTGTTGACGCAAGAAAACAAGCCTTTTCGTAACAGCGAAGGCAATACACAATGTGGTGATTTGTTCCTTTGTTAAAATTATTCCTTGTGATATTTGTACGAATGATTGTTCTTCATGTCATGAACTTCAGAATTGCTTGTTTTTGTGCTTATAATGATTATTATGTCAGCACTTGTATGCAGATCTGATTCATTTCACTGTCTTTTTTCACTTTTACACTTGTACTATCTTTCGAGATTTTATGCTTTCCGAAGGGGTTTAAACTGAGCGAGTTGTCTGTTCGTTCATCTGGATTGTTTTGCTTGCAGGGAGGTAACTAACTTCAAAACTATAAGAGAAAAGAGTGGAAGGTGATTGCTTCCCTTAGGCCACGAACCTGATCTGTTGAGACATATGTGCGTCGGGGAGCACTAGTCGGTTCTGTTAACGACGGTCGTCTGCTGTTAGAATGTGATCCTGCTGAAGAGAAAATGTGTATGTGTAGTAAGAGTATGTGATCACCTGGCAGACACTACCCACTTCTAATCCTCGGCTTCTTTTGAATAATTTTGTGGTCTCTTACAGACAAATACGACGCCGGGACTAATTTTAACTTGAGTAAAAGTGCATTCTATTGACTCTCTAGATGATTCAGAGGTGTGGGTGTGTTTTGTATAATACGCTGAGAGAAAACAAAACACCAGTTTAATGTCTTTTTTTCTGTCTGTTTTCTGCTCTTTTCTCTATTACTACATTTCTTTGTTGTAATTTAAAGGCATATGATCCGTTTGCGACGCCTTGTATCTGCATAATTATTATAACTTATTATAACCTAGTTTCACGCATAACTAACTCCATACCTTTTCCATCAGTTTGTGTATCACTCCTTTCCAGTGCTTTCTTCTTTCGAGAGTCATCTTAATTTTATTTTGATGAAAGCATAAATTGAAATTTCACCGGTAGTCTTTTGTAGGCCTATACCACATGATTTCATATCATTGAAAAATGGACACTGTAAATATAATTATTATGCCAGTACTACTTCAGTATTTGCAGTTCTCTAGCTAAGTTATAAACAGAGCAGTAACATTTAGACCCGAAAAACAGCTTTTAGACCTTTTCATAAGGATGCACTTATTGCAAATCAGTCATATAGTATTACTCACTGGCAACTCGAGTACGATTTGAATATCTTTATCTAACTGCGTGTAGTAATACGTTAGTGCGCTTCATGACCACCTTTCTTCGAACACACGTTGTTTGTAATCTCCTTCATAATTGTGCTTGTGTGACTGCACGTCTAGAAGATTTGCAACTCAGTAACAATTTGTAAAAATCAACAGTAAATGTGAATCTCTCTCTCTCTCTCTCTCTCTCATCGCTCTCTCTCTCTCCACTGTAGTGAAAAAATTTGTATGTCTATCGTTTTAAATCTTCCACACTTTTTTTCAACACCTTAGTCACAATGATTTTTTTTCGACAACAGAATCGAGTTCACCGTTTTTCATAATGCAATATATGCAATACTTGCTGGAAACTACTTGTGATCATATTTATTACTTCTACTTGATTCTTGGCATTGTACTGTACATACTTAGATGTAGACATTCATTGGAGGATAATTAAAACATTTTAAGCGGTCTAAACTGCTGTTGTCTTTTTTTATTATTTTTCCGTCGAGTAGCCAGCACAAAATACGGACTGTATTCTTGTATTGTTGTGTATGTACTACTGCAAAAACAACAACGACAACAACAAATCTCGATAAGAAAACCTACGAATTAACTGAGGGTAGAAAGTTAATATACTGTTTTGCTGTTGGCAGTGTTCCAGACTGTGTGGGTGGGTGGATGTTTGGGAGTTTAACGTCCATTTCCACCACATGTGGGTGATATCAAAGACGGGGCAAAGAGAAAAAGGCCAGCACAAATATATGGCCCCAGCCGGGATTCGAACTCACGAGCCCGGAGTCCAACGCTCAACCATTCGGCTATCCCGGCTCCCCTCCAGACTCTGTGTGTGTGTGTGTGTGTGTGTGTGTGTGTGTGTGTGTGTGTGTGTGCCTAGTATTCCCTTTCAAAGAGAGAGAGAGAGAGAGACACACGCACACGCACGCGCACGCGCACACACGCACGCGCACACAGAGAAAGACAGACAGGTCAGCCTTTGCATTAACACGGGGAGGGAGGGGTGGGTGTCAAAATGGCTGTGGACAAACGGAGTGCCACCCTCGCTTCAAAAGTTTCTACGACGAATCTTCTCAAGTCATATATATATATATATATATATATATATATATATATATATATATATATGAGTATACACGGGTCTAAGCGCTGTTGTGATGTGATGAAATATTTATCAGAATTTTAGATGTGGGAAGTTCGTTAAAATGTTGCTGTGGTACACGTATGCCATGACACACAACTCGCAAGCCCACGTTAAGCTGCTTTTATTCATACGTCATTTGTAAAAAAGCAAAGCACAAATCATATCATAGGGGAAAAATTATAAAGATGGAGCTACTTACAAAAATAAGAAAAGAAATTTAGTGTACATTTCAATCTGTACAAGTCTTATAAATGTACTATGGAAAAATCTGAAAAAGCAGGAAAAAAAACGACATAGCTAAGCTACATACTAGTGAGGAATACGCAGTTTGAAAACGCGCCTGACCGCGCTTATGCATGCAAGCTAAAGCAATGTACTTAGACCGAAAGAAAGTAATTGTATATTACTAACAGATGTACGTGGCTTTGCCAAGAGTTCACGCGATGGGATATGGAAATGGGCGTTTCACTCCCAAACACCCACACACGAACCCATCCTCGCGCGAGGGGAGTTAATCGAGGCGAAGTCGCCGAAATGAAGAATGGAGTTATTTAACGGAGTCATACTTCCAATGACCAGCAACGCGCGAACAGCAATACAGAGAGACAAACACTGTTGATTTATATATTTACATGTACATGAATTGCATTACTGAAATGACTGTTTTCCCCGTTTTCAGCAAAAGAAAACCGTGAAATGCATGTCGAACACACACAAAAATTATCTGACAAGTCTTCCAGATTGACTATGAGCACAACGTAGACAAATTGTCCCAAGACAAAGCTGATTGTCAAAGGTCAGCCATCAGAAGCAATTACACAACTGAAAAAAGTATCGTAAGGTCAGAAAATGCAACATAAGTTTGCAATAATTGATTCTTGTTTAACCATATGCATTGTGTATATCTTCTGCCCATTACCAATCAGTCACAAAGCACCTTCTCTCATTTTCATGAAACTTTAAAGAAAAACAAGAAGAAATCCCAAAACCAACAGAAACATGGTCAACGACAAAACAATGAATCATTCGCAAATGTGGACTACACAAGTATACAAAAAACTTTTAAGTTTCTAAAGCAGATACACTGATTCGCTCATATTTATCGCATTTTCGTAAATGAACAGTCAGCACATTTAGGTATTGAAAACATTATCGAAACATTAATGAATCCAAACTTCTTTTTTTTTCTTACACCCACTCATGGACAGGAAGAGATGAAAGTTCATAGAGTGCTATAGTAAGTGCTACAGTTGCTGTGTCTAATGTCCCAGTGCGCTGATTATTAGACTAACGTTCAAGAATGCAAAGCAAATGTGGTTTAAAGCCTTTGTTCTGGTCATTACACTGACTGGATCGTATTGGCGCGTATGAAGCATGGACAAACAGTTGTACAAACTACACTCCAAACTCTAAACTGATGTGCACATTACCACGCGTAACACATTACCACAGTGCGTACGCATTAAATGCCCCGCACCAATGCAGTTTAACTCAGCTCTAAGCTAGAAGTTCCCTGTAGTAATTAGTACTCGAGCGTTACACCGGTGTCAAGCGATACTCTCAGTGTCTAGAGGTCAAAGACAACGACTTTGCCGCCGTAACAGCCGACCCACACACGACCCTGGTTGTTGGTTTCAAGCTGCATCGGGCGATCAAGTTTACAGCCGTCAGACTCCAGGGTCCGAATGAAGCAGCCAGCATCCCTGTGGTCGACAACGTGCACGGTGTTGTAGCTATGAAAGGCAACCAGCAGCACCTCCCTCCCGTCCATCATGCAGAAGCAGACATCAGTGGGACCAGTTACGTTGGGGTTATTGTAGCTTGCGAATGAACGGAGATTGGTTGTCGACTCAAGTTTGTCAAAAATGCTCACAGGGTTGGTGCAAAACGCGTAAAACTTCCCATCGGCAGATACGTCAAAGTTGTATGTACCATTGGCGGTGTAGGTACAAACGACATTGTTGTCGATTTCTGGGGGCATCTGCGCGACAGAGGAAATGCGCAGAATGTTTCGATGATTATTCGGGTTTGGCCACATCAGGCATGGAACTGAAGACTTCGAAATCGTGGACCCTGATCGGTTTCCCTGTGGCATCGCCTGGGTTCCTTTTTCTCCACCAGGTCTGGCCCACATACCGTTAGCTAGAGAAAACACCGCATCTCCATCGCACGCAATCAGAGGGTAAGCTGCCGGGAAGTTCTCGTACAGAGTTTCCAGACGCTGGCCTTCCCTGTCAAAAAACGACATCAGGTTGACGTTTCCTCCAGGGTTGTACACTAACCAGAGGCCTCCGTCCGCTGTCAGACACATCTTCTGGAACGTCGATGTGGGGTTGTTGGAATAGACGATCTCCTCAAAAGGCAACGCACCCTGATCCACCATTTTGTTTAGCGCGAACTGAGTTTGACTAGGTTGTTTAAGACGACGCTTTACCGGTTCCTGTTGGTACAAAACCCCCAAGCTCACGGCCTTCGTCTCCAGTAGGGGACCTTCCTTCGCCCGCCCAATGAAGGACATTATGTCGGTGTTTCTCACGGCCCTGGGGCGGTGCTCCACGGTGAGAGTGTCTCGCTGGATGACAGGCTTGTCCTGACCTTGCCACTTTTTACCGCCATCTGACTCTGCGCGGAGTTTCGCAAGAAGCCCAACCGCCTCGTCGGCATTGCCTTCTTCGATGACCTGGTTAATATGACTCCGCTTGGCCATAATGGCGGCGTGAGTTTCCTTGACAGGGTTCGCCTGCTCCTTGATGTCCGCGACAGCCATTTCCGCTGTGCTCTGGACGCCTCTCAGCGCTTCTTCTTGGGCCTGGGAGACCATGTCTTGCAGCTGGCATGCTCTCTCACGAATCTCCTTCTCCGCTGCCTGTTTCTCTTTTTCCAGGTCGTCGCAGAAGTCGTCCGTCTTTGCCAAAACAGCCTCCAGAAGCTGCTTGCGCTGGTCAAGGAGATCTGACTCTTCCTTCAGCTGGGCCTTGGCTTTGGTGCCGGCGTCCACCACGTCCTCGGTCTCATGGCCGTCATGGGAAGTCAGCTTGCATTGTATGCAGATGCTTGTCTCGCATCGGCAGCAGAAAAGCAGACGCATTTGGTTCTTGTGTTTGGGACATTTTGTTTCGTTGACAGCTCCTTCCGCTCCCTGCTTCTCTCCGCCGCCGTCGCCATCTAGCGGCAGAATGGTGTGATCGGTGCACGATTCGATCGAGTCGTGAGTGCCGCGGCAAGGGGAGCAATACACCTGCTGACACTGGACGCACTTGAACTTGGCTTGCGTCCCCTTGGAGCAGAGCTGGCACTCCCGTCCCTCTACAGTTTCCTGTTTCGCTAGGTCCTTCTCAATGTAGAAATTCACCTGAAAAAAACAAACAAACAAAAAAAGCGCTGTTAACTTCATGTACTTACTGGTGAATAGGCGGTGACAGCGGGGAATTGGGAGAGGGTGAGGGGGGTGGGGGCATGGGGCATTGCCGTACGGCCGGGAACTGCTGAAAAAGGTGTGCCGCGGCGTGCGTGCGTGCGTGCGTGCGTGCGTGCGTGTGTGTGTGTGTGTGTGTGTGTGTGTGTGTGTGTGTGTGTGTGTGTGTGTTCGGGGGGGGGGGGGGACAAGCCAAGCACATACCGTCTGAAACTGTCTGAGCAGTTCAGTAAAACACTGTCCAATTCGCTAACTGACAATCTTGAACAAACTCACAATACGCGATAAAACCTTTGCAGTACACTAACACCTTTCACGGCCTTAGCACGGACAGACATGACCCCAGATAAGTTATCACAAGCCGGCTCAAAGACCACACGAGAACGCACTGAGCAAAATGTGTACTGCTAGTTGAGTTTGTTAGATGTTTGCTGGTAGAGCCGTTTTCAGGGTATCCTGACTGACTTGATAATCGGCACATTGTTCTGGCCGTCAGTTCATACCAACCCTGTCTTTCGCGATAAGCGACCTGTACAGTATGACCTAGCAAAAATTAGTATTAAAGTATTTTCATACAAACACTGTCTCTTGCGATAAGTATATTATGGCCGAGCAAAAAGTAGTATTGAATTATTTCGACCATATTGTTAATATCAAATAGCAAACTGTGAACATGAAACAGCAAATTGAAAACTGAGAATATGAAACAGACAACAGAAAACTGGAGATTAACAGCAAATCGCGGATATAAAACAGATTATCTTGTGCAAACTGTCGATTTGCTTACACGCGAAATAAACCCAACACGCACACTCAAGAGAATCACGTGCATTCTGTCACACACCGGATATCACCAAAACTTTTTTTTTTTTTCAAAGCAAGAGGCAGAGCGGAGGTCGTAGCGGTGTACCAGGCAGCAACGCCCGTGAATAGGGGGAGGCGAGCTCAGCTATTTAGTATGCTTAAAAAGCTCACCGTATGACGAAACGACTGTAAAATCTGTTTTAGTATCGCTCATCCCGAGCCAGACTTTTCAATGCTCGGATAGTGACCGAGTTCGAATCCAGGCTGAGGCCAGGGGTTTTTTTTGTTGTTGTTTGTTTGTTTGTTTTTGTTCTAGTTGAACTTGCCTTGAATCATCAGTATTATCGCCCACATGTGGTGCAGAAGGAGTTACCTGGAATCCCACCTCACTAAACTGCACAAAAATCATAATTTGTATTCACTAGGATTTAAATTTGGCTTCCCGGGAGTATTGCACTTTGATTTAACTTTTTTTTTCTTTTTTCCTTTTTGACTTTATTATCCCTTTCGGGAAATTCGGGCTGCTTCTCCCGGGGGAAGCGCGTCGCCAAGGTGCAGCGCCACACAGTACCTATCCTATATTTGTTTACAATTTTGCTGCGGGTGGAAAGCCGGATAACCTGGAGAGAAACCCCCGATCATCAGCCCGGTAGCCAGGAAAAACCGGTCACAAGCTCGACCTGGGCTCGAACCCACGCTTCATCGCCATGACATTGGTGACGGCCGTTCAGTAGCGTAGCGGCTAAATCCGACGCGCTACCTATTAGACCACCGCTCACCCTCGCGTCTGCTGCAACAGGAGCCGTTAAGGAACCGTAAATCTTGCCTGATTTTCGCACCGCTATGATATTGGGCCAAAACCGAAAACGAGTCCCAAAAAAGTAGGACGCTCGTGCACGGTACAAAATGTTTTAAACCCGCAAATAACCAACCAAGCAACCTGACCTGAGGCAGACCGCTCCCGGCTATATCACACCCCTACCTGCAGGTTTGCCGCGCCACCTGGTGGAATGACGACCACAGTACGACACGCTGGGCAAGAGAACGATGGCTTGGTGCCGGCAAGTTTCTCCACACAACGTTGACAGTAAGTATGGAAACATGGCAGTAGTTTGGGGCGTCGGTACCGCTCCAAACACACGCCACACTTCAGCATATCCACATCTCCGCCTTCCTTGTTCGCCATCTTGGAAAAGAATGACTGCTGGGAATTTCCCGAAACTCCCACGTACCGCCTTTTGGTTTCGTATGCTTGATGTGGCACACGCGATGCAACTCGTTATCAGCGCTAGACATAACTCGGGAACAAGCCAGTGATAAAGGTACGACCTCGACCTCTTAGCCACGTGACTGGGGTTAGGCTCATTTGCGTTTTTCAAGTTAATCTTGCTCGGGGCCGAGCCAAATTTTTCGTTCCCGGTGTAGCATCCGGTCCGGTCCCCCCTCTGAAGTAGTCCCCCGGGGGACCAATTTGTGGCAAAAACTGCTCTATAATGGTCCCCCCTTAGACATCCAGCCTCGTTTTCGACTGGTCCCCCTGGGCGATTTTGGTCCCCCCCCCTCGCATCCAAAATAGGCCCCCTCTCGAACTGGTCCCCCTCTTTTCTAACCAATGTAGAGCTATGTCAGTATTTATTTTTAACTTTATTGTTACAAAACTTTATTGTCCCCAAAAGCACAGGGCCATAGGAACATTTTTTTTCTTTTTTTTTTCCGATTTATGTGCTTGTTATTTTTGTGTGTGTGAGATATATTTGTTTGGTTGTGTTCTTGTTTCTTTCAGTTGTTTTTTTTTTTTGCATTGGTTCTTTTTTTTCTGTTTGTTTATGAGATGGTTGTACCGAATACTAAACATTAAATATTACTAGAATTTCAAACAATAAATAAATAAGTCAATCAATATTGTCTCTCTCTCTCTCTCTCTCTCTCTCTCTCTCTCTCCCTCACTCTCTATCTCTCTCTCTCTCTAGCAAAACCTGAAATAGACATTTACGTTCTTTGACAAGAAAAACTTTATTTCAAAAGGCATGTTTGACACGAGTCACGTGACGTGTCAAGAAGCGTGGCGACGGTTTTCTCATCCCACAAAAAAAGAAAAAGAAAAGAGAAAACAAATCTAAACTTTTAAAAGTGATTTAACTTCGTAGATTTGCCGTTCTATGTAGCCTATACTTTTGTTTTTTAGTGGCGACCGTTTTCTCATCCCACAAAAAAAAGAAAAGAGAAAATAAAAAACAAAAGTATAGGCTACATAGAACGGCAAATCTACGAAGTTAAATCACTTTTAAAAGTTTAGATTTGACACTGTAACCTTGACCCAGTTCAAGATCATCTTGAATAACATCTCTGTACAAAAATGAAAATAATTATACATATAACGAAAGAGGTGTGTGTGTGTGTGTGTGTGTGTGTGTGTGTGTGTGTGTGTGTGTGTGTGTGTGTGTGTTTGCGTGCGTGCGTGCGTGAGTGAGTGTGCACGCGTGCGTGCGTGCGTGCATAATGTGTGTGTGTGTGTTTGAGAGATGGGGGGAGGAGAGAAAGTGTGGGGGCGAGAGAGAGAGAGTGAGAGAGATCCAGAGTCACGTTTTCTACTGAGTTGACACACACTATAACAATAAAGTTAAAAATAAATACTGACATAGCTCTACATTGGTTAGAAAAGAGGGGGACCAGTTCGAGAGGGGGCCTATTTTGGATGCGAGGGGGGGGGGACCAAAATCGCCCAGGGGGACCAGTCGAAAACGAGGCTGGATGTCTAAGGGGGGACCATTATAGAGCAGTTTTTGCCACGAATTGGTCCCCCGGGGGACTACTTCAGAGGGGGGACCGGACCGGATCCTACACCGGCTTTGTAACGCCGGGAGAGAAGGTGTCGTCGTGTGTAGGTTACATCAGTTAATAAAAGGCGTGCACCATTTCAGTTAGCGTATGAAAGGGGCAGTGAATGTCTGGTGTGTGTCTGCGAGTCTGTAATAAAGGACTGACTGACACGGCCCGGCCTGTGCAAGCTCTCAGAAAGTGTGAATCACGCTTGCTTTAGCACGCACTCAGTCACTCCACTCACACAATCACTCCCTAACACACGCTATCAATAACTGAGAGAAGAGGAACGTTCAAACAGTGATTATTACAAAAATCTAATAACTAACAAAAAGGGGGAAATCACAGTAATCGCGGAGTAAATCATGGCACGAATTAACAAAAGAAAGGAATTACGCCGGATTGATTATGGCACAGATTCGAAGAAAAATATAATCTCGGGTACGGTTGCTATGCTGTCTAGGAATCAATTTACGAATAGAAATAGCACTAGGAATGAAATAGCCAAACTGAACAGCGGGGAAAACAAACCAATCCTTCACTAACAAAATAAGCACTTCTAAAATAACAGACAAAACTCCTAATTTACGTGAATCACTTAACCCATATTACTATTCAAACTAACGGACAGACAAAGCAAAAGGAGAGGAGGGGCGCGGGACCAAAATAAAAAGAATTATCATAAAAACAAACACTTAACGTAGGACTGGGAATTCCGGAGAGAGGGGAAACCGAAAGGCTGGGCGCTAAGAATAGAATTCCTCCACTGCGGTGACTGTGTAGTCGCGGGAGACGTCAGAAGTTCGCGGTACGCGCTCGCTCGCTCGCTCGCTGCCGGGCAAAGGTTACGCAGACTAGGGGTCAGTGTACGCTGAGCATCTAAGCATCAGCGGGAAAAATAATTCACACACACTAACGCTGTTGGAACTGTAAAATCGAATGAGAGCTATTTCTTTAAAAAATACGCTTACAGAAACTTAATATAAAAGAACGCACTGGTTTACCCAGTTTATGCACTAAAGTCCTAAAGAATTAAATTAGTAAAAACAGCGCTACTGGCTGCAGCCGGTGTCTACGTGAAAACTTGGAAACTGACTGACAGAATCACTAAAACTGACCGCATGAGTTTGCACTAACTAACAAACGCTAAAATAAACCATCGAAAGAACTGGGGCACTTACATTTAGCGGTCCGAACAGGTAGGTATCCGAAAGAAACACAAAACACAATGGTAATCCACACAATTAGAGAAGAGACTTGGTCGGCTCGAGGGGGGGGGGGGGTATCCAAAATCGGGAGCGCTCTGAATTACGGCGCGAAAACAGGGTCTTTTATAGGGTGGGGCCAGGCGGGGCTGGCTCGCGGGACAGCCTTGGAACTGACCGGAGTGCGCTCACGTGAGGGGAAGGAAGGTGGGAAGACAAAGCAACGTGACTATTTAATCTCTACACCAAAACAGGGACTAACTAGAAAATAATAGCAAACTAATAACACAAACTAAACTACGGCAAACATCCTTAACCTAACTACAAACACCGGTGCTAAAATAAAAACTCAATTCGCTACACCTTAACCCAATTGTAGACTCATTCATTGCCGTCCCGCTGTAAAGACTGTGATGAATAACAACTACAACACCACCATTGGAAGGTTGAAATTTTGCCAATACCGGCCACTATTCGCTTAACAGCTCATGTCACAATACAATGAAATTCAAAGAGCTTCGAATGAACCTCAGTTCTGTCTTTTGCGTCGAAATGCAGTCAACTGAACACATTTGATGAACCACAAACCGGTATTTGCTCGATGGACACTAAAACACAGTGGAAATAATTATGCTTCTTGGAAGTCAAGTCTTGTTCAAATGCTAATACAGTCTATAGCTCAACGAAGTCCATGTGGTAATTCGTTTCGTTGTCTGGGAAGTATCCATGATTTGGTGATTTTTCATTCTAATCAATCGAATATTTATGCCAACAGAAAGTCAATCAACTGTGGTAAAAATGAAATAAGTTACATTTAAGAGACCAAGTTCTAATAACTGTGCATTTTACCCCCCAAAAAGTTAAAAATAAAAAAGGTGTACGTGATTATACATTAACTACGTTTTAACATACATCCCATACTATCACTGTGCAACACATCATAAGAATCAAACAAACCATAGGGACGTTTAGAAAGAACATTACACATCTGTGCAAGCAGTTTCACTGACAGTTTATCTGACCAGAAGAAGATACGCATTTACATGATCACACATTCACAACATTTACATGATAATACCATCAATATTTGTATATTCAATATCTGTAACACAATCATGAACAAAAGTTTGAAAATATAAGCTTAAACAGTTTATCTGACCAGAAAAGGTGCGCATTTACATAATCATACATTCACAATTTCACATTTACATAATTACATAATTATACAATCAATATTTGTAACATAATCATGAAAAAAGTTTGAAAATAAAATTTCCAAGTTGTGCAAGCAGTGAAAAAACATTTCAGTTTACACGGATAAGTCTATGTCTTAAATAAGCCTTGCAAGTGAGCCTAGCATAATAATATATGACTACCAATAAGCGTCAGAATATTCCCGAAAAATCAAAACGGAATCTGCAAGGTTATGACTGAATACGCCAACGCAGACTAGTATACATCTCTTAAAATAATACATTGTGTACTCTTCGTATTACAGTTGCTGTCCTAGTCACACTGCCTAAAAGGTTCGGTAAATACAAACCATCTGAGAAAGTTCAAGACGAAACGTTGACTATGCCAGAGTCACTACAGCCAAACGGTAGACTATGTGGACATTTTCTACCACCGAAGCTTCACCGTGACAGCCGTGATGTCGTTCGGTAGCGCACGGGTTAAGTCCGACGTGCTACTGACCTATCGCGGTATCAGACCTCCGCTCACCCCTCTTACAATTACAGGTCAAAGATGACCACTTTTCCGCCATGACAGCCGACCCACACGCGGCCTTGGTTGTCCGTAGCCAATCGGAAAGGCCTTTCCAGCGGGCGTTCGTCAGTCTCAAGGGTTCGGACGAAGCAGCAGCCATCTTTGTGATCGACAAGGTGCACGGTGTTCATGTCGGCAAAAGCAACAAGCAGGAGTTCCTCTCCGTCTACTATGGTGAAGCACGCGTCGCTGGGGTAAGGGGACGTCTCATCCGGGTGACTGTATGATGCATACCTCCGGAGCTCGGTTGTAGTTTCATTTGTGTCAAATATGTAGACAGTGTCGGTGTAAAGTAAGACAAAAAATTTCCCATCTCTTGACGCATCAAAAGTTGTGGCATTGTATGCAACGTAATAGGCAGGGTCTTCTTCGATTTCAGGTGGCAATGTCGCTAGGGAGTTGATTCTATAAATATTACACGAGAGATACAGGAGAGGTGGAGACGACTTAGAAAGAAGAGCTCCGCTGCGGGCAGTCAGGTCCTCTAGCTGCCCCTTCTCTCCTCCTGGTCGGACCCACTTGCCGTCAGTGAGTGACAGAATCGCATCTCCGTCACATGTGATTAGAGGTGGTGTAGGGAAGCCATGGTACAGCGTCTCCAGCCGACGCCCCTCGTCGTCAAACAAGGCCATGAGCTTGACATCACCACCGGGGTTGAACACAAGCCACACCGAGTCGCCGGCAGTCAGGCACATTTGATCGAGTGTTGCCTTCGGGTTCTTGGAGTAAATGATTTCGGTGGTTTGCAAGACGCCTTTCTTGGACAGGCTGTATTTTGCGTTTGCGAACTGAGACGCAAATGGCTGCGCTGGGCGTGGTTTGACCGACTCTTGGAGAGATGAAGCGTCCACGCTCAATGCCTTCGTCTCCAGCAACGGCCCTTCCCTTGCTGTTCCGATGAAGGCGAGCACGTCGTTGTACCTGACCGCCCTGGCTCTAAATCCGTGGCTGACAGTGCTTCTCTCCACCGTCATACTGGCCTGGCCATGTGACGATTTGTCTTTGCTGGACAGCTCCGCTTCGCTCCGAAGTTTGGCCAGCATGCTCACGGCTTCCCCGTCCTCTCCTTCGTTGACCACCTGCTCGATGTGACGGCGTTTGGCGGTGACAGTAGCGTGGCGTTCCTTGATGGGTTTGGCCTGTTCCGTCAGGTCGTTGACGGCCGACTCAGCGGTGGTCTGCACCGTATGCAACGCCTCCTCTTCAGCCTGGGCCACGATAGCCTGCAGCTGTTTGCTTCTGTCCCGGATGGCCTGCTCAACGGAGAGCTTTTCTTTTTCCAGATCGCCGTAGAAGTCGTCCACCTTGCTAAGCACGGCTTTCAGAAGCTGCTCGCGCTGGGCAAGCGTGTTGGACTCCTCCTGCAGCTCTCCTCTAGCCCTGGCCCCAGTGTCGACGACGTCCTCCGTGTCGTGACCATCATGTGACGTCAGCTTGCACTGCATGCAGATGCTGGTTTGGCAGGGCCGGCAGAACAGCAGAAGTAGCTGGTTCTTGTGCTTCGGGCATTTCTTCTCATTCGCCGCCCCGGCTTCCTCTCCAAGCTTCCCAGCTGCTCTGCCGTCGCCATCTAGCGGCAGAATGGTGTGCTGGGTGCAAGACTCGATCGAGTCGTGAGTGCCGCGGCAAGGGGCGCAATAGGCCTGGTGACACTGGACGCACTTAAACTTGGCTTGCTTCCCCTTGGAGCATAGCTGGCACTCCCGTCCCTCATGGGCTTCTTGCTTCGCTAGGTCCTTCTCAATGTAGAAATTGGCCTGAAATAAGCAAAACCTGAAATACGTAATCAAACATAAGCTTGGCTAGAATATCCGGTTACTTTCTATTCACTTCGACAGCCGGAACCGCCGCTTACTGACATCTTGTAAGCACAAAACTCAGTCTTCAACTGAGGAATACTTGAATACTTTTGAAAATAACAACAACAAATGGTTTCGACTTTCAGACTTTCATTTAAAAACAAAAATGGACCCTATATATATATATCAGTTCTGCCCGCACTGAACGCCGTTAGATAACAACTCATTTCGTCCTTCTGACTGTGATTTACCACCTTGACAGGGGAGCCGGGATAGCCGAATGGCACAGCGCTGGACTTTCAAAGCTCGGGTCGCGACTGACTGCATGAGTTATAATCACGGCCGGCTGGAGTTGTGCTGGCGGCCTTTTTCTCGTTGCACCGTCTTTGATGTTACTCATACGGCCGGGCAGTGCCGGGCCGTGGCCCAGGTCGGCGTGATGGGAAAGGACGTTAACTTGAACTCCCAAACACCCACCCATCCCCAACATGACTGACAACTCCGCAGCGAAAATGAAACTGACTAACAATGACCGTGACCTCAGCTCAACTGATCAAGTTACCAATCGGACAGACTGACGATTAGAGACTTAGTGGAATTACCGAGTCAACTGACAGAACTAGTACGGCAAGTCAGTGGCGATCATGGTCGGTACCATCAGTGCCGGCTAAATAAAGGGATACTACAGGTAGTCTTCCAACATCTGGCACCCTTCTAGTAATAACCATGGGACCTACTAACCTGCAGGTTTGCCGCGCCACCTGGCGGAATGACGACCACTGCACGACAAGCTGGACAGGAGAACGATGGTTTGGTGCCGGCAAGTTTTTCCACACAACGTTGACAGTAAGTGTGGAAACATGGCAATAGTTTGGGACGGTTGTACCGCTCCAAGCACACACCGCACTTTAACATATCCACGTCTCCAACTTCTTTGCTCGCCATCTTGAAAATGACTACCCCTTGCGTGGATTCTTGGAGTTGTACTTTCGTTTCCCAGAAATGGCTAAAGGGACAAAACTCTTGATTAGAGTAGCGGTTATTTCCCTTGAACTTTTGCTGCTGTCAGAGGCATGGCGGTTTCGCTCCTCAGTCGACACGATGAAAGAGCAAGATTTTGGCATATCACCTTACTAGACAGGAAAAATCCTAATGCGAGGCTTCATATACATGAAGGCTATCAGTCAGTGACTGAATCATTATCGAAATGTTTGACCATGTATAGTTCCCACGGCCGAATGAAACATTGATGAGTTACTTGAAGTCAGTATATAAAATGTTGATCATGAATGCGAACATCATCATAATAATAATTCACATTTACACAGTGCAGTTCTAGAAAATACATCAACTCACTGCGCATTCACACAACACTCACATCCTAAAACAGCAGGCACCACGGTTACATGAATCAGTAGAAGGCAAATTGAAACAGATGCCGGGGTTTTCAGCTCTGATTGAAAATGACAGAGTAGGTTGCTGTCTCACGCTAGCAGCCAGGAGTTTTCCGGACTGTTGGGGTGATAAACCGGAAACAGCGTTCACCACAGGATTTCAAATTTCTCTAAGGACTTTTGAGTGGCTTTTCACAGGATGAGCAGAGCATATAACATGTACAAAGCACAACCCACCCAGACAGGATTCTGTGATAAATATGGTTTATTTCAAACACCCTGTATTCTTGCACAAACGAACATTTGTGAGTGACATAGTAAAATGCAAAATAGTAATGTAGAGTTAAAGTACAGTCAAACTTAAAGGTAAAAAAGGTAACCTAGGATTCAGGCAAAGAGGACAAACACACTTAAATAAACCTAGCCCATATCTGTTTAACTACAATGCCTGTAAAGGAAAACCGACACATTTCACCATCAACTGCCCCGTCCTCTTTACAATGTCCATAAAATGGCCTCACCATTTTTGCATAGAACAATACCTTTCATATATGCATTTATTTATTTATTTTCATTTAAAATGCAGAGAACTGAACACATTTGCCTCCTTCACGAGTCACCAACAGTCTTTCCCTCCACACCAAAGTACATAGGAAATATGTTGGCCGAATCATGTTCCTGTAAGAATTCATAAAACTGCCCCAAGTCCATGTGGTAATTCCTCCCTTTGCCCCCCTGAACTTCCAGCTCTAACTCCTGGAATTTTCCGAACTTGCAAAGGGAGGCAATCTCTCGTCCCTCCAGCTCGATGACTTCTTGCTCCTTGATCATGATTCGCTTCCAGTTAAGACGGCGTACGCGATACCAGAACTCGTCCACTTGTTGCGTGCCCCCCTCCACGCACACAATGCCTGCACAAGGAATTTCTTTTTCACTCAAACAGCAAAGTATAGTATCATAACAAACCACCACCACCACCACCACCACCACCACCAACAAAAGAAAGAAGAAACAGACCACGCAGTGTTTAATGCCATCAGTTTGCACTGACAGATTTTTTTCTTCAATTGGTTCAAATCTGCAACTGTCCCAAATGCTGCCAATCACATGTCGCACTCTTGCTTTCAGTGACTGACCATCTAGGCTTGTGTTTTTTTCAAGGGATCGTGGGTATGGTCCGTGTGTGTGTGTGTGTGTGTGTGTGTGTATCTTTATACATGTTTTTAGCTGTTTTTAATTTATGTCAATATCTTACTAAAATATCATTTGCCTGACACACAATCATCAATGACTGCATAAAGGAAATCAATAATACTTGCATGAGTTAAGATGAACACAAACCTGGTTTGCCTGGCATGCTAAACCCACGAAGCCCCAGCTCCGAAGCCCACTCAAAGATGTCTCGCCGCTTGAACTTGCTGTAAATATGATGACTGTAAATCCATAGACGCGTGAACGAAGTCTCAATCTTGGTACCACCAGTTCCTTTCACAGAAGAATTATTCTCTGCAGATTGGTCGACTTCTTTCACGTACTTGTGAGCGTTTTCCTGTAGCCAATCGACAAGAAGCCCCACCATGATTTGCCCGGTTTCCTGAGAGGCGAGGAACTCATGAAGGTCTTCCTTCAATCTTCTGTGGCTGTCACGGTCCATTGATGGAGCGCGGGTGAACACTTCTGGCAAAACGTTGGGGTACTCGTGGGGAAGGTGGCAGACCAGTTCAATGTCTCCTGCCTGTGACAATGTCAGCTGGGAATGAAAGGTGTACATGTATCCTGTGAAACACCCAGTCAGACATAAACCTTAAAATTAAATGCAATCTTTAGACTAGTACAGTACAGTGTTGTTTTGTTTGTTTGTTTGTTTTTATCAAGTTTTGCACGTCTCCTGCCTGTAACAATGTAAGCTGGGATTGGGAATGAAAGGTGTACATCCTGTGAAAAACAGCTATAGTCAGACATAAACGTTACATGCAATCTTTAGTACAGTACAGTGGTGTCAGGTTTTTTATCAAGTTTTGCACATCTCATGGACAGCTTAATTTATACTGAAGATGATGATTGGATTACATAAGGATTGAAGTAATATAACATTTAGGTCCATAAGAACATGGCTACCAATCTCTCTTAGTTAATCTGCAACAATGTGACATGTAGTACAGACAGATTAATTCTACAGATCTTCTACAATCCCTTATGGAAAACAATCTTACTGAAGACTCAGAAGTTGAAATTTTGATGGTAAACCCCACTCTAGCATCCAAGCACTCGTAGCTCAATGTCCCATCAATGAAGGCCCTTAACTCCTGAAGCGCCTCTGGGCTGTCCAGGATGAACTCCCCTGGATTGGCGAACATACTTTCCAGCATTTCCACCTCCGCCAGCTGCAGCTCCAGCATCTCACGCACATCAGCATTTTCCTCATTCTTACTCATGTTGCTATCCTGTGCTCGGTGCAGCTGAAAGTTCTGAAACAAATTTCAGATATGATGAAACTGAAACAAATTTACTACAAGATGAAATTGGACCTGCAACTGCATGCAGACACCTCAACAAATATCAGTTGGCAAATAAATTTATAATTCATACATCATTAGACATGTACGTTTTACTTAGATTTTTAAGTGCTCTGTCTATCAGTGGGCCTGTCTGTCTGTACCATTTTCATTTTCATGCTGGGTGGCTGAAAATGTACATGATGGTCTCGCTTGTACTAGTTGTAGACCAATATTTATTTCACAGACTTCTCCTTCATGGACAAAATAAATAAATACGCTAACAAATTAACTGATTGATTAAGCAACTTGTCGTTGGCACTGATTAAGCAACTTCTTGTTGCACTGATTAAGCAACTTCTTGTTGGCATGAAAACAGTGAGGGATGAAAACAGTGAGGGATGGCACCTGCTTACAATTACAGTTGTGTAACATGTATGGCACAGACTTGTGACCCCATGTTTTTAAACATTTTCTGCAAGCATTTATCATGAACTGATTATGGCGGTCCCTCACAAACAAAGCTGCACTTCTAACTGAATAAAACTGTTAAGTAATTGGTGCAATGCGTTGATTCCTTGAGCAAACGCCCCACAAAATAACATCAAGAAGTTCCAAATTCACAAACCTATCCTCTCTGCAGACGGCAAGCGAACGCACACTTTCACTCTCTCAGCTGAAGTGCGATGATCATTGTTGGCACACGTGCTTGGTACTCTCAATTTCATCATCCTGGTAGTACTTGGTCTCACATCGCCGACGCTGAGGCGGTTTTTCTTCTTATCTATTCTTTGACTTTCCCTCTCTGTGCAGACTGCTTGCGGCACCACGTAAACAAATCTCCAAATGGCTTGAACAATATAGGAACTAACAATTTAGGAAGTAAACGTATTTGTGGATGATGAAAAAACTTGTGCTGTTTCGGGGTACGCTTCCGCAGTTGTGAGTGATAAAATGATCAAGACGATATTGTTGCTACGTTTTCTTAGAATTGGGTAGTATATCAGTCTGTCTGGGTGTATGAATGAAAAGCACAGTGATTTTCGTCTGCTCTATGAGGGGAAGTAACTATTGCTGTAGGTTTCCTGTTGGCTCACAAGCATAAAATACTTTTGTGTGCGAGGTGTTCTTTTCCAGTACATGTAATTTATGTTGTCGTTGTTTTGGGTTTTTTGTTTTGGTTTGGTTTGGTTTTTTCGTTGTCACGGTTGTTGTTGCTGTTGTGTTTTGTTGCTCTTTGTTGTTGTTTGCAGTGTTTGTTTCTTTGTTTTTTTTGGGGGGGAGGGTATTTGTTTTTCACACACACACACACACACACACACACACACACACACACACACACACACACACACACACACACGTGGTCAAGTTGTGTCCGGCTTACAGAGCCTTTTATTACAAAACAAACAAACAAACAAACAAAAAAGCCTGTACTCCGCTTGCATACAAAAATACATATATTTCAGACATACAGCAGTCCGGTTTGGGTTTTGTTTTGGTTTTTTTAATTCAGTACAAAAATAATTCTCAAGCACACGAAGCACACAAGACACATATTAAACAGCAAACTTTCACTCTGCCAGCCTGAACGGAAGTGGGTGAAAGAGCCCCGGAAGGAGAGAGGCTGGGTGGTGGTGGGGGATTAGGGGTGAAACAATCATCGACAAGCACGCTGAAACTCATGACGAAACGTCAGTGAAATGCTGTCTGGAACCACACGAGAGTGAATTAAGCATCGCACACGGAATAGAAGTACATGCACTATGATTTGCATGCAGGGCAAAGGTTAACGCCGATCAGAATGGCTCAGTGATAGCACGTTGGGTTAAACTTAACAGGTTTATTGCCATACAAGTCGTTCAAGTAAACGAATAGTGATCATAGCACGTTTCATTCAGCATTTAGGTCTCTGTTGAAATATGTCCTAGCATCTAAGCTCTGGAAAAGTCACACAGACCACGAAACCAAAACGATCCAAAGGGCCATTCAAAAAAAAAAACAAACAATTAAACAATACTTTAATTGAGAAACATTTGACACAGTTATGTTAAAAAGTGTGACATGGAACACTACCAGATTGGTAGACAGGCTAAGTGCGTGCATGCGTGTGTGTGTGTGTGTGTGTGTGTGTGTGTGTGTGTGTGTGTGTGTGCGTGCTCCCCCCCCCCCAAAAAAAAAAAAAAAAAAAATCCTGTACTTCAGCTGCCCTCAATCGTTTTGTTCGTTTGTATGCTTTGTATGTTGCGTATTTGCGCTGCTTGCTTGTCAAACCAAATCAAGAAAATCAAACATAAATGCAATGGCACGTAACATATACATGTCAAATTCAAGTTACAACATACGTCGATCAAAGCCGAAATATGGGAAATGGTCACAATACACTAGGAAAACGTGTGATGGAATGATCGTGTATACGCTGAGTGCCAGGTATGAACAGGCATATTCAGAGTAGGACTTCGTAAGGCCCGGAGGACTTCGCTGAGCAGCGTAACCCATTTACGTGTAAACTAGGCGCGTTAGGAGTACCATTCGCTAATCGCAGCGCGTTAGCCGCTCGCGTTATCTGCCGTGTGAGCCTAATTTGCATGTAAATGGGTCGCGCTGCTCTGCGAAGTCCTCCTTGCGAAGTCCTCCTTGCGAAGTCCTACTTACGAAGTCCTCCTTAGGAAGTCCTACTCAGTAAACGTGCCCAATACTGCACGATATGCTGATGTGAGTAACTGAGTATCTGGTTATATGCCCGGCTTCACACGTCGTCGACCCTTTCAACGTCCGACATCTTTACGTCCCGGCTGAAACAACCAGTTAATAATAATACTGAATCAGCCATAATGATGGATATTTATACAGCGCTTATACTCAGACAGCTCTATGCGCTTACAAAGTTAAGAAAAATAAGATGAAATAAAATAAAATAATACAAGAGAGAACAATAAAAGACAGCAATTGTGGCGTACACACACACACACACACACACACAGTTCTGTCAATCCCTCATTACTGCTACTGGGCTGAGAGCGAGTGTGTTTTGACTGCAGTCAATCACCCAATCAGTGACTGATTATATCAATGAATCGATTAATCGATCAAACAATCAGCCAGACAGCTAATCAATGACCTGTGCCGTCCTTTGTCAAAGTTAAGTGGTTTCTGTCCCTTTTATGTCGCTTTTATTAGCTAATCAATGAATCAAACAAACAAACAAGCAATAGACCAATCAGTCAATGACTCATTATACCAATTAGGAGTCCTTGAATTTAGCAATCATCCAGTCAACCATTCAATCAACCAATTAAAGTACGACTGAAATTTAAATGATTAAATACGTTTTGCTTTCACTGTTCTCTGCAAATCTGTAACAGAGAGTATAATTAGGCCTACTCTCGACGACACACATACATGTTGGAGTCATGTGTAATGTGAGTATAATTAGGCCTACTCTCGACGACACACATACATGTTGGAGTCATGTGTAATGTGAGTATAATTAGGCCTACTCTCGACGACACACATACATGTTGGAGTCATGTGTAATGTGAGTATAATTAGGCCTACTCTCGACGACACACATACATGTTGGAGTCATGTGTAATGTGAGTATAATTAGGCCTACTCTCGACGACACACATACATGTTGGAGTCATGTGTAATGTGAGTATAATTAGGCCTACTCTCGACGACACACATACATGTTGGAGTCATGTGTAATGTGAGTATAATTAGGCCTACTCTCGACGACACACATACATGTTGGAGTCATGTGTAATGTGAGTATAATTAGGCCTACTCTCGACGACACACATACATGTTGGAGTCATGTGTAATGTGAGTATAATTAGGCCTACTCTCGACGACACACATACATGTTGGAGTCATGTGTAATGTGAGTATAATTAGGCCTACTCTCGACGACACACATACATGTTGGAGTCATGTGTAATGTGAGTATAATTAGGCCTACTCTCGACGATACACATACATGTTGGAGTCATGTGTAATGTGAGTATAATTAGGCCTACTCTCGACGACACACATACATGTTGGAGTCATGTGTAATGTGAGTATAATTAGGCCTACTCTCGACGACACACATACATGTTGGAGTCATGTGTAATGTGAGTATAATTAGGCCTACTCTCGACGACACACATACATGTTGGAGTCATGTGTAATGTGAGTATAATTAGGCCTACTCTCGACGACACACATACATGTTGGAGTCATGTGTTATGTGAGTATAATTAGGCCTACTCTCGACGACACACATACATGTTGGAGTCATGTGTAATGTGAGTATAATTAGGCCTACTCTCGACGATACACATACATGTTGGAGTCATGTGTAATGTGAGTATAATTAGGCCTACTCTCGACGACACACATACATGTTGGAGTCATGTGTTATGTGAGTATAATTAGGCCTACTCTCGACGACACACATACATGTTGGAGTCATGTGTAATGTGAGTATAATTAGGCCTACTCTCGACGACACACATACATGTTGGAGTCATGTGTAATGTGAGTATAATTAGGCCTACTCTCGACGACACACATACATGTTGGAGTCATGTGTAATGTGAGTATAATTAGGCCTACTCTCGACGACACACATACATGTTGGAGTCATGTGTAATGTGAGTATAATTAGGCCTACTCTCGACGACACACATACATGTTGGAGTCATGTGTAATGTGAGTATAATTAGGCCTACTCTCGACGACACACATACATGTTGGAGTCATGTGTAATGTGAGTATAATTAGGCCTACTCTCGACGACACACATACATGTTGGAGTCATGTGTAATGTGAGTATAATTAGGCCTACTCTCGACGACACACATACATGTTGGAGTCATGTGTAATGTGAGTATAATTAGGCCTACTCTCGACGACACACATACATGTTGGAGTCATGTGTAATGTGAGTATAATTAGGCCTACTCTCGACGACACACATACATGTTGGAGTCATGTGTAATGTCGTGCCAATTAATTAATTCTGAACACATTACAGTTCTACCCCTTCAAGTGCATTATTCTGATTTCTGGGCGATAATTTGAATATTTGTCGAGGTTTGCGTGCGTGCGTGCGTGCATGCGTGCGTGCGTGCATGCGTGCGTGTGTGTGTGTGTGTGACATCGTGTAATTGGCGCGAAGGGGTCCTGCTCTTCAGCAATGACGTCATTAAGTGACGTCACCAGTACAGACCTGAGCATTGGATCGCCAGCGTCTCTCTCGTCGTCACGTTGAAGTTGGGTCCGCTTAGCAGGGGTAGGTTTGCTCCCCTTACCATCATCACTGCCGGGGCGTATAGACAACGCACACACAGACAGAGAAAGAGACAGACACACAGCCACCAGAAGCGGTTAGAGTTTTGCTGAGTATATTACGGGGGATTACATGCTATGATATGATACAAGTCTTTTGCTCTAAACTCGCGTGCATGGATCTACAAAAGGTGCGTTTGTTTAACTAGCCAAAAACTTCTAAAAGAAAAAAAATCGTGTCTGAAATTATTTCAAATTCAAATTATTTTATTGTGCCCTATGGAGAAATTCGTTTGGCGTGGTAAATACGAAATACTGTGGAAGAATGCATTATGGAGAGTACTTGCGACATAAACCTAATGTACTGAAAATAATGATAATTATCCCTGACCTTTTTCCCATTTGATACATAAGTCTGATAAGTGTGACTTCAGCGCTACAGCGCAATAAATATTGGTGGTTTTGTTGTTGTTGTTGTTGTTGTTTGTTTGTTTGGGTTTTTTTTTTAGGGGGGGGGGAAAGAGGGGGGGGGGGGGGGCAGGCGAGGGACGGGGAAGGGGTCCAAACTCTTTCGACAATTCTCAGAACATGTCTTCTCCTTTTATCATAGTATGTCAGTGCTGATAAACCATGTTAAATTACACTCTTTACACTCTACGATAGGTGGTGTTTCTCTTTTATAGAACTCTGGATTAGTAATGATCATGATATCTGTTTGAATACATGTAAAGTATGTACAGCGTTATCAAACCCTGCACCAAGATATACTACAATTAGAAACAAGCCGGACACCTTTAACAAAATGCTGGGTTTGTTTGCTTGTTTGTTTGTTTGTTTGTTTGTCTCTGTGTGTGTGTGTGTGTGTGTGTGTGTGTGTGTGTGTGTGTGTGTGTGTGTGTGTGTGTGTGTGTGTGTGTGTGTGTGTGTGTGTGTGTGTGTGTGTGTGTGTGAGGTGTGTGTGTGTGTGTGTGTGTGTGTGTGTGTGTGTGTATGTGTGTGAGGTGTGTGTGTGTGTGTGTGTGTGTGTGTGTGTGTGTGTGTGTGTGTGTGTGTGTGTGTGTGTGTGGTGTCCATTTCCAGGTGTACAACTAAGTGTTCATTCACCTAAACAATGCCGATCATGCTCATGCTACAAGAAACTGGGCGTAAATAAATGAGTGAAATTAGTTTTTAAAAAGTTAGATGGATGAACTCCAGTTCTGAAATGGATCAGTGTTGGGTATGATGCCCATGTGATTATTGGTAACAGCAAAAGCTTACACGTGCAAAGTACACATACCAAATCCATTCTTAAAGCAGTGACATTGATAACAGACTTCAGTCAACAAATCAGTTCGTTAGTTAGTTAGTCAACTTAAGAAAGAATGCACTGAGTATACAATCTCAACGTATAATATTTTTTTTAGTGTATCAGACAAGATCCATTTCAACCCAAAGTTGAAACTGGCAACCTACCTGAATACACACAGGTTGCTAGATCGCTACGAGACTAGAAAGAAACAGTTTTCAAAATTCATTTTTAGAAATAGAACAGGATATTTGCTTCAGTGAAAAATGAAAGTTTCTTTAGACGAACATAGAATTATATCTAACATAATGTCTCACACCAGATAAACAATTACGCTGGTTTACGCCTTAACCATGGTAATTGGGGCCGGGGTGTATTAGAAGTCACATGACTGATATCTTTATTCCATTCAGTTATCATTCATTGACTCGGTTACGATCTGTCGCCCATACAATAAACAATCAATCACTATACGGACTTGGCCTCAGAAACAGGACATGTTATTGTTTTTACACATCTTCAGGGCCCTCATTCTACGATTAACTAAACGGCAATGGTTGAACGGGAGTGGAATTCGAAAGGAAGGGTTTTCTCATTTCTGTTGTGCGTCAGTTACACGAGAAAGGTTCGACAATCTATGTGTGATACACTTTCTAAAGCGAGCAAACTTTTCATGCGCACATGCGTCTGCTACACACACAAAAACCCCAAACCCAGAAACACTTGTTTCTCTACCACTATGTTTCTCAGATTCAGGTTATACGGTAAAGTCTAGCAACAGATTCCTATATTCTAGCGAATGATATGAGTTGATAATACATTCGAAAACGAAAGAAAACCGCGGGCCAATACAATTTTCAGACGCGCAAAGATCTGGGTCACAAAAATTAACCTGTGATTGGTCCAGAGAGCTCTTTTCTTTCCTCACCTTTTTCCACCGCTGCTTCGACGCTTCATTACGATGACGACGACGACAATAATGATTATGGCGACGACGACACAGGCGACGACAATCCCGATGATCATACCAGTGTCACTGGCTTTGTCTGCGCTGCGCTCTGAAGAAGACCACGATGACCAAATGAAAGATTTAGAAATAACTTTGTGCGGTGAGCTTGAAGAAGTACCGACATTTGTGACTGGCTCCCACAAAAGGGGGAACAAAGGGGCATATTGAGTTACTGACATCTCTGAAAAGTGCAGGAAATAAGTTTTCTTTTGGTATAAAAAAGTATTTCTAGTCGTAGCTTGGTGTAGGCCTAAAATGTCTGTTAAAACTTGCTGTTGAAAAATGGCCATTTTGAGAAAATGGCTGGTAAAGAGTGACATGGGAAGTATGCATGCACCAGTGCTAATATTACAAATATATTTTTATTCGGCGACATTTTGCTAAGTAAGCCTTGGTCAACACGCTATCTTTCTGAAAGTATACCGGAAAACTTCAGCACATGTTCCAGACATTCACTGAAGTTCAGTAACAGACCAGTGTTGGGCCTAATAATAATAATAATAATAATAGCTCTTATAAAGCGCTAGTAGTCTGCTCAAAGAGCACTCAGTGCGCTACACACACACATTCTCACGCATACGTGAAACACTAATTACGTGTGCGGGGGGGGGGGGGGGGGGTAGATGATACTACAGATCATATGATGTCTTGAAAAGATAAGTCTTTAGTTTTGATTTAACTGTGGGAGGGTCTGGGTGTTCCTAAGGGAGGGAGGCAGAGAATTCCATACCTGGGGGGCACAGAACTGAAAGAGCGCTCACCGAAGGTTTTGAGATTGAACTTGGGAACCTTCAGGAGCTTTTTCCGATGAGGAGCGGAGAGTACGAGAAGGTTCATACGTGGTAAGTTTGTCGGAAAGATACTGAGGAAGGGACTGCTCAAAATGACGGAAGGACAGTGTTGCAATTTTGTACTTGATGCGGTACACAACGGGCAGCCAGTGCCTAGCAGTACCACAAAACACTACGAAGTATGGTATCGCTTTGTGATAGCTTTTCGCCCAAACAGCAGCTTGCAGACAATTGCACGTACGTATAAACTTCGCACAGCAAGTATGAACTTCGTACAGTAAGTATAAACTACGTACAGCAAGTATAAACTACGCACAGCAAGTATAAACTACGCACAGCAAGTATAAACTACACACAGCAAGTATGAACTTCGTACAGTAAGTATAAACTACGTACAGCAAGTATAAACTACGCACAGCAAGTATAAACTACGTACAGCAAGTATAAACTACGCACAGCAAGTATAAACTACGCACAGTAAGTATAAACTACGCACAGCAAGTATAAACTACGTACAGCAAGTATAAACTACACACAGCAAGCATAAACTACACACAGCAAGTATAAACTACGCACAGCAAGTATAACTACGCACAGTAAGTATAAACTACGTACAGCAAGTATAAACTACGCACAGCAAGTATAAACTACGCACAGCAAGTATAAACTACGTACAGCAAGTATAAACTACGTACAGCAAGTATAAACTACACACAGTAAGTATAAACTACACACAGCAAGTATAAACTACACACAGCAAGCATAAACTACACACAGCAAGCATAAACTACACACAGCAAGCATAAACTACACACAGCAAGTATAAACTACGCACAGCAAGTATACACTACGCACAGCAAGTATACACTACGCACAGCAAGTATAAACTACACACAGCAAGTATAAACTACACACAGCAAGTATAAACTACGCACAGTA
Organism: Batillaria attramentaria; assembly: GCA_018292915.2. Classification (NCBI taxonomy): domain Eukaryota; kingdom Metazoa; phylum Mollusca; class Gastropoda; family Batillariidae; genus Batillaria; species Batillaria attramentaria. Next base: position 130,816 of record JACVVK020000497.1, on the reverse strand, counting down.
AGTATAAACTACGTACAGCAAGTATAAACTACACACAGTAAGTATAAACTACGCACAGCAAGTATAAACTACGCACAGCAAGTATAAACTACGCACAGTAAGTATAAACTACACACAGTAAGTATAAACTACGCACAGCAAGTATAAACTACGCACAGCAAGTATAAACTACGCACAGCAAGTATAAACTACGCACAGCAAGTATAAACTACGCACAGGAAGTATAACTACGCACAGGAGTATAAACTACACACAGCAAGTATAAACTACGCACAGCAAGTATAAACTACACACAGCAAAGTTATAAACTACACACAGCAAGTATAAAACTACACACAGCAAGTATAAACTACGCACAGTAAGTATAAACTACGCACAGCAAGTATAAACTACGCACAGCAAGTATAAACTACGCACAGCAAGTATAAACTACGCACAGTAAGTATAAACTACGCACAGCAAGTATAAACTACGCACAGCAAGTATAAACTACGCACAGCAAGTATAAACTACGCACAGCAAGTATAAACTACGCACAGCAAGTATAAACTAACACACAGCAAGTATAAACTACACACAGCAATATAAACTACACACAGCAAGTATAAACTAGACACAGCAAGTATAAACTAGACACTGCAAGTATAAACTACGCACAGCAAGTATGAACTTCGCACAGCAAGTATAAACTACGCACAGTAAGTATAAACTACGCACAGCAAGTATAAACTTCGCACAGCAAGTATAAACTACGGACAGCAAGTATAAACTTCGCACAGCTAATATGAACTACGCACATTAAGTATAAACTACGCACAGCAAGTATAAACTACGCACAGCAAGTATAAACTTCGCACAGCAAGTATAAACTACGCACAGTAAGTATACACTACGCACAGCAAGTATAAACTACGGACAGCAAGTATAAACTTCGCACAGCTAATATGAACTACGCACAGTAAGTATAAACTACGCACAGCAAGTATAAACTACGCACAGCAAGTATAAACTTACGCACAGCAAGTATAAACTACGCACAGCAAGTATAAACTACACACAGCAAGTATAAACTACACACAGCAAGTATAAACTACGCACAGCAAGTATAAACTACACACAGCAAGTATAAACTACGCACAGCAAGTATAAACTACGCACAGTAAGTATAAACTACGCACAGCAAGTATAAACTACACACAGTAAGTATAAACTACGCACAGCAAGTATAAACTACGTACAGCAAGTATAAACTACGCACAGCAAGTATAAACTACGCACAGCAAGTATAAACTACGCACAGTAAGTATAAACTACGCACAGCAAGTATAAACTACGTACAGCAAGTATAAACTACACACAGCAAGTATAAACTACGTACAGCAAGTATAAACTACGCACAGCAAGTATAAACTACGCACAGCAAGTATAAACTACGCACAGCAAGTATAAACTACGTACAGCAAGTATAAACTACGTACAGCAAGTATAAACTACGCACAGCAAGTATAAACTACGCACAGCAAGTATAAACTACGTACAGCAAGTATAAACTACGCACAGCAAGTATAAACTACGCACAGCAAGTATAAACTACGCACAGCAAGTATAAACTACACACAGCAAGTATAAACTACGCACAGCAAGTATAAACTACGCACAGTAAGTATAAACTACGTACAGCAAGTATAAACTACGCACAGTAAGTATAAACTACGTACAGCAAGTATAAACTACGCACAGCAAGTATAAACTACGCACAGCAAGTATAAACTACGCACAGCAAGTATAAACTACGCACAGCAAGTATAAACTACGTACAGCAAGTATAAACTACGCACAGCAAGTATAAACTACGCACAGCAAGTATAAACTTCGCACAGCAAATTCAATGCATGTCGCGCAGCAACGCACGTCTCTCGCAGATTTTCGCAGCTTCAGCATCCTAGCGTCAATAATTATGAGTTCGTTTACACAGACGAACAGACACAATTGAAAACATCCTGTGACAACGAACAAGACTATTCTTTGCATTGTCATGTCTTCCCACTCTATTCAAATCTAATGCCACACACGATATTAATAATTCTTCCGTAAAACCACGCCACGCCCAGCCGTGCTCTATACCACCCCTTCAGGCTGTTCAACTGATGTGTACCACACCGCACATTGACATGCAATTCATTGCCGTTGACACATCATATTTATCTACGTGTACCGAACTGTATACTTTCTACCAATCAATCCACCAAAAGCAGTGCCATATATTATGCCATGTACCTCGCCAGAAAATGCAATAGCCCCAGTATAGCTTGTTTTTTTTTTTGTTTTTTTTTTCATGCACCGAAACCCTGCAGAAAAAGGTATGTCTCAGCCGCAAGAAGTTTCACAGTTCTGCAGACACCTATGCACCCTGCTCATGTTGTTCTATCTATCAGCAGCACTATCTGTGATGATCTAAAGAGGAATATAAGGAAAAGGCGGCCTTCTTTATCTACACCACTGACACAATTATCGTGTTGTCAATAACACACAGACGAACTTGGCTTGCAAAACAATTACAGCTTCCGTGGAGTTAATGTCTTACACAAACAACCCTCCAGATATACGTTTCAATTATACCGCCTTACCTTCGTGGAATCCACAAAGTTTGGGGTCTGGACTGGGTGACCACCGGGGGGCGCCACCAGGCTGCGTGACGGAGCAGTTGTAAGTGAGGGGTCCATTGCCCACTACTGGACTGTTCTGTGGACGGCAGTTCTCCACCGTGACCACACTACCCAGGCTGTAGTTCGTGTTGGACTTGTGGGCCATCGGAATGTCCAGCAGTCCACAGGTTTCAACTGTTTTGCAGCGTGGGGGTGGGGGAGGGAGGAAGAGAAGAATGTGTTTGAGAGAATAATTTTGACATCACACACACACACACACACACACACACACACACACACACACACACACACACACACACACACACACACACCTCTGAACAGTTGCATCAAAGGTTATCGGAAGTTCATACGGCAAAACTGAAACAAGAAGTTTCAAAAACCGTTTTTCCCTGTCAACCTGTGTACATTAATAACATTATGTTCGCTTGTTGTTTTGCACCATTTATAAAAGATTTGTTTGTCTCTTATTAGGATACTATATCGACTACATTTCGGTCTCAACTTTTTAAAAAAAAGTAGTTGATTTGCTGTGTCCCCAAGCATCTAAAGACTGTGAGTATTTCGGACAAATTTCGCTACATTTCAATCGCTAATTAAACACTCACTCATAGTGTGCGAGCTTTGAAGATGTTGAAACGTCTCGTCCGTTCGCTTACTGGCACGTGCAATACTTGCATCGTTGGTCATGTAATAGTCACGCGCACACGCTTCGCTTTCGTCACAAACTGACGTCACCAGCTGTTCCGATGGCCGCGTTTGGTCTGCACGGTACGGCACGGATTTGGGATCTCCGAAAAATGGTGATTTGGTCTTTTCAGCTGCCGTTGGGAACTGAAACCTGCTGTCTTCCTTGGAGGCCTCCCCTGTGAATGTCAGTTCGTAAAGTGCTCATAATTATATATATTTTCTTCGAGAAGCAGTCACACTCTTATGCAACCTAATTCTTCCTGCAAATTTAGTATGCAAACGTGATTTATTGTGGCTGCAGCATTTTTTTTCTTCAGCTTTTTGGATGAATGCCCATGCGAAAACCGCGACAACTCAGCAGTGATCGATATAGGAATCATAACCCGTAAGGGCCATGCAAAATTCACAATTTAACTTGAAATGTTCAGATCACTAGAAACCACTTCAAGCCATTATTATACAATCTGAAGCGGTCTCGGGCCTAGCGTAATAGTGGCTTGAAGTGGCTCCTACTGGTGTGCAGTGGCTTGTTCCTTTTAACCAGTCTTATCATACAGTGGGCAGGGGGTGGTCGGACACGGGTTCTTAAGAGAGATAACCTATAGGAAGCTTTTCATTCCGTACGTGCACACGAAACTCACACAGCAGGGCAAACAGACTGTACACTTCGCTCTCAGGTGCGTCAATGGGAACAGTCTCAGAAGTAGGTGTAGTGAAATCGTTGCTGACATTGTCGTCCCATGTGCCAAGCAGTCCCTTTGTCTGCGTGGCGCTCTGAAAAGGGGAGAGAAGAAAGAAAGAAAGCCGGTATTTAGTTGTTTTTCACGCGGGAATAATTATGGCATTCGTACAAAAGGGGAGATAGAACGAACGAACTTTGTATTTCAACGGAAGTGATTTGACAGAAACTGATTAATTTTTGAGAGAGAGAGAGAGAGAGACAGACAGACAGACAGAGACACAGAGACACAGAGACAAAAAGAGCTACAAAGCCAAAGGTTAATGAACTAGAGTCCTGTGCTAGTGTGTAGGGCGGCGGTTGTTCTAGACTGAGCAGAAATACCCTGTCAATGTCAAATAAAAACACCAGCGTGACTCAAAGAGAGAGAGAGAGAGAGAGAGATGCTCTCGACCTGGTCGCTTTTCGGCGGGAGTACGGTGATGACATGCAACAGCCCCTGCCGTTCTGCTATCTGCACTCCCGCTCCACCGCTGAACAGCACAGTAAAATTACTGTGCTTTCTGTCTTCGTCAGACGTTGCCGAGCCTGCGTTGTTGACAATAGAGACGCCTGGAAGAAAGACAGATCTCATAAGTGAAATTAAAGTTTAGTTCAAAAGTTTTGAAATCCACACATTACCAGAAAAGTCTCCATGAACTAAGACACATAGGCAACTCTTTGTATAGTAATCTACTGAGTTATAGCCCCTGATGCGGAATCGGAGATCATAATTATACAAAGCTGCTAGTTGACCCGGGATCCCAATACGGACTCTTCGTGCGCGCAGATGGATTGGGGCTGAAATGGTCATCGGTTTGTCTCACAGTGTGTGTGTGTGTGTGTGTGTGTGTGTGTGTGTGTGTGTGTGTGTGTGTGTGTGTGTGTGTGTGTGTGTGTGTGTGTGTGTGTGTGTGTGTGTGTGTGTGAAGGGAGTTACTGCGATAGATGTGATGTTCACAAGTTATTTATTATTTTGGGTTTTGTTCAGTTACTGCACATGTCAGACCAATTTTACGTTGTTTGTATTGCCTTGGAATGTTAATTTGTCATTCTTATTTTGTTTCGAGCTGGGGGCCAAAACACGATTTTCCATTCTATACCTGTTATTTAATGGACAAAGTATTCTGAATTTGAATTTAAATTTGAAAAACGCATTGACCAGTATAACTGGCACTAAAGATGGCACCCATGCACAGTTTCCGGCTCACAGTAGCTAGGTGTAGTGTGAGGAATCCACCAGACCAGTTCTTATTTTAATTGCGTGCAAAGCAAATTATTGGGCCAGCATTCCAAAGACCAAAACAGGTTCGTGATAAGAGGTAGTGGCCGACGGTTGAACCTAAAAGGGTATGACAGGAGCTGTGTCGACCAAACCAACATTAAAACAGTACTGAAGGCCACACTGGGGAGATTACTGACAGATGAAGTGGCGCACGTGTAGGTTTTCCGAGCGCAGAGATACCTTCTTGAACGGAGCTGAATTGTTATGACGTGCACCGTGAAGAAGAGTATCTATAGCCCAAACGCTGGGTGTGGCCGACGGTCGAACTTCAAAGGGTCCGTGTGAACCAAACCAACATTAGGACAGTCCCGGAGACGACCGACAATGGGGAGATTGCTGAGAGATGTGGTGGAGCGCGTATGGGCTTTTCGAGCGCAGAGACACTGTTTTGAACTGAACTGAACTGTGATCGCGTGCACCCTGAATATTTATAGCCCAAACGTTGGGTGTAAATCTGACAGACATAAACAGACATACAGACAGACTGAGCGAGCGTTGGAATGTAACGTAACCCACCGCTGAAATCCTGCCACGTCAGACCTTTTTCTTCAAAGAATCGCCGCTCTGAGCTGACAGTAATATCCAGCTTCCGGTCTGCGGGCCCGTTAAGGGGTGCTTGCGAGACGGTTACAACGTCACTTCCGGTTTTCCACATGACGACAGACTTCAGAACGGTCGGTTTGAGTTGTGTGTTATTGAGCTGCAACACTACAGCAGGAAAAATTCTTTAAAAGAAAATTGTTATAAGACGAAATTAATAGGGAAAAGTGTCTAGTTGTATCTGATTTTATGCTACGTAGACTGCAATAAAAATTAAAATCGACCAAAAAGACTTACATATAATTAGAGAAAGAATGCACACGTACTATCTATAGTGAATCATTATTATAATCATATCCGTTAAAAAAAATCAACCATCAAACTCGTTGTGGCTTTATCACGTCACGCACGCAAGAAAAACATCGAAGAGAAATCCTTTGTTGAGTGAGAGACTTCCAGAAGTATATTTGTCTACACACGCTGATTTCTAAACAAAGAAAACTGGGTAAAACAAAATATACATGCTTTCTTTCTGCTGAAAATGATACTACAGAAACGGACTAAAAGGTTTTACCTTAACCACTTATTCTCATCACTTTTATTATCACCATAATTATCAAAAGGCCGCGGTCCTGCAACCACAAGAGAAAACTCAAAAGAAAGGCTCGAAGTGGACTAAATCAAACAGTCTTAATATAAACAGTATTCCATGAGATAATGTAGTAATGTACCATCATTCTCTGCCTCTTCGAACTTTCCCTGGACGTTCAAAACGTCTGATTTCAGCAGCCAGAAATCCCCAGCACCTCCAAAGTAGTATGTTTTCCCGTCGAATGTGGTGATGTGTGGATCCCCATAGACAGTGGCTGTAGAAAAGATCGGACGGTCAGTGTGTGTAGGTGTCTGTACAATAACTGGGCTGAGAACAAGTGTGTTTTACAAGAAGAACAAGCGAAAACGAAACAGAATACAGATTTCTCACCGGCAGCAGGAGGTACGTAGGCTACACAGTCTCTAGTAGCCCGCCGGTCCATGTAATGTTTACACACAGCGCTCTTCACTGGCTCCGTCCACAGACAGCAGTAGTAGAAGGTAATGACGTCATGTATCCAGTGAGACAATGAGGGCACGCGCCCGGGGGTATTGTAGGGCGTGGCGCCCCAGTCATGAGATCTGTCAGGGGTGGAACCTTCGAACGTGTCGGCCGCGTACCTGAGCAGTCCGTTTTCCTCGTAGCAGCATTGGTTACCAGCACCGTCACGACTAAAACAGCCAATGGGCGTGGTTACTAGATTTTTGTTTCCTGAACACAGTAATGAACGTACTGCAACGATATATATATATATATATATCTGCCAAGTGTCACTAAATATATGAATCTGAAATGGTCGGGGTATAATCCACATACCCAGCGCAATTGAGAATATCATATTGCGCAAGAGAACGGTTTCTGGGTGCCATCTTGCTGTATGTTACGTTCTTCGTCCCAGACGTTAAAGGGTTGGTGGGTGTGGAGGGTTTAACTTCCTTTTCCACAACATATGGGTGACGTCAAAGACGGCGCCACGAATAGAAAGGTCGGCACAAATATTTTGCCCCAGCTGGGAATCGTACTCGAGAAACCAGATTAGAGGGAATGACCCAATAGATGAACTGCTCGATGAACTGATCAATAAAATGATCAGTGAACAAATCAATGAACTAACCAATGAAATAAGACCTGTGAACTAAGGTAAATTAAAAACAAACAAACAAAAAAACAAACAAACACACTGTCCGTGGTGATATCCACGGCGAGGTTTCTTCAAGTAGTCTGGAACCTACTGTGATTTACGCTAGAGCAGGTAAACAAACACAAACAAATATAAAATTAATCTGACCAATTACTCAGCATCAAAATTACTTACGACGGGTACACTGATCGCACACAATGCTTTGCGCCCACGTGGTAATTACAAACACTTCCGGTGAACATATTACACCCCATGTCCGGTTGCCAGCGACCCCAGTCGGCCAGGGCTTGAGTTAAAGTGCACGGGCAGGGAAGCAGATGATTTAGCCAAGACGTGCTCTGGCTGTCTTGGTTGTCCCAAGCCTCGCATTTCGCCACCGGCCAGTCCAGTCCGTACTTGCTGGTCATGGCTGACTCCACGTACCAGCCTAGTGCGACGGGACCAATGTTGATGGCCCTGTGAATGTAGATCGGGTTGACACGTCAGTGCAAGGAGTGCACAGAGCTACAAAATTGCACAGATCTAAAATGATTTCAGTCAAATATAATTTATTTTCAACACGTGTGACTTTATTTATTTTGTTCTAGCTGTGCTTATTGTTGTTGCTAATGTGTTTTGGGTTTTGTTGTCGTTTTGTTTTCTCGTAGTCTTCGTGAAGGAAAACAATATTTGTGTACAACTTGCGACTTATGATATAATGTTACAATACGAAAAGAAAATGCTGATTAGACCTTTTTCACCCAAATTAAAATCATATCACACACCTGGGATTCTGCATTTATTGTTCCTAACTTTCACGAAGTCATTACAACACATACGATATACATGTTGGGGGGGAAAATGTCAAGATACTTAGAACCAGAAATGCAGACTTTATAAATGACTGAACGGCCAAAAGTCATTTCAGTACGTGTAATTCTTAATTTGTGGCTCGTAACCTCTGCAAAAAATAAAGAGATAGGCATTTATGGTTTAATTTAAAGGAGATCGTTCACAGATCGTTCTGAGCTGTTTTCGTGGTATCTATCATCACACCACCTGTACACCTGGACAGTGACAGTGTCTGTACTGCTGGCACTGAGCCAGCAGAAGCGTACTCGGTGACGCGGCGACCAAACTGAACGCTCTAGTAGTGTAACAACAGTCGTAGAATTTGAAAGACCGACCGCTCGCGCAAAGTATGAACAACACCGTATCGCATTAGGAGCTGTACTAATCATCAAGGGTACTTCAAGCTAACATGCGCACTCACGAACGAAACTGTTCCAAAATATAAGTTGACTTAGCAAAGATGAAATTAGCCCGTTTAAGCAAAGCATTATTTTTGCGGCACATATGACCCAAGATATTTAAGAACACCAACATTACAAAATACAGTTGTAATCTACGGGGCGGAACGAACCAGAAAGGTCGTATTTTATCATCAACTGCAAACTTGCAAAAGAAAATGTAATCAGAATCAGAATCAGAACTGTTTATTGATAGGCCTTAGGCCCATTCAAAGTTGAGAGTGACATCCAGACATTCTTATTCACAACAATACTTGTACAGGAAATAACCAAAGTGCAAAATAAGGTATATCAGCTGAGCAACTGTTGTCTTTTTCTTACCGCTAGAAATATATATAATGCCAGGTTCTTAACTGTATAATAGTTACTTGAGGCCATTAACACAGTGAGTCGAATCAAATCAGAGAGTGTACATACTGATATTTGGTGCGGTTATCGATGTGCTGATCGTTCAACCGGATTTGCATCATGCCAATTTCAAACCGCTCACAATCTGATTGGCATCTGTACTGAGCATGGTCGAAGTCGTATTGACCGTTGGCGTTCATGATGTCCGTGCCAACCTTAGTCAGTTCCTTCCATTCAAGCTACAAACGGGAACAGACGTTACAGTAATTTTCATTTTGAAAATGTTCAACACAATCAATCAATCAATCAATCAATCAAGTTCTAGATTCCAAAACTTGTGTCGACACGCACCACGCGGTAACTGAGGTGTGCTGGTGTGCTTTTGTGTGTGAGTGAATGTGCGTGATTCACGTAAGCGTGCGTTGGGTTCAGTCGGCGCGTTTTGAACCATTTAATTAGGATAAAGTGCCAATGCGAAAGAATGTGAAAAAAGGCGAAAACGCAATACATGTATATTAATGTGATAGTACCCCCAGTAAAGCAATTCATATCTCGTCCAATATCGTTGTCTCGATTTCTTTCATAGTTGTTGATATGATCTTTTTTCTTCTCCATAACTTTTGGTAACACCCATGTATTGTCCAATCGCGAACGACTACTTACGCTATCACCTGTTTCCCTGTAGCCAATGAGACTGATATCGACAGTGGCGTCAGGTTTGGATGTAAAGTCTGACGGTCGCCATTTGGCAGTCAGTCGACCCGACGGATTTCTGGAGTACCACTGCTGCAGCTGCTCGGAGGACACTGTAATTTGACGATCCAGTCGGGCAGGCAAAACTGAAATCAGAAGGACGTACTTTCATCTGTCAAAAAGCGGATAGGTACCTATTTCTCTCCGGGTACTCCGGCTTCCTCCCCCTCTGCTTTGGAAATGTTCAGCCCACCAAATTTGAAAAATAAATGCAGTTCTAACTTCCGAAATTTAAATAGCTGAGCTGACCCTTCGCACCACGTGATTGTAATGTGTTTATGTCGAGTGTGAGAGAGAATGCGTGTGATTCACGTGAGCGTGCGTGTTGGGTTCAGTTCGCCGCGCTTTGAGCCGATTCATGAAATTGGGTAATGCCGCCGCCTATACAATACTCATTATTATTATTATTATTATTATTATTATTATTATTATTATTTATATTCCAAGGCTCACAAACCGTTCGGAGCTGTTTATCATTTATTTTATCAAATGCTGGGAGATCTTACTTGTAATAATACAGATAATATATAGGAGACGGATAGGGCGCTTATACATGTGCACAACAGACTCTTAGCGCCGTACATACTGCCAAAACTCAAAACCCTTCTACAGTTGACGACACACAAGCAGCATAAAGCAACCACATCAGAACATTACACACCAAGAATTAATGCTCATAGAAAACAGCTTCCATAAACACACACACACACACACACACACACACACACACACACACACACACACACACACACACACACACACACCACACACACACACACACACACACACACACACAC
>JACVVK020000497.1:90000-115000 GCA_018292915.2 Batillaria attramentaria | reverse complement strand
CAGCAAGACACTGATATCATAAGGAATCCAACTCACGACCTGAGCACTGAAAAGTTCAATGCCCTCCCGCTCGACTGTACAAGACTTTGAGGTTGTTTACACTACAACCCGGGTTCAACCCGAGTTTACCTCGACTCGGGTTGGACTCAGGTCAGTAGCGTTTACACCACAGACGTAAAGAGATAGACGCACCGCCGCACGCTGCCACCGCTGCTTGCGAGTGTCGCTATCGCGGCCATCTTACTAATACCAGAACTCAGAGGCTCTGTGTATAGGACGCCTCGTTCGAAATACAAAGTTCTTTAGAAAGACGTCATCAGAAATGTGACGTAAGAAAAAGCGGACCAATGCTATGCGCGCTATGTAAACAGCTGATAGCGTCTGGCCAATGCTATGCGCGCTATGTAAACAGCTGGCACTTCCAGGTACTAGCAACATGGCGCGCGGCGGCGTCACTTTTCCGGCACCGCGGTGCGTCTATCTCTATACGTCTGTGGTTTACAAGTTCTCTACAAGTCTAACCCTGACAATGACGTAGGAAAACTTACGTCACACCCGCCGTCATGCATTGACGAAAGCATCATATCATGACGCCAGCTGTATGTTTAGATCTGAAATGCGAGTTGGCCCTGGACCTGGGTCCAACCCAGTAAAAGTGGCAAGTGTAAACAGCCTCTGAGAGTCCTTTTAAAACGTACAGCATTAAAGTCTCTACCTTCGTAGTGAGTTCTGAGGGGAAAAACTGCTACTCACAAGGCTCTGAGACTGTTCGCCAAATGAATAAATGTTTCTTTTGGCCACTGTGACCGTTTTCGTGATTTTGCCACTGCTGATAGTAGAGAGTTATGACTTTTTTTGGGACGCGGCCTAATGCTTCAACACCAATAATAAACGCCGATCAACGAAATCGCTAAAAATAGCCACCAATCAGCGCCGTCTAGTTGGTCTTCAGTCCGCAACCAAGTCATGTCGTCTGCTCAGTACGCAGTACACTTCTACGTACGTGTAACAACATTATATTCTGTGTCCCACGTGACTGATTCCGATGCACTGATTCGATGACAAGTTTTCCACAACGTTGTTGTAGACCTGTTATACGGATTGAGACTTTCATACGAAAGAATGCGACTAAGTCATGAGCATATATTAAATCACATAATTGTATTTCATGTGTATGTAATGTGACGTGTATTTCATGTGCATTTCATGTGGATGTAATGCCACTCTACTATTGTGAGGCGCCCAGAGCTCCAGCAGGAGGTTGGGCGCCAGAAAAATCCTCATTATCATTGTTATTATAGTGTTGATGTCGCCAGTAAAATAAATGAGACTTGTTTTGAAAATATCGTTGCTATATCTCCTATGTTTTTTGCAGCATTTCTTCAGTTGTACACTTACAACGTTCTTGCATATTTACTGGGAGCCAGGGTGGTTGAATGGTAGAGCGCTTTACTTTCAATGCTCGGGTCGTGAGTTCAAATCCCGGCTGGGGCCAAATATTTGTGCTGGCCTTTCTCCCGTTGCCCCGTCTTTGATATCATCCATATGTGGTGGAAAAGGACGTTAAACTCCACCCCCCCCTTCCACACACACACACACACACTCTAGCATATTTACAGGGCAGCTCTGAAACCAGTCCTGCTTTCTAAACTGTAAAAAAAGATGTTAACAAAATATATCACTCCTGAAATCTGCAAACTTTCTTTTGCTTTTTTAGAAAACAAAACTCGTAAACGAATATTGTGACACGAGAAATGTATTCATCACAGTATACACAAAGAGGGGTGTCGTGTTATTGCAGTGACGCATTTTTACACGGATGAATACACAAAACGAGAGCTTTGCTGTAACGCAGGCTTTTGTCAACCATAACTCAATACAGAGAGCGTGGTGGTGCTCTCGAAATGTTGTTATGATATGAGTCGTGTTGTTAGGATAAGAGCCAAAGTGAACATCTGACACACACGCGAACGTCTGCTGCATACGCGAAAACCTACCTTTTGTACCAAACCTTCAGCAGTTGGCAAAGCTTTGCTTGTGCACTACTGAGTGATTCAGTGAGTAAGGGTATATAGGAACGTGCATGTGTGTGTGTGTGTGTGTGTGTGTGTGTGTGTGTGTGTGTGTGTGTGTGTGTGTGTGTGTGTGTGTGTGTGTGTCTGTGTGTGTGTGTGTGTGCGCGCGTGCGTGCGTGCGGTGTGCTTGTGTGTGTGTGCATAATAATTATGTGTTTAACTTCAACGAGTCCCTTATTTTTATATGAGAGCAGCGCTATACAAGCGCTATACAGCGCTAACAATGCATTATTATTATTATTATTATTATTGTGATTATTATTATTATTATTATTATCGGCTTACCACGGTGCTACAGAGCATTGCAAGCTTCACATTCCTATAGCATGACACCGAGTTTGTCATACAAAGGAGGATAAAGTAAAGAGATCTACAGTAATCTTTAAATAGTTTTATCATCTCTTAGACGCATTTCCTTTCTATTGTTTTCATTCCTTTTTGTGTGTGGTGGTGGTGAAGGGGGAGGGGGGGGGGTCTCACGTTTAAAGTTGCTCGTCGAAGTGGAACAAATGGCATTAAAGTACAGTATCTTACTTTGTACGAACCCCTTAACGTGTTAACATTTAGCTAGCAGCTAGTCCACCGGCAAAGCAAGCGTGCCTGATCCTGTCACCACACTACGATAAAACGATGCCCAGAAAGCCTAAAGAGTTGCTTGTGTTTAAACAAATCACGAAACATCTGTTTGCACCACTTTCTATTCCCTGGTTTATCAATCGTACTACGATCATGTTTATCAGTAAGTGTAAGCGTTGATTTCAACGAACGCAGTCAGTGCACTGCTGTTTGTGTATGAACACTGTCGTTCCCCTTATCGCTGCATGAATAGACCATAGTGGCTGAACCCGTCGCACTGATGCTAACAGTAACACTACTGCTTTGTGAGAAGGTTATCGTAGGCTTTTTTCCGGAAATCTATGCACTAGTAGCCAAGTAGGTGTGACGCGTGCGTGTGAGCTCACACACACACACACACACACACACACACACACACACACATATTCTAACAACCAATATCAATCACTGCAACAGAACAAAGAGAGAGAGAGAGAGACAGACAGACAGACAGACAGACAGACAGACAGACAACGTGTGTGTCTTCCGTGTGTTCCTACGTCCGATTTGAATTCAAACGGAAGGTGCTTGGCCGCGTTGTCACCAGTGCAAACACACACCGGTTTGAGGGCAACGTGACTGTCAACATTACTGATAAGAGACCAGTGTATCCTAAAACAACAGAACTAGAACAACCCCTACTCCACGCCAGAACTAGAACAACCCCTACTCCTACTCCACATTGGTGAGCTTCACAAGCAGCAACGAATCACGTTTCCTTCCGTTTCGTTCGAGCGTTATGTTTGTAAATGTGTTGTTTTCTAATTCTAATTCGAATAAAACCTTATAATCCCAGATAGGAGATTTGGTTATAGTGGACATAATACGAACAACCAAATAATACATCCAACATAAAATGAATGAAAAACACACATACTGATATTTAACACACGTTAGAATTAAGTAAAGATTTCAAGTAAGCATCACCTAAATTACTTCTTAACATTGATTATGTGCACAATTTAAAATAGCTCTTAAAAGAAATCAAATATACATTAATCACACTACGATAATTATAATACACTATAACAGACTCCTCTGTCTACAAAACCCGGTCCAAACAGTCGCAATAAAATGTGATATTCAAGCAAACAAGCCAAAGAACTGCGAATGATTGTAACACTATTGTTTTCATTATGATAATAAAATCTACGAACGAAGGATAATATGATCGTGATTGTACATCTAACAGTATTGTTTTCATTATCATAAATACGTGTGACAACGAAGGGAATGGCCATGATTATACATGTGACACTATTGTATTCAATAATATAGTTATGTCTAACAATGGAGGCAGTGATCATGATTGTGACGTGTAACACTATTGTTTTCATTATTGTAATTATTTGGGAAACTTGAACTAAACCTAAAGAAACGAAAACGAATCAAATTCGTGTGTGTTCTTTAAGTGCTTTTAATTATTTCAGTTTCTGCGTGAGGAGGTGGTGGGATTGGAATATGTGCCTACACACATCAAGAGACAACCCCCAGCCCGCTCAAACCGACAACAACAACAACAAGACACAAACGTTGCAACACGAACTCTGGACTTCACAAGACAAAAACAACCCCCACCCTCCCAAACCGACAACAACAGCAATAACAACAACAACAACAAAACCACAAACGTTGCAACGCGAACTCTGGACTTCACATCCGCGTCGGATTTGGATATTGACTGATTCATTTTCAACATGTCCGATTGTTTCTTTGCAAAGACGGTCATAATTGTGCCCTATCATTTCCCTTCAGTAGACAATATTCATGACAAATGTCTCATACTTTACGGTGAGCCAAGATATTTGTCCTGATATAATTAGCGACTCCACTCCTGTCAGTCAAAAGGGCCGAGCCCCCAGAAATCAGCCAATCGCGTCCCGCGGCATAATGAGCACAACACATGGCATGGTGTGGCAAACGTTTTGCCAGACACTACAACAATGGAAGCACATGCAGTTTGATATGACAGAGACATGGAAAGAAAGCAGCCAAGTCCATTGACATCATTTGAGATAAAAGACCATTACGTCAGTCTCTTCCATCTTGAAATCGCCCTTTGTCCCATAAAATGACGTCATGGACGTACTGTGTGTTGCCAATACACGGCAGAGTACATGGGCGGGGTTTTGACCACGAGACTTGACGAGTGGAGTATGAACTTGAACATATGAAATTGAGATCCTGCCAACTGCTGCATACATCGCGTAAAGAAACTGTCGACTCAGCAATAAACTATCTCGCTGTTAGACTTTATCTCCTGCTGTCGCTGTGTATAACAGGAACTCCATGTACGAACCGTCCGCTTCTTGTGATCCTTGGAGAGAGAAGTATGTCACCAATGCTACGTACCTACACTGACCTTTCCAAAACTTTACAGTCAGCGAGACGAGACAGGATAGCCGAGCGGTAGAGTGTTGGGCAGTCAATGCTCGGGTCGTGAGTTCGAATCCCGACTGGGACCAAATATGTGACCCTCCACCATGAAATGAGTCTTCTTGTGATATTTGTTCATGTTACGACTCATTTCGTGGTGGAGGGTCACATATTTGTGCTGGCTTTTTCTCGCTGCTCCGTCTTTGAAATCACCCTTGTGATGATGATGATGATGGAGACTTGGTCCCATCCTAACTGCGTGCTCACGGTGCTCAGGGATGTTTGACCGTTTGACGGTGGATGGTTTAATGTCTTTTTTTTTCACTACGTATGGGTGATAGCAAAGACGGGGCAACGAGCAAAAGGCTAGCACAAAACTTTGGCTCCAGCCGGGACTCGAACTCACGACCCGAGCATTGAAGGTCCAACGCTCTGCCGCTCGACTGTCCTGGCTCAACCTGACCCTGACGAAAGGAAGTGAAGCCACAACATCAACAGTCCCAGGAGTTATGAAGTAATTCATTGTAAAACATCTTCCTTAAACCGGTATTGCATATCACAAGGCGGAAAACATGCAACCACGGACATTTTTCTCCCGGTACAAGCAATTTGTCACAGCCGAGTACAAAGCCGGAAGCAGAAACGTCAAATGATCGGCGCACCGGCGTAATAATGGCCACAAAATCCTGCTTCAAGCTGGCACAGCAGTAAAAACAACATAAATTCACCCGCACTGCATGCTATGACTCGTCTATGTCGGAAAAAGATAACATAAACGCACGAAATGCTTACCTTGAACAGAAGTCAACGCAGCAAAGAGAGTGAAGAACGAAAAGAGAACCCAGGTATACGCACAAATCGCCCGGACAGCCTCCATTTTGGACGCCGTAAAACCAGGGCGCTAAAATTTGTATTATGGAGGTCAAAGCCGACGCTGAACGGAGCACGCCTGATAACACTGAGGCTCGCTTGCTTCGGCCGTTTCGTAGCTGATAACGGATAGGAAACTTGTCGCAAGGACGTCGGGGGATCTGACAGCGGGTTAAAGCCACTCTTTTCTATAAATCTTGGTTCACAAGATAGCTGGATGGTTGTTGCTGGTCTTTTCGTCCTTTTTCCACCGCATAAGAGTGACACGAACGAAGTTGCAATGAAGAAAATCAGCAGAAATACCGAGCATTGAGATTTCAACGCTGTGCCAAAGCCACTATTCCGCTTTTCCTGATTCACAAAGCGAGCGGAGCTGTTTCAGTTACGCTCATACCACTAGAATCTATGCTCGCGTTACAGATTCACTCAATCTGGCGTTAACCTGACACAAGCCAAAACGCAGTGTTGTAACCAAGCGTCTGTTGGAGATTTTCGGTACCCGCTTGGCCCACGTTAGTGTACGGCATTCAGAGTCCCGCTAGCCCTGAAATAGACTCACTGTTTCGAACCTTCAGACGCACTTATGAGCACAGCAGTTCCAAAACCATGCTTGTCTTCTGTGAAGCCGATTACAAATCTGGACGAGGAGTGCCTTTAAACAACGTGTATATAGAAGAAGCCCCGCGTGTCACAGGTGCCCGGTTGTCACTCAGATTGACTGATTAACATGGCACGTACGCTGCACGTTTAGTTACAACACTTTCAGCAGCACGTGGTGTGCTGTATTGTAGTGTAGAGTATTTAGTGTGGGTGTTTTGCCTTGACGCTTTGCTTTCTCGGATATTAAACACCGGATGTGATCGCTGTGACAAATCGCTATCTGTCTGACTAATATAGTAATAGATGCAATAATATCTGTCTGACTAATATAGTAATAGATGCAATAATATCTGTCTGACTAATATAGTAATAGATGCAATAATGTCTGTCTGACTAATATAGTAATAGATGCAATAATGTCTGTCTGACTAATATAGTAATAGATGCAATAATGTCTGTCTGACTAATATAGTAATAGATGCAATAATGTCTGTCTGACTAATATAGTAATAGATGCAATAATAAATTCCATTCGTTCATGGTACACACGCTTTTGCTGGCAGTTGATTTCACTGCCCTGCTATGAAGTGACACTCCCATCTGCTCCCCCTCCACACCCAACCACCCCAGCCCCTTTTCCCCCTCACCTCCCCACCCCCTCCTCCACCCACCCACACTTCCCTCGTACTTCTGTTCAAAAAAAAAAAAAAAAAAAAGTGTCGACGGAATACCGAATAGTTCCCTTCCGTCCCCTTTACTGGCGGGAAAATAGCCATGGACAACAATAATTTGATTTATATGGCAATCGGAAATAAAGGGGAGCGTTCCATGAATCACTAGTTCGAACTCAGTACTCTCTAGGAGAGTGATTTGAGTTTGTTTGTTTTTTTTCGTTCGTTTCTTTGTTTGTTTGGGTTTTGGGTTTTTTACGTTCGGACAGCTATCATGATATCCTTAAAGTCTCAATACGTACGACAGACATGCAGCAGCGAGTGGAAGACTTGTCCTTGCCTGTACACCTGTTTTGCAGTACGTCTGAATGAGTGAAGGAGCGGGCGAGAAGTGTGTATCAGGCGCGTAGGAAGATGCTGAGAGGAAGGGGGGCCCACTAGATCGGGTGAGCCATACGGCTGGGGTGAAGAAGGGGGGGGGGAGGTTTGTGTGTGTGTGTGTGTGTGTGTGTGTGTGTGTGTGTGTGTGTGTGTGTGTGTGTGTGTGTGTGTGTGTGTGTGTGTGTGTGTGTGTGGACTGCCAAGGATTGTGTCCTGCGACAGCAGAGCATGTGGGCCCCACCACTGGTGGACCCCCTCTCCTCTTATCAAAAGCAAGGGGGGGGCCCAAAGATATTCGGGCCCCCCTTCCAAAAATCGAACGGGGGCCTGGGCCCCCAGGGCCCCCGTGGTTCCTACGCCCCTGTGTATGTGTGTGTGTGTGTGTGTGTGTGTGTGTGTGTGTGTGTGTGTGTGTGTGTGTGTGTGTGTGTGTGTGTGTGTGCGCGTGTGTGTGTGTATGAGTCAGACTGATTCGACATTGAACGAGTGGGTTACCAACCACAGAGAATTTACAACGACGACACATCCGCCACAAATAAAGTACAACACAATAGCATGTGATCTGTGCACACCCGCTGCTGATAAGAGAGTCATAAAATAGACGAGCTATGACTGTCGTGTGTGGGTGCAATAAGACAATGCTGATACAGTCAAACCTGTCTAACAAAAGCACCATTTGCGTAGTTTTCTGATTTACATTCTCTCTTTCATTGTTTTTTTCTGTGTGTGTGTGTGGGGGGGGGGGGGTTTGGTGGTGGTGGTGGGGGAGGGATGTGGTGGTGGTGGTGGTGGTGGGGGGGGGGGGGGTGGAAGGCGGATATGTGTATTTGTGTGTGTGTGTGTGTGTGTGTGTGTGTGTGTGTGTGTGTGTGTGTGTGTGTGTGTGTGTGTGTGCGGGGTCTCTTTGCAAGCTTCTATAGTATTTCTCCCGAAATCCTCTGAATAGAAGCTGGGGAAGAGTTTATTACGCAGGATGACAAGGATGAGGGCAGTATGGCACAATATGATGCTTCTATGGAGGTCCGTGTGGTTTGGGACTGCGTGACAGGGTCGCATTCCGCGCCCCTCGTCCTATAAATTTCCCTCGCCCGTGAACTACGACAGCTGCGAGGCGGTGATGTAATTATCCACACGTGACATCGGACATGTCATGAACAAGAGAACAAGCAAACACAAGGATGGTGGTACATGTACTTATGAGAGTTGATGTAATCATTTGCACTTCCGGTGAACCGCTTGAAAGCCGGGATAGCCGAATGGTAGAGCGTTGGACTTGCAATGCTCGGGCCAAATATTTTCGCTGGCTTTTTCGTTGCCCCGTCTTTGATATAACCCGTATGTGGTGGAAAAGGACGTTAAACCCCAAACACACACACACACACACACACACACCCGTTGAACCGCCAAATTAAGCACAGGTCATTGTAACCCTGTAAATGTATTCTACGTCATAGTCTAGATTATCACATGTACTCATTCTGACTGTGTTAATAATAATAATAATAATAATAATAATGGATATTTAAGGGACGCCCTCCCTCCCGCAGGAGCTCAGGGCGCCTTACAGTAAACACGCACTCACTCACACAGAAACGGAAACACTCACGCAACATTCCTTCACACATACATTTAACTACAACACATAATGTGCAGCAGCATACACGGTCTCCGCTGCCCCCGGCACACACACACACACACACACACACACACACACACACACACACACACACACACACACACGACCAGCAAGATGATGTGGCGACAGCTATTGGTTAAGGGCGGTGAAGAGGTGGGTTTTCAGATTTTGCTTGAAGGATGGTTTTGTGTCTGCATATCTGATCGATGCTGGGAGATCATTCCAGCAAGCCGGTCCCTGGAATGCAAAACTACGCTGACCAAAGGTCTTCGTCGTTTATATAGACTGAGAATGCAACAACCGAAACACGGCTACGCAAAAGCTGACTCAAACATAGCTGACCTGTGTTGCTTGTTTATACATAGCGAGTACATGAATCAGAATGGTATAAGAAAAGCTGACAGGAACGCTAACAGCAATACGCTTTCCTTGTCCCAGTTTGTTCACTTTCCTGCACTAACGCCGATGTTTTTCTTCCCACGCTAAATATAGGGTTGATCCCATTACATGGAACACCCTATGCGGGGACGGTGAGGGTATGCAGAGCTTCATTTTCCCAAAATGGATGAAATTTTTTTGTCAAAACAGATCTCTCTCTCTCTCTCTCTGTCTCTCACACACACACACACACACACACACACACACACACACACACACACACACACACACACACATATTCTCTCTCTCTCACACACACACACACACACACACACACACACACACACACACACACACACACATATTCTCTCTCTCACACACACACACACACACACACACACACACACACACACACACACACACACACACACACATATTCTCTCTCTCTCTCTCTCACACACACACACACACACACACATATTCTCTCTCTCTCTCACTCTCTCTCTCACACACACACACACACACACACACACACACACACACACACACACACACACACACATATTCTCTCTCTCTCACTCACACACACACACACACACATTCTCTCTCTCTCTCACACACACACACACATACACACACACACACACACACACACACACACACACACACACACACACACACACACATTCTCTCTCTCTCTCACACACACACACACAGACACACACACAGACACACACAGACACACACACACACACACACAGACACACACACACACACACACACACACACACACACAATTAAGAAAAAGAAAGACGACAGCGAAGATTGGAATGATTACACTCTAGTCTCGTTTATTATTTCAATAAAACAACACGTACACAATGTATGCAAAATAAAACTGAAGGTCACAAACGAATAGAGACACGGTGGATGGATAAACTGGAAACCTGAGAATAATTGCCGCGGTCTCGCTATGCATTGGTTTTCTTTCTTATTTTTTTGCGTCCGTTCCAACAGCCTTTGTTCGTTTGTTTGTTTGTTTTTGTTTTTGCCAGTGGTTATTTAAGTCTTAAAAGCACATTCATGCAAAAATCGCAATTTTACTTGAAATCTTCAGATCACTAGGAACCACTTCAAGCCACTACTACGCACTCTGCAGCGGTCTGGAACCTAGCGGGAAAGGCCCACGCCTTGCGTAATTGTGGCTCGAAGTGGTTCCTACTGGTGTGCAGTGGCCTGTTCTTTTTAACCAGTCTTATCATGTAGCAGGCAAGGGGTGGTCGGGCTCGGGGTCGTAAGAGTTAAAGTGTTTTGTTTTGCGGCTTTGACTCAATATGACATGCACATGTACAGATTGGTTGTTGTTTTCATGATTTTCCCGAAAACTCTGCAAAATTTGGAAATCGGAGTTTTTTGCAAATTTACTTGAAAAACTTCATTTTTCCCTTCGCCAAATGTTTGATTTCACCTTACTTTTTTTCCCCATGGTTTCAAACTTCTTGTGAAACGCAGCTTCCAAACTAAAATGTTGATGGTCAAATGTGCGGGTTTTTTGTTTGTTTGTTTGGTTGGGTTTTTTTGGGGGGGTGGTTTTTTTTTTTTAGTTATTTTGTTTTCATACTGGTCACTGCGCCCGCGGCAATAATTCCAAGAGAGCAGTATCCAGCCTCCCCCATCCACTGTCTCTGCACGAATGCACACGAAGCACGTGAGTACATCAGACACTTCACACAGATCAGATTAAGGTACGTGTCACGCTGAAACATTCGTTCATCAATCCCTTTTTTCGACAGGCACAGGCAAAACACACATAAGCAATGCTGGATGTCTTTCGTATAAAAGCCATAAAAATAATGCTTCACTCTCACAAAAAACAGCTAGTAGAACATATACATCTATTTGTCCATAAGCGCCTCTCTCTCTCTCTCTCTCTCTCTCTCTCACACACACACACACACACACACACACACACACACACACACACACACACACACACACACACACACACACATACACACACACACACACCATACACAAAGCATGTATATCCTGAACAATAACAAAAATAGTATCGAGTCGACTGCGACACACAAGTACATCACAAAGGTCAAATGAAAAATGTCCAGGGCCCGCATGTAAAAGTCGGGGTAAAGGAGTTTAGCCCCGGGTTAGAGTCTAAGCTCGAACTAAACTAGCTCTCGGGTTAAATTTTCTGTTGTTTTGTTTTGTTTTGTTTTAAATCAGGAAGCGGGTCCATTCCAGCAAGGTGCCTATGCCGTTATAGAAGGATTTCTGTCTTTCTTTCTTCGCTTCCTTTTTTAAATTTAATTTTGTGTTGGGGTTTCTTTTGTCCTAGTCTGGGTTAGACCCGTAGCCGTGGGTTAAATTAACCTCGAGTTTCACATACGGGCCCAGTAATCTAAAATGCGTATAAGGAATGTATGTAGACCATAACTGTATCCAGTGACTGCATTGGTATGCATAGCTGAATTTTTTTTCGGCACTTTTTTTTTCTTTTTTTTTTAAAGATAGCTGCATTCTCTGACATGTGAAAGATTTCATTCATGGCACACGATGGTCTATTCAGTTGAGTGTTCTGGTCGAACAGTGGGCGACTCGCAGATAATCTCTCAACTGGTCATAACAAATTCGAAAAATTAGCATCTTTGTTTAACTTCTCTTTTCTCCTAAGCCACGCCCACAAGCACTTCGTTAACGTAAGTCAACTCTCTCTAAGCTAAGGTCCCCTCTGTGGCCTTCACGTTCACAACGCTTGGCTACTGAGGTTCGATTGATGAGATCGCCAACTTTCTATTTTCATTCTCATGCAGTCATACATCATAAAGTGGGGCACTACATACAGCCCAAGCAAAACGGGTTTCTATTAGTCAAAGGGAAGCAAACAATCTGTTCGTGTGCTACTGAAAAAAAAAAAAAAAACTCAGCATAGAAAGAGTTAACGTAACTAGAAAAATTCGAACTCGAAACAGTTCTGCCATTTCATCCCATTCTCCTGGAAAATGGATGTATCCGTTTTGAAACGATCATTTCTGTTGTCACCTGGAAAAAAGGCCTAAGTGCCATGAATTTGATAGCACATAGGTCTTTTTCTTCCAAATGACAGCAGATTTGCTGCCTTGTGGGAAAGAGACGAAACCCGTTAGATGGAGAACGGTTTAAACAGTCGGGTCTGGCAATATTATGCATGAAGCAGACCTAACTATGTGAGGTTTAGACCACTGACGTCACAGGTTTGTGAGACATGCAACGTGAACTGGCTGGGGTACGTGTTTCTAGTCACTTGCAATCATCGGAAATTTTTATCCTCAAAATCTCGGGGCAAATCTCGTGTACGTGAGAGTCAATCTAAACAATATGGAGCTCCTCTTCCTATCCATTTTCCTAAAGTCTCTTTCTTTTCTACTTGAGCAATTTTCATCTTCAGAATCTCGGGGCGCATCTCCTTTACTAGAAAGTCAACGTCAACAAGATGGCGCTCGTCTCCCTACACATTTTCTTCTAGCGTCTTTTTGTTTTCTACGTGTGTAGTTTTCATCTTCAGAATCTCGGGGCACATCTCGTTTCCGAGAAAGCAAACGCATAACAGCCGAGCGTATAAAGATGACGCCTGATTTGCTATGTATATTTTCTAACGTTACTAACGTTTCTAACGTTGATTTCTACATACGAAAGGTATCTGAAGAATCTCACGTAACGGTGGCGGATGAGGACAGTCACAGATCTAAACCCGACATTAAGTCTGCCGATCCGCTTTTGATCTGTGAGGATTTGAACTTCAAACTTGTTCAGATCTCCCTCGCTCCCTTTCCTGCATGTCTGACATGCGGTAGATGCGGTCGCTGAAACAAAAATTGTTATTGTGAGCAGCCATGGTCAGTCAATCAATCAGCCATTCAATCAATCGATCAATCTTGTATATCTATGGTGACAGGGTACGTCGCCGGGGATTTCGTCTTGGCAAGTGTATACGATCAGGATGCGAGAGAACTTGAAGCCGATGCTGGATCGGATGCAAATATGAAAATTAACATTACAAAGTCGGGCATTCACCTCGCCTCTTAACAGACGTTCAGAAACAGCGAGCGTTTGCGAGCGCAAATCTTGCTGTGTGGTCTGTTTCTGGAGTAAATAGGAATTGTTTGGTGCTCTCGGCATTCTTTTGCGTGTCCCTATATGTTGAATTTATCAACGAACGAGTATGTATATTGAATATGTACGAGTAAGTATTTACATCCGACCCAACATCTGCGCTATCGAGGCTACAAAGTTAGCCCCCATCCAAAACCTGAGTATACGATCGACAGTGATGATTTTCATAATAATAATAATAATAATAATGAGTATTGTATAACGGTACTAGAGGCATATTTACCAGATGATCTCTTAGAAACACTCACTCCTTATACCTATTATCTCATTTCGAAAATAACAGCGAATGCTACCACAATTAACTATATTTATGCAAGAAGCCATACGACGTGTCCGCTACAGCATTTGATCATTAGCTGTTATTCTGTCCTTGATTTGACTACGCAGTAATTGTTAGGTAAAGTCTGCTGTCGTTGTGGACTTGGACAGCGATATTTGCGTCCTGCTTGCCACGGTCAGTCAAGTCAGTGAAAGCATGCATATGACCAGTGAGAGGATTACCAGCTTCGAATGAACTTTTTGGTTATGGTAAGAGTTCGTTAAAACTGTCCGTGATTTGAGTAAGCAGTGCTTGTTAGGTACAGTCTACTGTCATTTCTACAGTTCCCGCCGAAGAGTAGTAATACATGTACTTGTTTATCGATGGTTCTCTGCCAAAAAGGTTGTATCTCTGTAAAGCTGGCAGGGAACCATGCCTGATTGTCATGTGATGTCATGCTCTGTGTCACACGACTTATAAGTACTAGTACAATACGGACACTGATTTGTCTTATTTCACAGGCGAGGTCGAAGGGGGAAAAACCGCAATGGGTGATAATCCTGGATAGTAAGCAACTTCATTAGGCGTAGTTACCCTCCTTGCTCTTTTCCTTTGAGCAGTGTTTCCTCTGTCCCTGGCTCCACTTCAGTGTCACCGCGTTTTCCGGACACAGACTTGGAACCCCTGAAAATTTCAAACAAATATTGCATATTATGAAATTGCTTGTTCTTGTCGCTCTTAAAGATCTAAGCTCCCCCCCCCCCCCCAAAAAAAAAAGCTTTCCGAAGTGTGAAAAAAATTTACAGAGTCGACCGTGCAACCACAGTCAACAGCCAACTCTGTCACAGTTGCAGAGTTTTCAGCGTCCCTGAAACCCCAATAAAAGCCAAGGACAGCCTGATTTCACATCTCAGTTTGCGTTTTGACACTGAGCGAGAAAGATCGTGCAGCACTCAACATCCGCTAGACACTGTAGCGATGTGTCTCGCTCACTGACCAAAAGCCAGATAATGTCACGGCAAACTCGTGCTCTGGTTTTATAAGGGTCCCCGAAACGCTGAAAACTCTGCAACTGTGACAGAGTTGCCTGGATTATGCACAGACGAAGGAGTCGCAGTTAAAAAAAAAAAAAGGCAATGTTTGCGGCTTTTTGCTGAGATTGCAGACCATTAAGTAAGGCTGCGTTGGTATAGTACACCACTGTCTGCCATTTGCACCTCGTGTGAAAGCACAAAAACTGTCTACACAACACTGTGATTACACCATTACCACAAGGTGACCCCAACCCTAAACCTAAACCCAACACTAAACCTAACCCGAACGAAGAAGGCGAACTATACTACAAGATGGTGACTGTGTTGGTACAGTTCGCTCGATACGGCCCAAGGGTGCAAACTAGACTGACCCGTAGTAAGTGTAAATTATGTGAAGCAGTCATTAATTGAATACAACTGAATACTGGTAATGAACAAAGTTTAATGCATGTGATATTCCAGCCTTGGAACTAAACAACAAGCCAGTGTTGTTGTTTTTTTTTGTTGTTGTTTTTTTTGCAGCGGAGTGCACAGGCCACTACCGGCTGAGGTGAAATTATCGGCTTAGTTCCTATCTTCAGAAAATTTTATTGCTTGAACTGTAGGATACCGTACGTTTGATAAAACAAAATGATGGCTAGAATGCCATCTACTGATGCGAAAATTGGACAGTAAAAGGGACTAATGCTTCTTATATGAACTCTTATCGTACTTCTTTCTTCTGCGGACGAGAAAGACGATCGCGACAATAGCGATGATGAGAACAACGGCACAAGCAACAGCGATGCCGACGATCATCCCAATGTTGGCCTCATCGATATCTGCAATCATCATTATCAATATCATCATCATCATCATCATATCAAATGAATAAAATAAAATAAAATAATAATAATTACAAATAAATAAATAAATAAATAAATAAAAGGGTGGGGGGGGGAGATACAACAGCAACAACAAACAAAGCCACTCGCTTCAAACTGACCTAAACAAGCGTAGTAGTTGACCTCGGGGTCCCAGAAGGGTTGGTGGTCCGTTTCGTTTTGTATGCACGTGTAGTAGGTGGGTCCTTCTACCACCTGACCAGCGCTGCCCGGCCCCTGGCGGCACCCCGTTACCCGCACCACGTTGCCGGCCGTGTAGTTGTGGTTATCCTTCTCCGCGAACGGGATGTTCAGCAGGCCGCACGACCACACTGGAACAGGACGAAAGCGGAGCTGTTGCATTTAACTTTTTCACGACCACGAACCCAGTACAGCGTGTGTGCAGAGCCCTTGCATACCGTTGCCAGCCAGACACCCAGACCCCGGGCGCTGACGCGTGAGGACGCTGTTACCAAGCACCCACAACGCATGTTATCTCCGCTCTCAATGTGGCTGCTATGCCCAATTTTTCCAAACACACATATCTTTTCTATACAAATGCTTATAATTGTCTTTCAAATTATACCAAACACGATTGTCTGAGGAAGACCTCTTTCCAAAGAAAACATATCGAAAAAATTGCCTAAATCGCCCGGTTGGCAAGGGTTGTGCACACATACTCAGTGCCTGGTTCAAAACTGGTAGAAAGGATTAACCCAACCCTGTCACTTGCATTATTGCTTCTCCTGGGTACGACCCCCCCCCCCCCCCCCGGGATGGACGACGGAGGTGCTACAGACCATGGACATGATGCAGCAATGCAAACAAACAAACAAACAAACAAACAAACAAACAAACAAACAAACAAACAAAAACTCACTTTTCCTCTGCTGCAATTTAAGGCTCTCGAAACTCTCCGCCGCCTTCTTTGTGTCCAAGGCAACTGTCCGGTTTCCGGTGACGTAATAGTCACGTGCGCATGCGTTGTCAGTATCTCCACAGATCGCCGTCACTTCCCCGTCTGTTGGATAATCGCTGGGGTTGATTTCTCGTCCGCTGCCGGTGCGTGGTCGCCGGAGATCGACTTCTAGCGGAAACTGGAAGTGCGACTCCCTCTCCGCCACGCCCCCTGGCGGATGGAAAGGAAGTTTTCAGTCACAGGTTATCTGTAGAGTTTACACAGTGGTGCGCTCAAAATGACGTGAAGAAAAAAAGTGACATGAGTGCGTGGAGTTTAGACGAGAGGTCGAGTTTGTTTTTTGTTTTTTTTTCACAGGGTAGAGTAGTTACTGTAGTAGTGGTGGTGGTAGTAGCAGCAGTAGTAGTAGTAGTAGTAGTAGTAGTAGTAGTAGTAGTCGTAGTAGTAGTAGTAGTATTTTGCAGATATGATATTCCTACTCCTGGCCTGGCAATTATTATATTATTATTTGACGAGAAGTCGAGTTTTTACGAGGTAGTCTAGTAGGGTAGTACTAGTGGTGGCGGTGGTGGTGGCAGTAGTAGTGAGTGAGTGAGTGAGTTTTTAGGGCTTAAAGCCGCGCAAGCCACAAAGACTAATTCGCGGCTGCGGTAGTAGTAGTAGTAGTAGTAGTAGTAGTAGTGGTAGTGGTAGTAGAAGTGGTAGTAGTATTTTGCAGACGTGCGTGATACTCCTACTACTATTGTTATTATTATTATGTGTTTTGTCGTTGTTGTCGTTGTTGTCGTTGTTGTCGTTGTTTGACTATCTCAACGCATTTTCCCACCACATCAAGGTGATATCAAGAATGCGAAAACGAAAATTAACTCAGCAGAAACGTTTGGCTCCCAGTGGTGATTCCGAATTCACCATTCAAAATTCAACGTACAATGGCTCCTTCATGATGATGCTGGCAAGTTACAGGAGATAACGCCAGGGACGGATAAGGTGTGTGGGGGGGGGGGGGAGGGATTGGAGGTGGGGGGGGGTATTTGCCATGTTTGTCTTACATTTCCTTCCAAAATCCTGGTAGAGACGCCGCTCGTTAGCAACCTCTGTCGCCGGGAGGAAAGCGTTGTCCACGACTGACGTCATGAAGTCGTTCTGAGAGTTGTCGTCCCACGTTCCCAGAAGCCCTCGCGACGCTGGCTCACTGCTGGTCTGTTAGCATCCAGACCAATCACCATCAACGTCATTATCATAATTCATATTTACATATTAATGGAGAAACGAGATGCATTGAGGAAGATAAAATTTTATTTTTTTCCGAGAGGAAAGAGGGTATAGTTTTTCCTTTGAAAAAAAAGGTTTTGATTGAATAAAGGTATAACTCCTTAGCAAATAGGACACAAAACATGACAAACAATAATATGCCCAAAACATCACTCTAGTTAGCAAAATCTTTAAAACTTTAAATCAAAATCTTTGGTGTTGCTTCTCTACCAAAATTCAATTATGTGGGTCGGAGATGTATGGTAAAAATGTTACCAGATCGTCACGTAGTAAGTACTCTGTTGTCGTACCTCATCGTAGGGAGGGAGGATGACCACTATATTCAACAGCCCATTTCGTTCCGCCACTTGTACCCCTGCCCCGTTCTTCATGAGCACGGTGAAGTTACTGTGATGGCGATCGGCCTCGTCCTGAGCTGATAACTTGTTATTCACCACCGAAAATCCTAAACACACAGAGCATATAACATAAGAATGAAGTATTGGAACATGCTGGAACACTGGTACCTGCAATGACGTAATAATGTCATGTTTACCTGCGGTGGTGTAATGAAACATTTTTTTTTCATACTTTATTATCCCTTTTTGGGAAATTCGGGCTGCTTCCCCCGGGGGAAGCACGTCGCCGCGGTGCAGCGCCACCTAATACCTATCCTATATTTCTTTACAATTTTGCTGGGGGAGGAAAGCCGGATAACCCGAAGAGAAAGCCCCGATGAGCAGCCCGGCAGCCAGGAAAAACCGGTATCACATATCACAAGCTCGACCTGGGCTCGAACCCACACTTCATCGCCGTGACATTGGTGACGGCCGTTCAGTAGCGCAGCGGCTAAATCCGACTCGCTACCTATTAGACCACCGCTCACCCCATAGCTGTTAGCCTGTTCTGGGGAATTCTGGGGTAACGCTAGTCTGCAATCACAACAGCCCAGACACACAGAACACCAGTTTATTCTCATGTCCAAAACGAGCTTGAACACTCTAGCCTGCAGTCACATAATGAAACATCCCAACGTGCAATGACGTAAACATGGTAGCTTGTAAAGGCGTTCCTGCATTAACTCTCACCAGTTCACAGTATTCTGAGCTATAACGCGTGCGAATCAAGCATGATTCTCTGAAAGGGGACTGTATACTCATTTGTAAAGATACCATAGACATGTTATACACCAATTTGAAGAAAATTGAAGTCTGCTTTTAGATATGTAAAGGAAAAATGATTTTGAACAATGGTTTAGCAATAAATTAACTTTATGTTGCAAGCATATGAGCAAAAAATAAAACAAAAATGTTGATTCCCAACAGAGGCTAAGAAGAAAAAAAAATGTTTCATTGTTTTATGCCATTCATAACTATTTTTCATTTATCTCATTCATTTCAGCATATATTGCAAAATATGAGGAGAATATCTTTAGAAATGTGTATGTAGCGATGTGAACGATGTGAACCGTAAATTGAGAAAAATCGCACACAATTTGGACCGCACACAGCACACATACAAAACCATGAACTAACACCTTGGAAATAAGTGAAATACTTATGATATAATATTCTCACCTCAACATTAGGTATTTACACACATTTGTCACATTACATGAGTTTCCATGACTAGTCTCTTCCACACCACATTGTCCGCCCTCCGCACAGCAACAGTCAATATGTGATTTTCCTTATCACCGTCTCCAGAGTCGAGTTGATAATCAGAAACAGCAGAAGAATCATCATCCGAATAAAATGGCTCACTGTCTGACTCGGATGAGCTCATTTTGATAAATTTGGACAGATGTAAACACCACGTGCGCCGATTGAAAACAAGAAAAATGGCGGAAGCGTCCGTGACGCAGCAACCTCGAGCAATAAATTACGTCAGCAGTTTATGCATAAATTGTCGTATTTATGTGTCTAAGAACACCTACATGGCATTTTCAGAAGTTTTGTGCCGGTTTATGTCACAAACATGAAAAAATAATGATGAACATTAGATTAAGGGGGGGGGGGTGTAAAATTCCATGACCCTGTCATCGTATTTCTACATACGATGCCTAAGGGCGTGAACTGGTGAGAGTTAATCACGTCATGTCAGCGTTTTCGCTCGTTCATGAGCACGCACCTTTGAAATCCTGCCACATGAGGTTTTCTTTATCGAAGAAGAAATGTCGACCAATGACCTTGACATTCAAGCGTCGTGAGATCACGTCAGAGGGAGGCGCCAAGGTGAAGGTCACAAACTCCGAGTCAGGAGCCGCGACGATCACTGATGTAATGACAGTGGGGTGCAGCAGGTCAACATCTTGCGTTCCGGATTCCACTGGAATAACCCAATGGTAATGATAATCATATCAAGAACAAGGGCAACAACACTACTTAAGGTTATATTTAAAGTCTGACCCGCTTAACACGAATTTTAGGGGACGGTGAAAATGTGTTCCTGTCAGCCCTAATTCGCATAAAGTATAAACGGCTTACAGAGTGCACAGACAGAGGCAAGAATGTGTTGCTAAGTGTGTGAGTGCATGCGTAGCGTGGTGGAATTTATTTCTGTGTGCTTAAGAGACTGACTACAGCTTGAGTAAAACGAATCTGTTCCCTAAACTTCCTCAGAATAAACACCAACATCTCTTTTGTTGTACTACAGCGATGCGTCTATGCTGCGTCATACTAGTTCCCTTCAGCAACGACCAGAGGCGCAGACGACATTTTGCGGCTCTCTTGAATTTGGCATCCAGGGGATCTTCGATCACGCGATCTCTCGAGGTTGGTATCTATTTGATCTTGTAGAGACAACTGGTATTTGTGTCAGCACCGTATACAAATACACTTTACTGTACGTACTGAGCGAATCAATGATGCAACTGGTATTTCTCTCTGAAGTGTATACATCAATACTTCATCGTTCGTACTAAGCGAATCAGGGATGCAACTGGTATATCTGCCTGAACTGTATACAAATATACTTCACCGCACGTACTAAGCGAATCAATGATGCGCTCAGTGAAGCGAGCTTGTACGTGTAGACCCGGTGACTTCACCAGCCAGAAGTCACCAGCACCTCCAAAGTAATAGGACCGACCATCAAACGTTGTCACGTGAGGGTCTCCGTAGATTGTGGCTGCAAAACAACAACAACAAATCAGACGGTGAACTAAGGGTTTAAACGTGTACAGCGCTTGCAGGAAACAAGACTAGTGTTTTTGCCAGTTGATTTCTGGATTCTAATGGGACCAGACTCAGCAATTCGACGAGACCATCATTTTAATCACTGTTGGTGTCTCGAAACCGATGAATGCTATTTCCTATACAACGTCTACCAGATGGACACACACACACACACACACACACACACACACACACACACACACACACACACACACACACACACACACACAGGAGTACGATGATTTTTTTTATTTTTATTTTTTTGCTAGATGACTAGTTCTACGTACGTCACGCACGAGAAAAATGCCCCGCTGTTTGTTTGTTTACTGACCTGATCCAGGTTGCCAGTAGTCCCTGCAGCTCTTGGTAGGCCGGCGGTCCATGTAGTACTTACACGTGTCATCACCTCCCCACTGACAGCAGTAGGCATACGGCACCATGTCCTGGACAACATCAGTAATAAATTGTGTAGGAGCTGACCACACGAGTACTTGTACACTGTTTCCTACATACAATTGGTCTTTAGTCATTTATTTATTCAACGACAGAGAAGATTTTATTTCTGTATGTCTTCATGTAGTCTGTCTTCATGTAGTCTTGTAGTCATCACTCAAATTATGCTAGGCGTGCTCAGGTTACAAATCAGTTTTTATTCATTTTTTTAATTAGCACTGAAGTAGTGACATCAGCAGCCATATTGGGAAGGAGACTGAAGGAAACTTAGACTGAGACCCCAGCATGTCCCTCACAGCGCCACTGGCCTCCCTCCCCCCCCCCCTTCACCACTCCTTCTTTCATATGTTCTGTCCTAGGAAATAATAGGTCCAGTGATAACTCTTCTATTCCCATCCAGGCGCAGTTCTCTCCCTTGCAGCGTCCAATTACCTACTCGTACACTTTGTATTCAGCATTGTATTTGTTTTTATATCAAATTCGAGGTACGCCGACATGTCGGAGTGGAACTCTGACAATACGGCAAATTTCAAACAGAGTTTATACAGTTCTGGATAAGAAAACAGCCAATGAAATACGGCGTTGTAAACGGCTGCTGAATACTGCACGGCGCGGGCTTCCACTTCAAAACAGGCCCCTTCACACAACACAGGGCTGCCACTTTCTGAGAGACAAAAAGCCTGAAAATTGACCCTCAAAATCTGAATGGAAGGAAAGCCAAACTACAGGGAGCCAGTGGAAGGAAGAAAGGACTTTGCCCGAAAAATGTGAAAAGCGGGGGGGGGGGGGGGGGGGGGCGGTCAGGGTCTGTGCTGATAAACACAGACTCGCGAGGTTTTTGACCGGAAAAGCAGGAAAACGACTTTGCCTGAAGAAAGTGAAAAGCGGGGGGGGGGGGGGGGGAGCGGCAATGGTCGGGTGCTGTGCTGATAGGCACAGACTCGCGAGGTTTTTGGCCGGAAAAGAAGCAGGAAAACGACTTTGCCCGAAGACAGTGAAAAGCGGGAAGGGGGGGGGGGTGTTAACGTCGCCGAAGAATATGGGGCGCAAAATGCACCTTACCCGGAAAAGCCGACGGCCCAGCAATAGACACAGACTCGCGATTTTTTTGGCCGGAAAAGCAGGAAAAAGAGGAGAAGCCGGAAAACGCTTTAAAAAGCCGGAAACCTCTTCACAGCCGGTTCAAAAAGCACGAAATCCTGCCACAGCAGGAAGAGTGGCAGCCCTGAATATGACAATATGAGGCGCAAAATGCACCTTACCCGGGAAGGACGACGGTCCAGCGATAGACACAGACTCGCGATTATTTCGCCGAAAAAGCCGGAAAAGCCGGAAAAACCGGAAACGGTTTTAAAAAGCCGGAAAGCTCTTCACAGCCGGTTCAAAAAGCCGGAAATCAGGCCACAGGAGGAAGAGTGGCAGCCCTGCACAACAAGACGACTACACAACTACCCCTTTCACGGGCATAGCGAAGTAACTGTATGTACTTACATGCACCCAGTGTGACATGGTGGGTACCGCGCCAGGAGCGCCGTAGGGAGCAACGCCCCATGGGTGGGCGCGGTTACTAGCGGAACCAGCGTACGAGTCAGCCGTGTTCATGAGAAGATTGTCAGCTCCGTAACAGCAGCGTGTCGCCGCCCCGTCAGACCTGAACAGTTCAAGATATGGTATAGTTTTAGAATTTACAGGCACGCATAGATGCTGTATGCACTACTGTTCGATGATTAGATCTCTCTCTCTCTCTCTCTCTCTCTCTCTCTCTCTCTCTTATTTGCTTTTCTCTCATCTTTTGTAGTATTAGCAACGGCAAGTTTGCAAACTGACGTAATTTTTTTCTGTCAAATCTTTTACCGTTGAGAAATAAAGTTTCATCATCATCTTCATCATCATCTCTCTCTCTCTCTCTCTCTCTCTCTCTCTCTCTCTCTCTCTCTCTCATTTTTCTAAGTTGGACGCAGATAGAGCAGCAGCTGAACAAAGTGTTAAGCGGTATTAGAGTTGTAAATGTATTTTGAGTGTATAACGTCGCCTCTTTTGTTTGCACAAAGAAAATGACTGAATGCTGAAACTGGGAAAAAAAAGATATTGCAGGCACACGTCACAATAGTTCGCTGCTGAAACTAAAATAAAGTGCTGCTGTCTCTTGATTGAACCGGAATTTATTATCAAGGGGGAACAACGTACACTGTTCCAACGTCAACCTGACATGGCTACAGTTAAAGGAGAGAGAGAGAGAGAGAGAGAGGGTGGGTGTTTGGGGGGTTAACGTCCTTTTTCACCACATACGGGTGATATCAAAGACGGGGCAACGATGAAAAAAGCCAGCACAAATATTTAGCCCCAGTCGGGATACGAACTCACGACCCGAGCATCAGAAGTCCAACGCTCTGCCATTCGGGCAGAGAGAGAGAGAGAGAGAGAGAGAGAGAGAGAGAGAGAGAGAGAGAGAGAGAGAGAGAGAGAGAGGAAACCATTTAGACGTGTACAAAATTATACACTTCTGCGGATCGCCGTTGCCACGATAAGAGCCAAACTGCGCGGATTTGTTGTTGTTTTTATTTCACTTAGTTAAACCTACAGCTTTGTTCATTTCGTACACCCCACACTTCCGTAAAAGGGTCTTAACGAATTAATCAAATTGCATAATTATCGAATTTGCTGATTGTTGACACTCAAGTTTCGCATTTTATCAAAATATGAACCGTAGGAATGTGCATCTCTCCCGTGATAATTATGGACATTTTGGGAATGGATGTGACAGGGGCTGGGGACCTCTTTTCTAGACGCCGGTAGATAAATTCTTTGTAACTTACGAGGGCTGTACAGACAAGACGCAATGTTTGGCTCCCTTGTTGAGCAAGCACTTGCTGTTCGCTTTGAACATGCTGCAGCCCACCACGGGTTGGTACTGCCCCCAGTCCGCCAGGGCCTGCTGCAGCGTGCACGGGCAGGAGAGGAGGTTGTTCAGCCAGCGAATGTCAGTCTCGTCTTCTCTCGCCCACTTCTTGCATTTGTCACGTGGCCAGTTCTCGTCCCACCAGTCCGTGAAGATATTGTCCACGTACCAGCCCAGCGTTAGGGGCCCAATGGAGTAGAAACTTTTAAATAAAATGAAGTGAATAAATAAATAATAAAAGTCTTGTTAATTTTAGTCGACAGTCATAATGTGAAGCCTAGAAGAGTAAATGTGTGTACGTGTATAATGTCTGCGTGGGTGGAGGGGGGGGGGGGTGGAAGGGGGTAATAAAGTAGGAACTAAATAAAGAGTGT
>JACVVK020000497.1:17500-87500 GCA_018292915.2 Batillaria attramentaria | reverse complement strand
GGATAAAGCTCCTATCTTAATACGATTATTATTATTAGTATTATTATTAGTATTATTGTTATTATTATTATGAAAGCCGAGACAGGGAAAAAGCCCGCCCAAAATGCAAAATGCTTGGCTCCCAGTCCCAGCCGGGATTTCAAGTGAGTCAGTGACCATTTCAGCGTTCTTCGTCTACTTACTGACGTTGATGAGCCGGGATTTCAAGTGAGTCAGTGACCATTTCAGCGTTCTTCGTCTACTTACTGACGTTGATGAGCCGGGATTTCAAGTGAGTCAGTGACCATTTCAGCGTTCTTCGTCTACTTACTGACGTTGATGAGTCGGGATTTCAAGTGAGTCAGTGACCATTTCAGCGTTCTTCGTCTACTTACTGACGTTGATGAGTCGGGATTTCAAGTGAGTCAGTGACCATTTCAGCGTTCTTCGTCTACTTACTGACGTTGATGAGTCGGGATTTCAAGTGAGTCAGTGACCATTTCAGCGTTCTTCGTCTACTTACTGACGTTGATGAGTCGGGATTTCAAGTGAGTCAGTGACCATTTCAGCGTTCTTCGTCTACTTACTGACGTTGATGAAGGTGTAGACATGCCAGTCATTCCGGTTGTCAGACACCTCCAGTTTGACCTGACCTCGGCTGGTGAGACGCGGCACGTGGCACCGTCCTCTCATGGCTGACGTCATCCTGCCTTCCGTCACTTCCTGCAGACCAAGTGTGAGGAACAAGCGAGCAAATCAGAATCCCAATTCTAACCATCCAGTGTGCACAAAAAACAACAACAACAACAACAACAAAAACGCACCTTAAAGGGGCTAATTTCATCTTCGCTAAGTCTACTTATGTTTTGATGTTCACTCACGAGTGCGCCTTTACGTTCGAAATACACTGTCTTGATGATTAGTACAGCTCTTGATGCGATACAATGGTTTTTACACTTTGCGCGCGCGGTCGACCATTCAAATTCTACGACAGATGTTACACTACTCGAGCGCTCGGTGTGGTCGCCGCATCATCGAGTACGCCATTGGCTAAGTGCCAGTATTACAGGCGCTGTCACTGTCCAGGCGTCTAAGTGGGGTGATGATAGATACATGTAATACGAAAACAGCTCAGAACGATCTGCGGCCATAAAAATGGTAGTATATGCTCCTTCAACAAATTTCACAATATGCGCTTGTAACAAATTTCACAACGTGCGCTTGTTCACAATATGCGCTTATAACAAATTTCATAATATGCGCTTGTAACAAATTTCATAATAATTATGCGCTTGTAACAAATTTCACAATATGCGCTTATAACAAATTTCATAATATGCGCTTGTAACAAATTTCACAATATGCGCTTGTAACAAATTTCATAATATGCGCTTGTAACAAATTTCACAATATGCGCTTATAACAAATTTCATAATATGCGCTTGTAACAAATTTCATAATATGCGCTTGTAACAAATGTCATAATATGCGCTTGTAACAAATTTCATAATATGCGCTTGTAACAAATTTCACAATATGCGCTTGTAACAAATTTCATAATATGCGCTTGTAACAAATTTCACAATATGCGCTTATAACAAATTTCATAATATGCGTTGTAACAAATTTCATAATATGCGCTTGTAACAAATTTCACAATACGCTCTTGTAACAAATTTCCAGACAGAGTGCAAAAAATCCATAGGCTGTTCAGTCGGGATTTTACGGACCTCGCTACCCGACGATTAGAACCACCCGGGATTTGAACTCACACACTACCCGATGATTTACTCCCCAGGACCAGTTCATAAATGTATATAAAGCCCACCACAATTAGACATGATGCTGACGAGAGTAATCAACTGAATCAGATTGTTTGTCAGTGTCACAACTATTCTTTTTTGTTCTTTTCTGCCCAACATTTTTTTTTTTCACACACAGTCCATGGTCTTTTGTCACCAAAGGATGGGTGTTGTGATATTTTTACTATTTTTTCTGGTCCTTTTCTCGCCCACCGTTTTTTGTTGTTGTTGTTGTTTTGTTTTGTTTTCCCGCGCCGTGTATGTCAGTACGTCCGCAGAGTTACCTTTTGTTTGTTTGTTGAAGTTATGTCCCATTTGTTTAGTCCTGAAGAAGGCGAAAGCCGAAACGTCGACCTGTGCCGTCCCTTGTCAAAGTTAAGTGGTTTCTGTCCCTTTTATGTCGCTTTTATTTGTCAGTGTCATAGCTAACTGGTGTGGCCTTACGTAAACACTACTTTAAATAATTACAAGCCCCCCACTCTACCCCCCACCCACCCACCCCCTCCTCCTCCACCCGTACCTTTCCGTCAAAGCGACAGTAGACTGTGGAGTAAGCGGTTTGGCAGCGACCAGATACTTCGATTACCTCCCCTCCCAGCATTTCCACTTTTCTCGGGTAAACCTCCACAGCATGAACCACGCTGGACACTGAAACATCATCATCATCATCATCATCATCGTCGTCGGCATCATCAGTTATGACATTGTCACTGTGTATTACGCCTAAAGGTGGCGCTAGACATCTGCACAGTGCCAGCGTCTCACACGCTGGCACTGAGCCAACAGAAGCGTACTCATTGAAGCGGCTAACGCATTGAGCAAGAGTGTTGTACCAGCAGTCGTAGAATTTGAATGTCCGACCGCTCAGTCGTGCAAAGTTTGAACAACATTGTATCGCATTAAGAGCTCTACTATTCATCAAGAGAGAGTATTTCGAGAGTACAGGCGCACTCACGAGCGAGACTGTTCTAAAACACAAGCCGGTTTGGTAAACATGGAAATAAGCAGCGGCCCCATGTGTCTGTGTAACGTGATCAAATTATGCATGAGCAAAAGTTAGATACGACAAGAATCTGTACTTAATCAACAAACCTTTACTGTCGCTTGGTGCGCAGCCTCCCCGGATGATGACGTCATCGCTGACGAGGAAGATGTAGCGGCCGCTCTCGTCGCTGCCTTTGAGGTAAGGGAGGGAGGACATGATTCGCTGGTCACGCTTTTTGCTGCACGCTCCACTGCACTTCACCACGTCCGTCCATCCGCGACCACCCCCACCGTTCATCCCAGCCTGAAAGTTTAAAGGTCCGTGTTCCAATATAAATTATGCGGGCTTACGAGTCGGTCTGAGCAGTTCTGGTCTATGTAACATGGTACCAAGAAGTTGCAATATCTCACGGCCTGGCACTGAGCCAACAAAAGACTGAACACAAAGCGAAAGGTGAGGTGTTCGTTAAATTGTTGGGAAACTGGCAATGTTGAGAAGGAAAATGTGCGTCGACTGTTTGCATACGTGGCCGAGAAAGCTATTAGGTTGGTTAGGCCTACACATGAAAGGGGAATTTGAATGGAACCTTTTTCTGAAATGTAACCAGTGCACAGGACTTGGATCTAAGAGGGAGTTGGTCTTCTGTAAATTCTTTTTCTGAAATGTAACCAGTGCTAAGGACTTGGATCTAAGAGGGAGTTGGTCTTTTGTAACGTTTGTCTGGGTGCGCTAGAGATCTGCGACACTTACCAAGTGTGACGGTTCAAACGGAAGGTCCATTTTGGCGTAGTTGAAAATAACGAAGGTTGTGGTCGCATTGGCCGCAAGGAGAACTTGAAACGTCGCGCTCTGAAAAATAGATGCATGTACAAGGTTAAAGTAGTTCGGGTTGGAACGGGGTGCCGGGATAACCGACTGGCAGAGCGCTGGGCTTTCAATGCTCGGGTCGTGAGTTCGAATCCCGGTTGGGAGTCGAATATTGGTGCTGGCCTTTTCCTCGTTGTCCCAGTCTTGTGGTGGAAAAGAACGTTAAACCCTCAAACCCTCGGATTTGAAACATCTATAACTATCTGAGACCAGAGAAACCAAGGGACCAGAAACATCTATAACTATCTGAGACCAGAGAAACCAAGAGACCAGAAACATCTATAACTATCTGAGACCAGAGAAACCAAGGGACCAGAAACATGCCCACATTAGACAGGATAACTGTGATTTAAAAAAAAAACTGTCCTAAAAGACAAAAGAGATATGGCCACAAAAAGACAAAAGAGATATGGCCACAAAAAGACAGAACAGATCTTCCCAGACAACAAAAATCCGGTTAACCTCGTGGTACCAGCTTGGGGCCCTTCTGGGCTGACCAAAACACTCATGGGGCCAAGAAGTACCCATGAGCTGCCCTCGAGTTGCCCTCCAGTTCAACCATGAATGACTACCTCCATGCGGTATCGCGGATCCATTTCTGGGCTCACCGCCAGGCGCACTTGTGGCACCATTGTGTCCACAGGACGCCTCGTTCGTAACACATAGTTCGTTAGAAAGACGTTATCAGAAATCGTACGTAAGCCATGTTACGTCATCCAAGCAAGTCAAACTCTGTGTCTGCTACTGACTACCACACAAACATAATGACCAATGGGCCAATGGCGTAGAGTTATTTTACACCAATCTTCGTGTACAAATTATCACACACCTGTTTCTCACTGGCCTTTTCTATTATTATTTTACTACTTTATCAGCTCTTTCGGGAAATTCGGGCTGCTTCACAAGGGGGAAGCGTGTCTCCACCCAAGACCGATTTTATGTTGATTTTTTTTTTTCGATTTTGCTGGGGGAGGACAGCCGGGTAACCCGGAGAGAAATCCCCGATGAGCAGCCCGGTAGCCAGGAAAAAAAAAAAAACGGTATCACATTTCACAAGCTCGACCTGGGCTCAAACCCACGCTTCGCCGTGACAGCCGTTCAGTAACGCAGCGGCTAAGTCCGACGCGATGATAATAATGATAATGATAATAATAAGAAGAATAGAATATTAATTATAACCTTATCTAAGCTCTAGGCGCTTTACATAAAATACATATTTATTCATATAAGACATAAGAAAACAGATAGACAAAACAGGTAAAAACTAATAAAAACTCACACACACACACACACACACACACACACACACACACACACACCACACACACACACACACACACACACACATGTTATTACCCGACAAGGGTGGTCATTAGTGGCGTCACACGAATCATTTCCCCTGGTTTGGGACACTTCCAAACTTGTGACGTTTTCCCACGTGACCAGGAGAAGGAAATCAGACTTAAAGTCTGTCACAGTGACCGCTGAGAGAGAGAGGTACCGGTCTGTGTCCTTCATGAACTCTTCTCTGTCCCGGTCCACTGTCCTCTGGTCATCCGGATTGTGCCGCGTGTACAGGTCACTGAAAAAAATCATCATTACCATCATCTTCCTCATCATCCTCACCATCATCAAATTCTTTTTTATCCTCCTCCTCCTTATCATCATCATCATCATCATTATCACCGCAATACGTGTACACCGGATTGGATCGAGTGTACAGGTCACTGAAACAAAATTTAATCATCATTGTCATCATCTTTATCATCCTCCTCGTCGTCGTCGTCGTCGTCGTCGTCGTCATCATCATCATCATCATCATCATCATCATCATCATCATCATCACCGCCATACGTGTACACTGGATCACACTGCTGCATACCGCCCGAGCTCGACCACCCCGCCCTGCCCGCTATATGATAAGACTGGTTAAAAAGAACAAGCCACTGCACACCAGCAGGAGCCACTCCAAGCCACTATTTACGCAAGGCGTGGACCTCCCCGCTGGGTCCGAGACCACTGCAGATTGCAAAATGGTGGCTTGAAGTGGAAGTGGCTCCTAGTGATCTGAAGATTTCAAGTGAAATTGCGGGTTTTTTTTTGCATGGGCCTTCAAGAGTTATAACTATGGACTCTGCATCAGAAGGCTGTGGGTTCAAATTCTAATTCTGTGGGTTTCTACTTCTCGCGTGTCTGAAATCGCCGTCGTGGTAGACTGCGAGGAGTTAACCCTCAAAACCCACAGACACTTGCAGATTGTCTAAATGTAAAAATAAACTCGCGTTATCACTAGTGCGCCATGCCAACACGCAACCCCCCACCTCCCTACCGATGTTATAGTAGGGAGGCCGGGGTTTGCCTATCGACATAGCACCTGAAAACATCTTTATCTTGAAATTATGACAATCTGCTAGTGCCTGGTCACCCATCCATCGTCAATGGGTGTGTCTGTGAGTCTGTCAAATAACTCGACGCAACTAACAAAGGAATCAGCATACCACAACAACAACAAAATCTCTTACTTACTGGTAAATTCTCCCCGTGTATCTCTGAGAAGCGCCAGACCTGAGCAGGCCGTTGTGATGGAAGGGCGAGATGAAAGGCTTGTCCGCTGCAACACTTAGCTCCGGCAGTCCGTTTCTCCACTGGTTCTGAGAGAAGCCGATGTCTGGGTCAAAGCCAAGCAGGCCGTCCTTGGAAATCTGTCGTGTTTAAAAGTATTTAGACTGCTTGTAGCTCAGCTCGATGGGTCGTTTGCTCCAGAACCTGGAGTCCCGGCCCGTCTAAATGGACGCAGGACAGGTTCTTGTGAGATTTGGGTGTTTTTGTTGGTTGTTGTTGTTGTTCTTCTTCTGTTTTGTTTGTTGTTTGCTGTTGTTGGGTTTTTTGTTTGTTTTGTTTTGTTTTTGTTGTTG
The DNA here is from genome assembly GCA_018292915.2 of Batillaria attramentaria. Classification (NCBI taxonomy): domain Eukaryota; kingdom Metazoa; phylum Mollusca; class Gastropoda; family Batillariidae; genus Batillaria; species Batillaria attramentaria. The sequence continues at coordinate 80,952 of JACVVK020000497.1, read as the reverse complement.
GTTGGTTTTGGTTTTGGTTGGTTTTTTGGGGGTTTTTTTTGTTTTGTTTTGTTTTTTTGGGGGGTGTTGTTGCTGTTGTTGTTGTTTATTGGGGTTTTTTTTGTTTGTTTTTATTGTTATTCTTTTTGTATGTGTCTGGGGTTTTTGTGGTGTTTTTTTTTTTTTTTTTGGGGGGGGGTGTGTTTGTTGTTGTTTTGTGTTGTTGGTTTTTGTTGTTAGTTGTTGTTGTTGTTGTTGGTTTTTTTGCTTTTGTTTGTTGTTGTTTTTTTGTTGTTGTTGTTTTTTGGTGTTGTTGGGGTTTTTTTGTTGGTTTGTTGTTGTTTTTGGTTTTAGGTTTTTTTTTTTTTTTTTTTTGGGGGGGGGGGTGCGTAGATCTAATAAATTTTAAATAATTAGCGCAGGATAACATGCAGGCTCTTCTTTTGCACTATTCTCAAAATGCAGCTGCACGAAAATCCCAAGATGATGTCGATCATCGGGAGCACTAGAACTACTGTGCGATTAATCCGCCCTCAAACACTCGCCACCACCACCCGTCTCGCCCCTATACCCACCACCACCCCACCCGCCTTATCACAGCTCGCAACGCCTCCCCCCTCCTACCCCCCCCCCCCCCCTTTTTGATCTTCAGCACGTAAATTATGATAGGTCGTAAATTAGTGTCGAGTGTTACTTTCGATTTCCTTTCATCAATTCTGTTTAACGTGCGCGTACCTGAGAGGGATATGTTTGTCTTGTCATTTTGGTCTTTATCAGTTTAACCCTTTCTGGACAGTTTGTACCACATCGTGTGAAACCGCGTTTCCTTCAAGGCTCGGTTGTGTCCCCTTTGTCTTTTGCCATTTTCCAGTGACAAACTCAGGTAAAACTAAATACACTGCCGGTTGGCAGTCACAACAGGAACTGAGAGTAATGACGTACAAGGGGAAAAAAATCCTACTGTGGTCTGGGGTGGGAAAAAGGCTGATCGGTAAGGAAAACTGGTAAGCATAGCACGTTAACACGTAGCCCGGCCCTGAGAGTTTGATTGCTATTACATGTTAACACGTAACCAGTCCAGAAAGGATTAAAACCTCTAGCAGGATCGTAGAACTGAACGTATGTGTTATCAGTTCAGAGGGTATGATACACGTACTGAACGTTCATGTTGTCAGTTCAGAGGGCATGACACAAGTACCGAACGTTCATGGTTTCAGTTCAGATGGTATGACACAAGTACCGAACGTTCATGGTTTCAGTTCAGAGGCCGGGCTTGACACACGTACTGAACGTTCATGTTGTCAGTTCAGAGGGTATGACACATGTTCCGAACGTTCATGTTTTCAGTTCAGATGGTATTACACAAGTACCGAACGTTCATGGTTTCAGTTCAGAGGCCGGGCTTGACACACGTACTGAACGTTCACGTCAGTTTTCAGTTCAGTGGGTATGAGACACTACTTACGTAGACAGTTTCGAACAACTGGCCATAGTAGCGGACTGGAATGGGCAGATGCACCTTCGGTTTCACGCCTAAGATCTCGGATCTTGAGAAGAACTTGTCTCTGCTGTACGGGTACAGAGCTTCATAGGCGGCATCTGTAACAATGGGAACAGAGTTACAGAGTTACGGAGCAATTATACTTAAACATTCCTACTCTTATTATTTACGCAAAACGAATCCTGTAGGCTTTCAATTACTCTTATGTACCAAACTGGCAACAGGCTACCGGTACCCAAGTTAATAACTCAGCCCGTATAATCCAGCTCAAAACTGAGGTGACCTGATTGCTGCGCTCAAGAGAACACGTGAGATTTCGCTGGGCTAGGTACTGAACTGCACCAATGTGTCCCCTTTGGAATAAGGAAGAACAGTAATAATCATACGGACATGTTTTTTTTTTTTTTTTTTTGCACGTCTGCATTTTTCGCAGTATTACTTATCCAGAATGTGCATAGAATTGTGATGATTGCGCGCTCTCTCTCTCTCTCTCTCTGTGCGCGCGCGCGCGCGCGCGCGCGTGTGTGTGTGTGTGTGTGTGTGTGTGTGTGTGTGTGTGTGTGTGTGTGTGTGTGTGTGTGTGCAGAATTTTAATGTCTTGTCATTGTTACGTTTCGAGCAGACATTTCTTTTTCCCCATGAGAGAGGAATAGCCTAGAGTAGCGTGGGCCCCGGGTACAGGGATGTCCGCCACCCGGTTTGGCGTCACCGGAAATGAGACGAAGTGCACTAGACAAGCTCGCTGTTGGAACACGATTTATGTGTTTTAATATTCGTATGTTTGGCGTGGCTCCAGGATACTACAAACTGCGGCGCGCGAACGTTGCACTGCGATAGGCGAAAAGCAGGGCTTGTAGGCCTATTGCCTGATCAACGCATTCACTTCAGACAAACAGTCTCTGCGACAGAACTTGTCTTGGGAGACGACAAGGCTGCTTTTGTATGTCAAGGATCTTATTTTGGTGCTATTTGAAGTAAGGCCGAAGTCATACAGGAGTGGCTTTCGTCCGAACAAACAGCGAACATAGTGGGTTTTTTTTGTTGTTTTTTTTTCGTATGACATGCGGCAACACTGAACATGCTTTTGCCTTAACTTTGCCGGAGCGTGTTTTGTGCGCTATTTTCCGTGTTTGTCCGAACAATAATCGTCTCCCTGTGTCATAAGCCTAACACTTTAACACAAGACAATGTCAGTTTGAAGGCTCGCTGAAAATTCAAACAATAACTCAACAAATAAAATTTTCATAGTCTGAAAAACTGATTTCGTGCAAAGTTTTGCATTTGAAAAGCGCGCGCGCGCGTGTGTGTATGTGTGTGTGTGTGTGTGTGTGTGTGTGTGTGTGTGTGTGTGTGTGGTGTGTGTGTGTGTGTGTGTGTGTGTGTGTTTGCGCGCGCGCGCGCGCAAAAGAATCGCTATGATCCTTTTTTTATCAACTCCATGAATCTGGTTAGCTGCAAAGTGCAATTGACAAGTCCAAACAACACATGAATTAAGGAAGTTCACATGCACTATTCGGTCTAGACTTCGAAAGAATGCCTGTAGCTCAAGTGAATAATTCTTCAACAGGGAGTAACACCCGAGGTTATGAGAGATTTTTCAAAACTAGGTCGCTCACTGCGTCACTGCGAGAAGTTAAAATATTAACTGTGAAGCGTTGCACATGGTTATCACAAAAGAAAATCAATTTTTTTCCTGCTAGGCACATGTGGCAATAAATGACTCTTTAAAAAAAAGCCTACTCTCCAAGTCTTGTTCACATAATTTTGGTTTCAGCACATAATTATGACAATGACCTCTAGCTCTGTGAACACAGTGTGTCACAAATGGGTCACGTGATAAAGGTGACTGAACTGAATAACCGTCAGTATGCTTCGCTTTAAATATTGCTAATTACCTTTAGCAATGTTTGAGAGGAACACACAGATACTGACCGCAAACCAGTATATGCCGTATACTTGAAACTGACCTTTGTTAACCGTTATCTAGCGTTAATTACCAACAATGTACCCCGCAGCCGGTATGGGTCAAAGATATTATTTCTGGGCGCCGGCCTCTCGGCACTGAAAACTGTCCTGATACATTCAAACGACTAAGCCAGATAGAAGCTTAGCAATTTTCCACAACAAAACACAAGGTATAGAACTTGTCTTCGAAAACAAAGTTGTCTTACCTGCATGGTGGAAGAAAGTCGCAAGCAAGAGAAAACAAGAAACAAGACAAATCCTCGACAAGGAAGCGTCCATTTTGAACTGAATTCGAACACTGACGCGATGACGGTTGAAAAACAGGGAGAGACAACTCACCGTCTGATTAAGCGCGCGCACTTGAACTCTCAAGCGTTTGTGTGCTTTTAGTCGGGCGGCTTTCGAGAAAAATGACGACAACGTCAGTACCGTACTCCCGCCAAGTCTCTAGTTGTTGTTCTTTTCGTGTTTTATGTTTAATGTGCGTGCGTGCGTGCGTGCCTGTGTGTGTGTGTGTGTGTGTGTGTGTGTGTGTGTGTGTGTGTGTGTGTGTGTGTGTGGTTTTCTTTGTTTATTTTGGGTTTTTATTTTTTCTTTTGTTTGTTTTGTTTTGCTTTTTTGTGTCTTTTTAGTGTTTTTTCTGTCTTCAGTTTTTTTTTTATCTTTTATCTTTTTTATCTTTTGTTTGGGGGGGGGGGGGGGTTGTTCTTGCCCTTGTCCTTATTTTTTTTTTCATTTTTATGTTCTTTTGGTTTTAGATATATGGAATGAAACAACTGAATTAAACTAAACTAAACGATTGCAGTACTGGGTTTATATTCACACAGCAAGAAAGCCCCCGCCTCCCTTTCCAACACACACTTACCCATTAAAATGTTAATAACTTTAAACATTAAATGTTGTTTCTTTCATTCTATAATTTCTTCGTGCAGGCTCGGATTTTGCCGGTCGACATCCATAAGTGTTATTATTCACGAAGAAAATTCTATGAGAGATGTTCCCCTGGCAGAGACTTGTCCAGTGCACTGAAATGTTTCCGATCGAGATTAGGCGCACGTCCATACACTGACAGCAGAGAGCGCGAGGGTTGGGTCAGAGTCAACTTTGCGTGGGTTGACAGGGTCAGCACTGATAACGACCATGGTTACCCAGGAGCGTGACTCGTTGTATAGCCTAGTTAGATAGGTTGCTTGCACATTTTTGCTGCCGGGTTTTTCCTCGACCACGCAACCTCACCGATCGATGCAAAATTAGTCACAGCTAGAGCAATAATTATTATCAATTGAAGTATTGCGATATTACTTTCGTTGCCAGCGTGCACATACACGTCATTATGAAGAGCGAAGAGCACATTTTTGTCGTTGCAGGTGCATCACAGTTTCGGATGTGTGTGACACGTCACTTATAATCATGAAGGGAGCCAACTAACCATCAAGGCAGACGGTTAGTATCACCGTGACTGAACCATGTGATATCAGTTCAAGTTTGCGGCAGGTCCATCTGTCAATGACATTTGCATAGTACAACGTATTCACTGAGTAAAGTCCGGTGTATCAGGTGCAACTGAAACTGATGTTTATCGACTCATGAACGTTTTAATACAACAGGACCGTGACAGTACCGTCAGGACAGTTTCATTCGACCGGAGGTTGAGGACAAAGGGACATTACCTACCGTTCGACCCAAACGACATCTCGTCCAAACTCACCCAGGTCGGCCCCGTGCAAACTCGGCCTACCGTTCGACCCAAACGTGTATCATTTCGTCAAACGGTGAAGGCTATTTTGGACGGAACTCGTACAGGTCTATTTTTAGACGGACGTCACCTGAGGTCATGGGATTCCGGAAACTTGACGCCCGATAGCGCGCTCAAACCCTAACCAAACCCTAACCCTAAGCCTAACCTTAACCCTAAGCCCAAAACTAACCCTAAACCTAACCCTAACCCTAACCGTCTAAAAATAGACCTGTACGAGTTCCCTCCATAATAGCCTCCCCCTCGTCGAACACTCGGGGGAGGGGACGGGGGGGGGGGGAGGGGTACGAGTTTCTAATTTTTGAGTTTCTTAAAAGGGATTTTTCTTAGGGGGATGGGGAGACTGAGACCCAAACAGTACAACGGTTTCTTCCTGAACCCACCAAAGACGGTCCGAGCGGCCCAGTGCAATCTCGGCCAAATGTTCGACCCAAACGTCTAGCATCTCGGCCTGGTGCAAACTCGGCCAAAATTTCGACCCAAACGTCAAGCATCTCGGCTCAGTGCAAACTCGGCCAAATTTTCGACCCAATCGTCATGCATCTAGTCCCAAGTCTGCGCAATGGAAACTCGGTCTACCGTTCCGGCCTAGAGAGTTCCTTTGGAGTACCTTTGAATTCATCCCCTCAGACTGCATGTGGACTGCAGCAATATGGGCCGTACCAAATGATAGATTAGGCCTTTGTGTATTATCCAGGGTTAGATTGTCCGGTAAGTGAGTAGTGTTCATGCGCCCACCTGGCAGCTGTGCCCCCACTGCTCTGACAACTTTCTTTTATTCTTTCTTCTTTGTTTTAATTTCAGTTTTCTTTCTACTGTATTCTTTTTCCTCATATTTTCCTGATTCTGATGGTGTATTTTTCATGGACTTCTGGACTGTACTTTTGTGACAGTTTGTGAAAGAAGATTTCTCTACTCTGGCTGGCAGTGACAGTGAGTGTCTCAGTCATACATGTAGCCCCAGTGAATTCTCACTCAGTGGACATTTTGCACAGTGAAATTCCCTACCATGACAGTACTGCAGTATTCTATTACTGATCTACTGAACATTGGATCTACCTGTGCAGCTAGACTGGAGCCTGAAACTGTGAGTAGATGTAGAACTTTTGGTTTGATGAACAAAACTGCAAGAGGAGTGAGAGGTGGTGTTAGTAAACATGTGTATGCCACTGACAGTCATCTTGACAGTCATCATCCTATACAAGGGGATACTTCTATCTCTCCTTGTCAGCCTGATGTGTCAGTTTCTACAGTTGACAAAGACAACAAAAAAGTCACAACCATTACTGTTGGGTTGCTGAATGTGCAGTCAGCTGTGTCTAAGGTCCTTGACATCCATGAGCTAGTTAGTGACAAAGAACTAGATGTGCTCTGCTTAACTGAGACTTGGTTGAGGGAAAAGGGAGATGAAGTGTCAGCTGCTGAGATGACTCCCTCTGGATACAGTTTTCACAGCACACCACGCCTATCAGGCAGAGGTGGCGGAATTGCCATCATTTACAAATCACACTTGAACGTGAAGGTTTTTCAACACTCAGTGTATGCATCTTTCGAGAACATGCACTTCTGTGTTACTCAGGGCAAACAAACTGTTAGTATATACTGTGTCTACCGCCCCCCACCCTCAAGAAAGAACAATTTGTCTTTTTCTGAATTTTATCAGGAGATGACTGGTTTGTTCTCACATGCTGCTACTGCTCACAAACAGTTCGTCATCTTAGGTGATTTCAATGTGCACTTTGATAACATCAGTGATGCAAGTACAAAACGCATGTTACAGCTACTTGATTCACTGGGTTTTTCCCAGCTCGTCAGTGAGCCAACACACAAGAAAGGTCACATCCTAGACTGGGTAGTAACTTGTGCTAACTCAAAACTGATCCAGAGTGTGTCTGTTGAAGACATGCAGATATCTGATCACTTTCTGGTTCAAGTCACCACCAATCTTTCCAGACCACGTGTTCCACGCAAGACCATCAGATGTCGGAACATGAAGAGTATTGACTCCATTGCTTTTTGTCAGGACATCAGAGATTCAAGTCTTATTCAGCACCCACCATCAGATGCGAACATGTTAGCTGATTTGTACAATGAGACGCTTGCACACATCCTAGATAAACATGCACCCATTACAACCAAGCATGTTCCAGCACATTCCTCTACAGCCTGGTACAATCCTGAGATCCAGAAGGCAAAATGTCGAAAGCGACGTGCTGAACGGAAATGGAGGAAATCCAGACTTGAGATTGACCGCCAGCTGTACAAGCAGGCTCGTAACGAACTGACCAAGCTGATAAAGTCAACAAAGATACTGCATATCCAGGAAGAACTCCAGTTAGCATCATCTAATCCTCGCAAAATGTTCGCTATTGTGAACAGACTGTTAGGTGAGGACTCCACGAATCCAATCCTTCCTGAGCTGGGTGACGACACCCAGGCTGCCTCCTGCTTGTCTGACTTCTTCGTCCAGAAAATAGAGAAGATCAGAACGTCTTTTCCAGATGACGATGATGTGGATGGCAGCATAGCTGTCTCGTCTGCCTTCTCTGGTGAGCCACTCGCTAGCTTTTCGACTGTTACTCAAGAGGAGGTGAAAAATGTCATCAAGAGGTCGAAGGCTACATCGTCCCAGGTTGACCCAGTGCCCACACGCATCGTCCTTGAGTATATTGACATTCTTCTCCCAGCCATCACTGGCGTTATCAATGCCAGTCTTACGACGGGAGTGGTTCCAGAATCACTCAAATCTGCAGTTGTCAAGCCTCTTCTGAAGAAACCCACCCTCGATCCCAATCTCCCCCAGAATTACCGGCCAGTATCAAACCTTCCCTTCATTTCCAAACTGTTGGAACGGGTCGTAGCTGATCAGCTTGCAGACCATCTCAACACGCACCATCTCCTTGATAAATTCCAATCTGCATATCGACCAGGACATTCCACGGAAACTGCCCTACTTCGAGTGACCAACGACCTCCTATGCGGCATGGACAGCGGCAGCGCAGTTCTCTTGCTTCTGCTCGATCTGAGTGCGGCGTTCGACACGATCGATCACCAGCTTCTGCTCCACAGGCTGCACAAAGAAGTTGGCATCACTGGCATTGCTCATCAGTGGTTTGTCTCATACCTGCTGGACAGATCACAGTATGTTGCTGTTGGAGAAGTCCGATCGCCAGCCACCCCACTGCTGTGCGGCGTACCCCAGGGTTCTGTCCTTGGCCCTATCCTGTTCTCTGTCTACTCATCACAGCTTGGGAAGGTCATTCAAAAACATCTGATTGACAGACATCATTTTGCGGATGACTCACAGCTGTACACCCACATCCCTCCTGATCCTACTGCAGCACAGGCAGCACTTCGTCGTTTGGAGGCTTGCTGCCTTGATGTCAAATCCTGGATGTCGAGGAATAAGTTGAAGCTTAATGACGGCAAATCAGAGGCAATCTTGTTTGGTTCAAAGAAGATCAAAACAAAAGCTCAGATCCATTCTGTTTCTGTCGGCGATGCTGAAATCCCTCTCTCGGACTCTGTTCGAAACCTTGGACTGATTTTAGACAGTGAGCTGTTGATGTCAGACCACGTCAGTGCTGTAGTCAAAGCCTGCTTCTTCCACCTCAGACGTCTGGGTAAAATCCGTCCCTACATCAACAGACACACTGCCAACACCATTGCCGTATCTCTGGTCTCATCCCGCCTGGACTACTGCAATGCCTGTCTTTGGGGTCTTCCGGAATCGCTGCTCCAGCGCCTTCAGCATGCACAGAATGTGGCTGCAAGAATTGTCTCCCGTTCCAAAAAGACTGACCATATCACACCGGTCCTCAAAGATCTCCACTGGCTTCCAGTCAAGCTTCGCATCGACCATAAGCTTCTCTCATTGACTTTCTCCTGCATTCACGGCACTGCTCCACTATATCTGGCTGAGCTCATACCACTCTATAGACCTTCACGCAGCCTAAGATCTTCTTCCCAGTCCAGACTTGCTGTCCCAGGTTACTATGACAACACAAACAAGAAACGATCTGGTGCACGGGCTTTCAAGAGTGCAGCTCCCTGCCTCTGGAACAACTTGCCAGCTCACCTAAGTCAGGTTCTGCGTCAGTCATGACCTTCAAGCGGAACCTCAAGACGCACCTTTTCTCTCAGTTCTAATTTTTATTTTTTCTTTCTTTCTTCTTCTTCTTCTTCTGCTTCCCCAAACCCAAAGGCGCCGTGAGCATGCTTACTGCATGGAAGTTCTTTTCGTAGCGCTATACAAATGGCCAATCATCATCATCATAAATGCCTGTAGGCAACATGGAAACTTGTTTTTATTTTCAGATGAAAAGACACCAACACGCCCCCCCCCCCCCTTCCCCGCCCCCCTCCCCCCCCCCTTAAAAAAGTGACTTGCAAAAGTGAACTGAATCAAGTCAGTTTATTTTAATTAGTCCAAAAGTAGACAAGGTATATTTCTCATTTGGTTTTGGAAAGCGAACTGTGGTCAGAAATATAATACATTTTGCTGTGAATTAGCTGTGAATGGTAGAATCATTGGTGCTTTGCTCAGTGACCCCACCAGAACTAAAGTTAAGCAGGTGGTTCCAAAACAGTGTATACGTGTACATTAGATCATTTTTATGATTGTGCAGCTTAAATGCCGCGTGTAGCTAACCCCAGCAAGTCACCATAAGAAGAAATATTTCATTTCCACGTGGCAGTGGTATTGGGAAAGTCTGTCATAATTCTGCTTTTAGAGGACTGAGCGCTTGAGAGTTAATGAGCCACAACTTTTGAACAGTTTCAATGGCCAATCCGATATTTTGTTCCGATCCAATATTTAGTTATCTTCTCTTCGGCAACGGCGCATGCGCAAGCGGAACCCCGCTTGATATGAAAACAAACGCGACTGCTACTTGAGGACCGGGGATATCGCGGCAATCAAGGGTTGCTTGGTCGAGCGAACGCTATGTTTGGCCACTGCGTTAGCTGCTTAACTGTATAAACAATGGACTTAACGACTTTTGGTTCTTCTTTAGGCGCAGTGGCCTCCAGCGCAAGCACACCAAGTGCTGTAAACACTACACTGCACGTCGATTCGTCGGCTGCTTTCGGTCAGCCCACCCTTTCCTCCAGTTTCAATGCTGACCGAAGTGCAGCTCAGGACAGCTCCATGCAAGCAGCCAAAAGACCGTCCAGTCATGACTTTGCAGAGCAAATTCGTCAGCTGGAGATCGAAGGTACCAAGTTGAGGTCAACCACTGTTGCGGCGCTGTCGCAGTTTGGTGAGTTGGAATGTTTCGGACAAGATCAGACATGTTACACGTACATGCGCGAAATTAGTCTAGTGCTCTTTTGTCAGCAGTGGTCTTGCGATGTTTACAAGTTTCGAGCATCCAAGTACCAGTTTTTTTGTTTTTTTTTTAAATTTCTATTTTCTGTTCCACCTGCTATCAATAAAGCAAATGCTCGACAAGAGTGTCAGAACCAGAATCCAAAGCAAATGAAAAGTAGACTCCCATGTCAGGCTGTGTGTGCATGTTATTTAGTCGTCCACTGTCTTACATGACATTTGTTACATTTTCATCGTTAATAATATTAAATAAGCAACAAATCAACATCACTACGGTAGCAATCACTTGATTTCAGGTCCACCTGGTGTGAATGTCTCAGGCTGCAGCACCACGGAGGTAACATGTCGTGATTTTTATTTGGTCTTTGTTTTCACTGCTAATAATCAAGACAGTGCAAAAGAAAAGAGCCAGTCATGTTGGATCAAGATGCACATGTATGCACTAAAAATCATTATCTAGAAGCAGGGCTCCCTAAAAGCTACAGACCTAAAGGGTCCACTGACCCCCAGTTCAAAATTTTAGGGGGTCTTTGTACCCCCACTTTCAATTTTTAAAGGGTCAGAATCATTTCTCAAGTTTTTTTTAGTGCATGGAATTATAAATTCAGTAAATACTGCTGAACACATAAGGTGTGTGTGTGTGTGTGTGTGTGTGTGTGTCACACTGTGTGTGTGCAAAACTGAATTTTATCAACTTCAAATCATATAATTAAATGAAGTGGGTACTGTCCGTACAATTCAGTTTTGTACACTAAGTTTTGCTGCTCTGTGCCGACCGGCTCTGACGCGACGTCTGAATCGTAGCTATCTCATCTGACGCCGAAGTGCACCCGCTGCCGGGCGAGGGCTCGAGCCCCTCCACAACTGACTTTTCCACTGACGAAAAAGTCTATAGTCTTTTGAACTTTCACTTTTTTCGGTGGCATGATTCGTCACAGAGAAAACGAATCCGATCGGTAACAAGAGCACTGACTCTAAAATCTTTCGTCCATGGTTTCGACATCGCACGTACGCCGGGTGCTTCGGTGCGCAGAGGGAAAAGATGGGGCACGTTTACTACGCGCGAGTGGCTGTATAAGCCGCCGACCTGCAGCAGTAGACAGTTAACGCCTGCGAGCGTTAAACAGAACCAAAAACAGAACCGAACTGAACGCGGCCAAGGCAAGGGAGCACACTCATTCGATCACAACAAGCCTATAGGCGTACGCACGGTAATGCAGAGGTAGTGCGTCAAGCTACGCACAGATCGCGTTCATAATGCTTCAACGTACCCTCTCGAATTTTTTTTAGTGCGTAAATTTTGACTTCAGTGCGTAAATTACGCACAGACGCACAGTTTAGGGAGCCCTGTAGAAGGTACAAAAACACAGACCACAGTGTGTAAAGTGTAAAGTAATATTAGAATTCATTTGGTCAATACCAAGTTTTTAACGATACAGTGATAGAATTTAGTGTGAAAGTATTCAGTACATCACATCTTTCAGTTTTCTCATTTTCATTATGATTTGCATGCTTTTTTTTCCAGAACAAGCAAATGCTTTCACCCTTGACCACACCTCTTGCGTCACTAGTGGACATTTCAGCTGAACAGAAAACTATTGCAGACCTCCGGTGTGCATCTTTTTTGCTTTGTCTTAACCTTATTTGTGAAAGCATTGTGTGTACATTTGGGTGGGTGGAGGGGGGGGGGGTGAAGAGAGGAGGAATTTGAAATTAGCTCATGAAAACTTTTTCTGATCATCCAATTCTAATGTGCAGTAGCATTTTTCCCAAATGCATTATGTGTGAGACTGCCATTTGATGATTCTGTTTCTGTTTTACAGTGTTCAGTTGGAGAATCAGCGGCGAGAAAACAGAGCGACTACAGAGCCATCTTCTGGCAGACTCATCAGCAGGTCGCACCTATTCAAATGTAGCGTTCTCCAGCCCGACAAAATCTGCATTCTCCACCGTTCCATCTAGCGATTTGTCATCCACCACAGCCAGGCGGGCTTTCGAGTTCGTTCCTCCGTAAGTTCAGAACTCACACCTGACAAATGTGCTACTGCTAGCAGAACTTAAACTTGTTTGTACTGAGTTCAGTTAAGAAAATATAATAGAGTTTCTGAACACCTTATTTCTTCAGCATGTATAGAGGCTGAAAATTTATTTAAGAACAGTCACAAATGGCCAAACAGAACCTAACCTCATTCACTTACACTGATACAGAATCAGGTTTGAATGTAGCATCCCGCATTTCACCTCCTCACTTGCAACTGCCAGATCACACTCGCATCCAGTTGCTTTAAAGCCTCAGTCTTTGCCACCAGTGAAACTGGAAGCAGTATGTTTATGTTGCCTCGTTTCATGATGTTATTTTCTATCATTGAGAAAACAGCCTTACCTTGCTGTCTTGAAGTTGAATTTAAGATGCTTTTGTTTCAGATCTCACATGGAGCGAGCTCTGAAGGAATCCCAGGAACAAGTTATTGACCTGAGGAAACGATTGCAAGAGGTTACTGTTCACTTACTGCTTTCCTTTCCTTTGTTTGAATTGTCACGTGTTGTGTCCGTGTTCAAAATGTTCCTTTGGGTCGCTAAAGTATGTTGGAGCATGAGACGTTAATGACTTGAAGTCATATTGTTTAACAACTTTTTTCTTTCACACACACACACACACACACACACACAAGTAAGCAGACAGCAGACAGTGCTTCATTTTGTTTTAGGGTATGTGGTGTGAAATGATCTCTGACAACCGAGAGTGAGGGGTCTGTTTTGTATGGCATGGGCAAAATAATGTCAGATCAAAACTCACTAGTACTTTAACTAGCTACTAGTGTGTGAACAGTTTCCTGTTGCATTAGCTGGCTCTCATCTGAACCACTTTTATTAAAGGGCATGTCATTAAAGGAGGGCACTGTGATGTGCACCCTCATTAGCTGGTCGCAAGTTGCAGGACTGAGAGAGGCGTAGCTTCATAGTCATACGGGTGCGTCAGAGATCTGTGCGCACTGCATGGTCGCACACCACAGGGATACCATGCATCATTTTGAACAATTATGCGGGAATGGCGCGGATGCATCAGCAAAGTGAAGCACTGGGCCGATAATTTAGATATATATATATATATACATGTGTCTTCATTCATCGGTTTTTTTATTTCTGTTCACCAGGCCACAGATCTCAGTGAACAACAGAAGCGACAGTTTCGTGCCAACATTGAGGAGTTGAAATCCAAGCTACATGAAACCAATCATTAACAGAGACACTGTTCTTGATCTGAGGTATTGTCCGCTTATATTTGTAATAGCCTCATGTTAGGCCCATTTAGCAAAACTGTGGGGCAAAATTTGTTGTCAAAGGTCTCCATTTAAAAAAAAAAATATATAGACAGTATTGAGAAATCTTGAGTCACAAATCTACAGTTGTTTTTGAGAAAGGCCTTGAGCACTTCCTGTCTTCCATAAGATCCCTTTCTCTAACCAGGTGACTGTAGGAGTAAGTTTAACTGAAAATGAGAATACTTACTGAGATTGAGAAATCAGGGATCGATTTTCTCGCGCGCCGTGCGACTATGTCTCATATTTTGATAAAATGTTGCATAGAAATTTCGCAAAATGCGTCATATGTCGCACGAACATGACATCACAAGCGCACTTGACAACGCGAAGCAGAGATGCACTGTCCGTGTCAGTCATAGAGTCTGTTACACTAATCTAATATTAGTGATGAGGCTTACTTATCTCGCTCGCTGCGCGCGCTGCCAGGAACTCTCGCTCGAAAGAGTTGCAAAAAAAGTTTTCTCAGTTCTGCGATCGAGAGGTCCTTTTCCGTTCAGAACCTGAACGTCACTGCACTTACAGGCTCTCGGCACAGACATGTGACAGAGTGATGCGGGTGAACTTGATTGTCTCATAGAAAATGAAAATGTCTCATAAAAATGACTGGTCAAGGAGACAATGTCTCATTGGCATATTTGAGTAAATCCATCCCTGAGAAATGTTTGAAAAAGGTTGTTTTTTTGTTTGTTTGTTTGTTGTTTTTTGTGTGTTTTTTTGTTTTGCAGTGGCAATCATCTTTACCACATGATCATGCTTTGTCAAAATTATCATTGTCAGTTGCATGGAAAATTTCATGAATAATGCTAATCTGATGCCAGTGCAATCAACTGTTTGTTGTCCTGTGTATTGCAGGCAGAAGGAATCTACAAGTCAGGAGGCACTGATTGTGAAACTGCAGAGTTCTCTGGCCCAGCTGACAGAGAAGTGTAAAGTTCAAGAACAGGTCAGAACTGGTGAACAATGATTTGCTGAATTTCAGGTCTACCCTTTGTGTACATGTACATTGATTTTAATAGTTTTATATTTTAAATGTAAATTAAATTTCAACTCACTTTTTTATTTAAAAAAAAAATTGATTCTGCTTTCTAACACATGCACTTTCTCACCTATCTTCAGTACCAATTCCACACACACTAAAAAATCAATAGAAAATCATTAAATTCACACACAGACAATATAGAAGGGGCAATGCCTTTCATACTCACCTGTGTGACAATACATGTGCAATCAGACACAAAACATGTCAGGGGAAGTAGCAACTGAACAAAACTGATCACTTGCAGTTGGCTCCCTTGATATACAACCCTTCTGCAAGCCCAGTTCCAAAATGCAAGATCTGTGAAGTCCGGTCATACTAATCATGGAATAGGTGCATTGGAAGTGATACTGTAATAACTGCCAAGTGAATGAAGTAATCCTTGTTTCCACACAGGCACTGAGTGACATGAACAAACAGGCAGAGAGCAGCAGTCAGTCAAGCTATGCCACGGGAATGGCCGTCAGCCAGCTCCGAGCTGTGCTAGCAGCGCGAGAACGGGCTCGGGGCCGGCCATATTTGGAGGGAGATCCTGCCAGTACCAGCCAGAGTGCAGCAGCACTCGCTCTCATCCTCGAAAAATGTCTGCAGGAAGCGGACAGGGAGATAGAGTCAAGGCAGTATAAACTTTCGCAGGTCAGTTTTTTTGTATGCACAGCAGGCATGCCTACCGTTACGGACTAACCGTATTTGTCCTGGAAAATGCATCTGACTAAGTTATTTAGGATATATTTGTACAGAGTGTAATCTTACGCAGGTGAGCCAACATGGTGATTAAATTTTGTGTCTGAAGCTTGGTAGATCTATATACTTGTAATCTTGGGGTGTGCCTGAAAGTTATGCTGTGTTATGGATTTTCAAGTTTTGTGTCCCAGAAATGGTAATTGTGGGGTAGGCATGCCTGCAATAGTTGTTGATGCAGTTGAGTTGAAGATCGTATCTCTGCACTCAGAAAAGCTGTTACAGTGTTGCTCCTCCCCTGCCCAGTGTCATCTTTTAGACTGTTGTAATGTTCGCATGCTTCACTAAGACTCTGTCACACCCTGTACTGTTGTAATGTTCGCACGCTTCACTAAGACTCTGTCACACCCTGTACTGTTGTAATGTTCGCACGCTTCACTAAGACTCTGTCACACCCTGTACTGTTGTAATGTTCGCACGCTTCACTAAGACTCTGTCACACCCTGTACTGTTGTAATGTTCGCACGCTTCACTAAGACTCTGTCACACCCTGTACTGTTGTAATGTTCGCACGCTTCACTAAGACTCTGTCACACCCTGTACTGTTGTAATGTTCGCACGCTTCACTAAGACTCTGTCACACCCTGTACTGTTGTAATGTTCGCACGCTTCACTAAGACTCTGTCACACCCTGTACTGTTGTAATGTTCGCACGCTTCACTAAGACTCTGTCACACCCTGTACTGTTGTTTGTTGACCACTGCTTCTGCACGCCTCTGTTCTGCAGGTGGCCAGTACTATGATGACGGAGGCTTTATCCCTGCCCAGTGTCATCTTCTAGACTGTTGTAATGTTCGCACGCTTCACTAAGACTGTCACACCCTGTACTGTTGTAATGTTCGCATGCTTCACTAAGACTCTGTCACACCCTGTACTGTTGTAATGTTCGCACGCTTCACTAAGAGTAAGACTCTGTCACACCCTGTACTGTTGTAATGTTCGCACGCTTCACTAAGACTCTGTCACACCCTGTACTGTTGTTTGTTGACCACTGCTTCTGCACGCCTCTGTTCTGCAGGTGGCCAGTACTATGATGACGGAGGCTTTATCCCTGCAAGCTGCTTCTCTGTTTTTTTTTTAAAATTTATTTAAGTACATTATGGTCCCTTTCGGTAAATTTGTGCTGCTTCCCCCAGGGATGTTTTGTGAGTCTTATGTTCTGGATTTTTTGTGTGGACAGGTTGAGCATGAGTTAGAGGAACTAAAGAAGAAAACTTTAGAGAAAGAGCAGACTGCGGAGAAGTATCACCAGGACAGGTGAGACATAAGCACATGTTGGTTGACTGGAAACGCCATTGAAATTAATGAATGTTTCAGTCACAACATCGTTAACTACTGTTTGTATTTTCCCTACTAACAAAATAGTTGATACTACGGTAGGTATGTCGTATAATTATATAGGTGTAAAATAAACAGTATAGCAAGTATATATGCTGTTCAAGGTCATGTGTTTGCCATTGCAGCTGAACTCATTTTAATTGACAGGGTCATCAGAGTTGAAAATAAATAAGACATTCCTGTTTCAATTCTTAGTCATACGCTTTTGTATTTCAGACTCAGAGCTGAAACAGAAGATGCTGTTCAAAAGTAAGAGACAGTCAAAATCTGCATCTTTCTCTTTCTAACCCTATGCCAACATCTTTTTGGGATCTTTGTCTGTGCAGATTAGCGCTAGTTGTTGAGGCTTAGCTGCTCTCTTCTTTCCAATGCACTTCTTTCATTGCATGCATACCTAAGGGCAAAACCAACAACAGTACCCTGTAATATGAGTTTTGTCCCAGTACAGGTTTTATACAGCTGATCGTCTTCTGATTTCTGCTGTCCAGGTTGAGTCACGTGACTGCAGAACACGAAAAACGACTGGAGGAAGCCAACGAACGAGCCAGCAATGCCAGGAAACAGGCTTCAACCCTTCAGGCACAACTGCAAGTCTTGGAGTAAGTTAAGCTTGCACTTATTAACGAGCTAATTTATTCAAAACAAGCACACTACAAAATTCAGCTTCTTGGACAGTTCCCAGAACAGCAATAACTGATAATAGCTGCCAGATGGTTACCACCACATAACAATTCTCCATGATTGACAGGCTGATATGCCAGCAAGCGACCAGAAAAAGGGAAGAAATGAAAATTATGAAAAATAATGCTGAGGTAACAATGTTGCACAGCATAACATTAACAAAGCAGTACGAGAACAAAGCCAAAAAATCCACCTCATCGGAAAGTAAACTGCGTACTGTGCCGTACAGCAAAAGGCATGTGCTGTGTCAGTATAGGTCCAAGGCTGAAAGGGAAATATATACATCCAAGAAATAAATGAAAACGGAGAATAATATTAATGAAACACTATTCATTGTGCAGCATAAAAACTGAACATGTGTAACTATAAGTTCAGATCAGGATCAGCATACTGTCATCACGTGGGATGCATGTTTTACAGGGAGCAGCAGCAGCAGCAGAGTAGGATGAAGAATGAGACGATCACGGAACTGGAGATCAAACTGAAGCAGCTGAAACAGGATTATTCTGACGATCGCTCCAGGTGGCAAGAACGGGTAAGCCTCATCTGGATTCTTCTCTTGCATTTCTCTCTGTCTCGTTGTGTGTTTTGATGTTACCAAAGGCCCATTTTCAGACATATTTAGGTGCGTAAAGCGTTCGGAGCTGTTCTGGTGGTGTTTACAGTCATACCACTTACTGACTTAGACACGCACAGTTACAATCACTCAGGCCGGCAGTACACAAACAAGTGGAGAGGTGCAGCATCTGCCACCACTGTGCTGGCCTGGCTGACTAATAATAATAATAATAATAATAATAATGAGTATTGTATAGGCGCTTTACCCAATTTCCTGAATCGGCTCAAAGCGCCGCGAACTGAACCCAACACGCACGCTCACGTGAATCACACGCATTCTCTCACACACTGGACATAAACACATTACAATCACGTGGTGCAAAGGGTCAGCTCAGCTATTGAAATTTCGGAATTTAAAATTGCATTTATTTTTTCAAATTTGGTGGGCTGAACATTTCCAAAGCAGCTAGAACAACTTTGAGCCTTTGCAGTTCTCGTTGGGCCAGTAGATGTCAGTGTGTTACAGTCAAAGCTGCACTTATCATCAAAGACCCCATTACTACCATTACTACCATTACTACCATTACTACCATTGCTACCATTACTACCATTGCTACCATTGCTACCATTACTACCATTACTACCATTACTACCATTTTGAGGCTCAACGATCGTTCTGTGCTGTGTTGGTCATGTCTACCATCACACCACTACGACACATAGTGACATGCACAAATACATGTACAGACAGGTTTGTGTTCTGCTGATTGAAGCCAAAACGTAGTAGCCAGTGACATTGTCACCCTTGACAGTCAACAAACAAAGCGGATGTCGTATACGGACGTTTGAGTTTTTTTCATCAGTCAAATGTCGGAGCAGACAGGCGCAGTCACAAGTGCAACTGTTCCCAAACAGAATTCTCCTTATAGCCTGGTAATGGTAGCAGTGATTTCTTGAAGACTTTTTTGAGTGTACAGTCATACTCAAAAGCACAGCTGTTCCATACAAGGTTGTGTTCTCTGAAACCTAGTAATATTAGAATTGGCAACTGCAAATAACTAGCGGTGCCATTTCTTGTGTGGTAAGTGAGATGGAAACCTTTGTGATACTTGTCGGGTTTCTTTGTCTTTACAACTGCCACTGTCATTCCACCATTGTCCTGTTTTCTTCCTGTAGCGCCAGGCATTAGAAACATCACTTGACGAGGTGCAGCGGGAACTGATCCAGGCCAGGGCTGAGAAGAGTGAGGCTGTTCGCAACCATGCTGCCATGGAAACCAAAGTGGAAGACCTTCAGGTAGAATGCAGAAAACATTCGCTCCTTCCCAGATTAACACAATGCTTACCATGTAAGTTACGCAGGAACCTATTCTGCTGCCCCTAAAATCGTCAATATTCATCACTTCTCCAGCACAGAAATGTGAAATTTCCAGAGCAATCCTAACAGTAGGCAGGGTGGGTGTTTGGGGGTTTAACGTGCTTTTTTCACTGCATATGGGTGATAACAAAGATGGGGCAACGAGAAAAAGGCCAGCATAAATATTTGGCCCCAGCCGGGATTGCGTGTAGGCAGATTGTTTCCTGTTGCAGTACGTCTTTCAGAGAACCGTCACGCTTGCCTGTTGCAGCCCAAAGTAAAATTACATTGACAGGGAAAAGAGAACCGTAAGAACACCGAATCCCCATGCACGGAACGAAATGTTTTAGATTGCCAAAGCCACCTCAGGAGACTAGTATTTGGGAATCTTCGGTGACGTTACGCATCCTGTGCTTACCCTGCATGTTAGGTGTATTTCCAGAGTGGGTTGGTGAGTGTCCTAAGCGCTATCTGTTGAATTACCGCTCACCTCCCTTTTCCTTCCCCCCAGATGATGGTGTCACGGCTGGAGGGTGAGGTGGAGATGGAGCGAGAGCGCGTGCAGAAGCAGCGTGAGCGAGAGGAGGAGCTAAGAGTGAAGGTGCTGGGTCTGGAGGGGAAGCTGGGTAACAAGCAGCAGGAGGTGGAGCGACTGGAACGCATGCTGGACGTCATCAAACAGGAGGCTTCGGTCCAGATGCAGGACAGGGTAAGGATGTCAGCACTTCATATTCTTGGGAATTGTTACACGACGTAGGTCTTGGCTGACCTAAAGACTTCATATTCTTGGAAACCTGTTACACGACGTAGGTCTTGGCTGACCTAAAGAAAGTTTTGGATGTTTGTCCTGAGTAAGAAGAAAATGATGCAAACATGATAGGGGCATTTTGAAAATGAACCAGTCTGTGGCCTTTGTCCAGTATGAAGCCATGGGATGTTGTCTTTGATGACTCTTTATAAGTTTAATCCCTGGCGCAGGTTGGGTATAAGGACAAAACAAGCAAGAAAAGACAAGAAATCAGCAGAAGCGTGATACATGTATTCTGCAAAAGTACAGACAGGCGCATCCTGTAATACATTCTGGCATTAATCAGGCTCAGGAACGACAGCACCTGCAGAGCCTGCCATTTAGTCATCCACATCGTGTAATGATACGTAACAAGGAAAGGATCCTCAGAGTCACGCCTATGAAGTGGATGTGTCTCAGCTGTGTGGCAGTGCCCGCCTCATTTAGCCCGTGACACACCTGCTCTGGGTAGGAGCCGGCCTAGGTGGGAAAAATCCTGCTTCAGTGCTTGCCTTCACTGAGATTCGAACCCAGGTCTCCCGACCTGTAGTTCAAGGTGCTACCCACTGCACCACGGAAACCAGTTTCTAACATAGCGTTCTTTGTGTGGGTAGGCGTAGCAAACTTTATGCACACAACATAATCAGTCAGCCTTGACCTTCAGGTTGCCAGTGCAGAGAAGCAAGAGCGTGACCGTTACGTGGAACAGATAACAAGCCTGTCATCCCAGCTCACTACTGCCAACGAGAAAATTGCCAAACTTACCGTCGACCTGGAGCGTGCCCGAATGGAGGAGGATTCTCTTCGACAGCAGCTCGGTGACATGAGGCTTGATTTACAGGTAGTGCTCTCATTTTGTTTGTCGTTGCTGTTTTGTCTTTTGCAGTGTATGTGACATCCTTGAACGACACGTTAAGTGTTTTGTTTGGGTTTTAGGGGTGGTTGTTGTATAAGTCATACCTAATACCCTCACAGTTACATGAACCCTATTAGAATTTAGATATTCAGCATTAAAACGGTGGATCAGAGGGCAGGTACATCCAGGAGGTGTTGTTTGTCTTTGTTTGTTTGTTTGGTTGGTTGGTTGGGTTTTTTGTTGTTGTTTTGGTTTGGTTTTATTTTTGGGGTCTTAGTGGTGGGGGGGGGGGGGGGTTCGTTTGTTGAGTATTTTTTTCTTTGCTTAGAATAGGTCACACCTGCACTCCTTTGAGCTTTGTAGCTATGAGCAACAACAACAAAAAGTTTTTATTCCTCAGCTGTATGAATGAAATCATGCTTTGTGCATTTTTGTGGCTGTCCCCACAATAGAATGTTTTTATTCTTACCCCAGATGTAGTCAATTTCACTGTCTACAGAAGCTTGTTACAGTGAAATGACCTGGCTCTCGGATGAAGAAAACAGAGAAAGTGACGTTTTATTTTTGTTTCTCACACTTTCAGTCAGTTCAAGCACAAGGGGACAACACTCGCTCGGAGAAGCAACACATCCACCAGCAGCTAGAGGACCAACGCGGCGAGTGCGAACGTCTCCGCCAGGAGCGCGACCACTATCGCCGCCTGGTGGAGGAGAAGTCAGAGGAAGTCTCGCAGCTGAGGTCATCGGTGGAGCGAGCAACCATGCAGCTGGAGGAGAAAGAGAAAATCTTGTCGACTGTTCAACAACAGTCAAACAGCATTACGCACCTAATGGAGGTTAACTCTAGGTAAGGCAGAAAGGAAAACAAACAGCATTACGCACCTAATGGAGGTCAACTCTAGGTAAGGCAGAAAGGAAAACAAACAGCATTACGCACCTAATGGAGGTCAACTCTAGGTAAGGCAGAAAGAAAAACAAACAGCATCACGCACCTAATGGAGGTCAACTCTAGGTAAGGCAGAAAGGAAAACAAACAGCATCACGCACCTAATGGAGGTCAACTCTAGGTAAGGCAGAAAGAAAAACAAACAGCATCACGCACCTAATGGAGGTCAACTCTAGGTAAGGCAGAAAGGAAAACAAACAGCATCACGCACCTAATGGAGGTCAACTCTAGGTAAGGCAGAAAGAAAAACAAACAGCATTACGCACCTAATGGAGGTCAACTCTAGGTAACGCAGAAAGGAAAACAAACAGCATCACGCACCTAATGGAGGTCAACTCTAGGTAAGGCAGAAAGGAAAACAAACAGCATCACGCACCTAATGGAGGTCAACTCTAGGTAAGGCAGAAAGAAAAACAAACAGCATTACGCACCTAATGGAGGTCAACTCTAGGTAAGGCAGAAAGGAAAACAAACAGCATCACGCACCTAATGGAGGTTAACTCTAGGTAAGGCAGAAAGAAAAACAAACAGCATCACGCACCTAATGGAGGTCAACTCTAGGTAAGGCAGAAAGAAAAACAAACAGCATCACGCACCTAATGGAGGTCAACTCTAGGTAAGGCAGAAAGAAAAACAAACAGCATTACGCACCTAATGGAGGTCAACTCTAGGTAAGGCAGAAAGAAAAACAAACAGCATTACGCACCTAATGGAGGTCAACTCTAGGTAAGGCAGAAAGAAAAACAAACAGCATTACGCACCTAATGGAGGTCAACTCTAGGTAAGGCAGAAAGAAAAACAAACAGCATCACGCACCTAATGGAGGTCAACTCTAGGTAAGGCAGAAAGAAAAACAAACAGCATTACGCACCTAATGGAGGTCAACTCTAGGTAAGGCAGAAAGAAAAACAAACAGCATTACGCACCTAATGGAGGTCAACTCTAGGTAAGGCAGAAAGAAAAACAAACAGCATTACGCACCTAATGGAGGTTAACTCTAGGTAAGGCAGAAAGAAAAACAAACAGCATTACGCACCTAATGGAGGTCAACTCTAGGTAAGGCAGAAAGGAAAACAAACAGCATTACGCACCTAATGGAGGTCAACTCTAGGTAAGGCAGAAAGAAAAACAAACAGCATCACGCACCTAATGGAGGTCAACTCTAGGTAAGGCAGAAAGAAAAACAAACAGCATTACGCACCTAATGGAGGTCAACTCTAGGTAAGGCAGAAAGAAAAACAAACAGCATTACGCACCTAATGGAGGTCAACTCTAGGTAAGGCAGAAAGAAAAACAAACAGCATTACGCACCTAATGGAGGTCAACTCTAGGTAAGGCAGAAAGAAAAACAAACAGCATTACGCACCTAATGGAGGTCAACTCTAGGTAAGGCAGAAAGGAAAACAAACAGCATTACGCACCTAATGGAGGTCAACTCTAGGTAAGGCAGAAAGAAAAACAAACAGCATCACGCACCTAATGGAGGTCAACTCTAGGTAAGGCAGAAAGAAAAACAAACAGCATTACGCACCTAATGGAGGTCAACTCTAGGTAAGGCAGAAAGAAAAACAAACAGCATTACGCACCTAATGGAGGTCAACTCTAGGTAAGGCAGAAAGGAAAACAAACAGCATCACGCACCTAATGGAGGTCAACTCTAGGTAAGGCAGAAAGGAAAACAAACAGCATCACGCACCTAATGGAGGTCAACTCTAGGTAAGGCAGAAAGAAAAACAAACAGCATTACGCACCTAATGGAGGTCAACTCTAGGTAAGGCAGAAAGGAAAACAAACAGCATCACGCACCTAATGGAGGTTAACTCTAGGTAAGGCAGAAAGAAAAACAAACAGCATTACGCACCTAATGGAGGTCAACTCTAGGTAAGGCAGAAAGGAAAACAAACAGCATCACGCACCTAATGGAGGTCAACTCTAGGTAAGGCAGAAAGAAAAACAAACAGCATTACGCACCTAATGGAGGTCAACTCTAGGTAAGGCAGAAAGGAAAACAAACAGCATCACGCACCTAATGGAGGTCAACTCTAGGTAAGGCAGAAAGGAAAACAAACAGCTTCACGCACCTAATGGAGGTTAACTCTAGGTAAGGCAGAAAGAAAAACAAACAGCATCACGCACCTAATGGAGGTCAACTCTAGGTAAGGCAGAAAGAAAAACAAACAGCATTACGCACCTAATGGAGGTCAACTCTAGGTAAGGCAGAAAGAAAAACAAACAGCATTACGCACCTAATGGAGGTCAACTCTAGGTAAGGCAGAAAGAAAAACAAACAGCATCACGCACCTAATGGAGGTCAACTCTAGGTAAGGCAGAAAGAAAAACAAACAGCATCACGCACCTAATGGAGGTCAACTCTAGGTAAGGCAGAAAGAAAAACAAACAGCATTACGCACCTAATGGAGGTCAACTCTAGGTAAGGCAGAAAGGAAAACAAACAGCATTACGCACCTAATGGAGGTCAACTCTAGGTAAGGCAGAAAGGAAAACAAACAGCATTACGCACCTAATGGAGGTTAACTCTAGGTAAGGCAGAAAGAAAAACAAACAGCATTACGCACCTAATGGAGGTCAACTCTAGGTAAGGCAGAAAGGAAAACAAACAGCATCACGCACCTAATGGAGGTCAACTCTAGGTAAGGCAGAAAGAAAAACAAACAGCATCACGCACCTAATGGAGGTCAACTCTAGGTAAGGCAGAAAGAAAAACAAACAGCATTACGCACCTAATGGAGGTCAACTCTAGGTAAGGCAGAAAAACAAACAGCATCACGCACCTAATGGAGGTCAACTCTAGGTAAGGCAGAAAGGAAAACAAACAGCATCACGCACCTAATGGAGGTCAACTCTAGGTAAGGCAGAAAGGAAAACAAACAGCATCACGCACCTAATGGAGGTTAACTCTAGGTAAGGCAGAAAGAAAAACAAACAGCATCACGCACCTAATGGAGGTCAACTCTAGGTAAGGCAGAAAGAAAAACAAACAGCATTACGCACCTAATGGAGGTTAACTCTAGGTAAGGCAGAAAGAAAAACAAACAGCATTACGCACCTAATGGAGGTCAACTCTAGGTAAGGCAGAAAGGAAAACAAACAGCATTACGCACCTAATGGAGGTCAACTCTAGGTAAGGCAGAAAGGAAAACAAACAGCATCACGCACCTAATGGAGGTCAACTCTAGGTAAGGCAGAAAGGAAAACAAACAGCATTACGCACCTAATGGAGGTCAACTCTAGGTAAGGCAGAAAGAAAAACAAACAGCATTACGCACCTAATGGAGGTCAACTCTAGGTAAGGCAGAAAGAAAAACAAACAGCATCACGCACCTAATGGAGGTTAACTCTAGGTAAGGCAGAAAGGAAAACAAACAGCATTACGCACCTAATGGAGGTCAACTCTAGGTAAGGCAGAAAGAAAAACAAACAGCATTACGCACCTAATGGAGGTCAACTCTAGGTAAGGCAGAAAGGAAAACAAACAGCATTACGCACCTAATGGAGGTCAACTCTAGGTAAGGCAGAAAGGAAAACAAACAGCATTACGCACCTAATGGAGGTCAACTCTAGGTAAGGCAGAATGGAAAACAAACAGCATTACGCACCTAATGGAGGTCAACTCTAGGTAAGGCAGAAAGGAAAACAAACAGCATTACGCACCTAATGGAGGTCAACTCTAGGTAAGGCAGAAAGAAAAACAAACAGCATTACGCACCTAATGGAGGTCAACTCTAGGTAAGGCAGAAAGAAAAACAAACAGCATCACGCACCTAATGGAGGTCAACTCTAGGTAAGGCAGAAAGAAAAACAAACAGCATCACGCACCTAATGGAGGTCAACTCTAGGTAAGGCAGAAAGAAAAACAAACAGCATTACGCACCTAATGGAGGTCAACTCTAGGTAAGGCAGAAAGAAAAACAAACAGCATCACGCACCTAATGGAGGTCAACTCTAGGTAAGGCAGAAAGAAAAACAAACAGCATTACGCACCTAATGGAGGTCAACTCTAGGTAAGGCAGAAAGAAAAACAAACAGCATCACGCACCTAATGGAGGTCAACTCTAGGTAAGGCAGAAAGGAAAACAAACAGCATTACGCACCTAATGGAGGTCAACTCTAGGTAAGGCAGAAAGAAAAACAAACAGCATCACGCACCTAATGGAGGTCAACTCTAGGTAAGGCAGAAAGAAAAACAAACAGCATTACGCACCTAATGGAGGTCAACTCTAGGTAAGGCAGAAAGAAAAACAAACAGCATTACGCACCTAATGGAGGTCAACTCTAGGTAAGGCAGAAAGAAAAACAAGCAGCATCACGCACCTAATGGAGGTCAACTCTAGGTAAGGCAGAAAGAAAAACAAACAGCATTACGCACCTAATGGAGGTCAACTCTAGGTAAGGCAGAAAGAAAAACAAGCAGCATCACGCACCTAATGGAGGTCAACTCTAGGTAAGGCAGAAAGAAAAACAAACAGCATTACGCACCTAATGGAGGTCAACTCTAGGTAAGGCAGAAAGGAAAACAAGCAGCATCACGCACCTAATGGAGGTCAACTCTAGGTAAGGCAGAAAGAAAAACAAACAAGCCAACATTTAAAGAAAAGACAAAAAATAGAGCATCAACATGAAGATTTAAAAAAAAAAAAAAACTTTAAATGACTTACTACAACCTAGACCAATAAAAATCCCAGAGCAAAACCAAATAAATACAAACTACGAAAGTAACAACAAAAGAACAGAAGAAGAAAAACACAGTAACAGCAAAACGACACAAAAAAACAAGAACCAAAAACCCTTTTAAAAAAAGTCATTAAAATACTACACATTAAAATGGGGCGGGGCGGAGGTATTATCCATCTGTCTAACTCAATCCATCAGTCACTTTTGTTAGATAAGACAAACATTACCAATCCCCATTGCGGAAATTAGGCTTTGACATCCAGGAGTTAAAAAATAAAAAGCACTAGTAAATAGGTAAGTAAGAGAACTGGTAAGAACCATATTTCAGTATCACAGAAATAAACATGGACGTATTTGTTGACAGGACCAGCGATAACATGCGAGAGGAGCGAGAGCGACTGATGAGGCAGGTCGAGACGAAGACTGTGGCGTTGGAAGAGTCACGAGCAGCGCAAGACGCCATGGCCAAGAAGATGAAGCTGAGAGAGAAACGCATCAGAGAGTTGGAAGAGGAGAGAGTCAAGGTTTGTCTTCTTCAAGTTCTTGTAATAGTCAAAGAAAATTCAACAGACAGAACAACTAAAAAAAATAAAATAAGAATATGAAAGACAGAAACTGTGTTACGAATACTAAAGTATGCGTTAGTGAAGCCAGTGCCAAATGGCATGGATAAGATCACAGCTTTGTCATCATACATTATAGCATACATCAGTAATTTGTCTGTATATACACATTTAGATTAACAGAGACTGAATTGCTATTAAATCCTAATCCTAATCCGTGTAGATTTTAATCATTTCTCCCTGTTTGGGGTATGGAGGAATACAAAGGACATGATAAAGTACAGCACTATACAAACTGCAGCTAAAGAAATCACAACTAAATCAACAAGCATATTAATTTCAATCCATTATACATCCATTATACATATATATACACCATCATTCCGGCCATCATGTACATTGTCTGCCTTAAACGGACAAATTGTACAATTTTACCGTTTTGAATGAACTTAGCAAGACTTGATCACACACACACACACACACACACACACACACACACACACACACACACACACACACACAGACAGAGGAAAGCAGGAGCGACCCTGCCCGTGATACAGCGATATGTTTTGTTGTGCAGCTGGTGGAGGAGATGGGCGTGAAGTCGCAAGAGATGGCCCTGCTGCAGCAGGAGAAAGACAACCTGTACACAGAGCTGAAGGACAGCAGAGTGGAGGTGTCTCGCTTGTCGGACGCCAAGGACAGCGTCAAACGGGACATGGCCAGGCTGAAATCCTCACACGCCAAAGAGCTGGAAAAAATACAAGCACGTCTCAAAGGTACTCTAAATCTGATCATGCAACGCAAAAATTAAACCATCCGTCTTTCAGTGTCTGTGTGTACAAGTTGACATCTATTTTTTTTTTTTTTTTTTTAAGTGATAAAACGGGATTAATTTGTGTCTTCTTTTCTTTGAAATTGTTTACAATGCGTTTGGATTCAGGTTTTCTTTCCTTTTAATATTTGGACATTGTAAAAGGAAAGTACATGAGATAATGACACTAATGAAATTTTATGATTCCCAGAGGCTGAACGTGACTACAAGTTGACACAGAAAGCCTTGAGAAGCAAAGATTCAGTTGATAAGAAAGGTAAGGTCATAGATTAATTTGACGGTGAAGTGGTATTTGCTATATATATATATATTTATACCACTCTACCACTATTACAAGTCATGGTATAAAATCCATAATTCACCACATGTGGCATAAACATTGTACCCATGACAACCACGCGTGTATTTTATGGCTGTACCTAAAGGCCATGTCACACGAGAGGGCAAAAACACTTGAAAACATTGTTTTCAGATGTTTCGCTGCGAAACAGTGTGTTTTGTCGTGTGACATACTTCACAAGAATGTTTTCACAACACTGTTTCGATCGTGTTTTCAGTTTTAGAGCCTGCCCTAAAATCCGAAAACATGTTTTGTGTTTCAACCAATGAAAGCCGCCGCGCGGAGTGTCAAGTGACACCTTCGCGTATCCACTCAGTCAACATGTATGTTTAAGGAAAAGAGACATTGACTTTACTCAGAAACCCCATCCAGAGGTATTTCATACGCATTGAAGTTCTACATACAAGAAAAGGGTGTCTAGTAATGTAGGAATGTCTTGGCCGTAGCAGGGAAACTTTGTTTTCAGTGTGACATCGCCGTAAAGAGTGAACAGGTATTACCCCTAGCAGTGTTCCAGCAGTGTGTTCTGGTGAAAGGATTTGCGTCACAATATGACGCGAAAAGGGACTAAAGAATAATGTACGTCACGACATGACGTAGTTCGACTTCGTACGGAAATGGGGACGAAGGAGCTTTGCCAGTCGCTTGACGTGGAATTGTTGATCTTTTGCTGCGTGTTATCAACAAGCGGTCGTGTTTGTGACAAGCGTAAGCCTAGTTCCAGTTCTCTACTAAGACGGAGGCTTCGAAACGGAAAAGCTGACTTCTCAAAGCCTATGGACAAAGCGAGGTAAAGCACCTCAGTCAGTGATGTCGCGTGAAGCATTTGGATTGACGATGTCAGCTTTCAAATCAAAGACTTGAAATGCAGGTAGGGACGTGGTATAAATAATTTTCCCAATTCGGTGCCCCCGATTACGTAAAATACACCACACTCGTTTGTTGATTTCGACCGTAAAACTGCTCGTTAAAACTCGCAGTTTTACGGTCGAAATCAACAAACTCGTGTGGTGTATTTTCCGTAATCGGGGGCACCTCATTGTGAAAACTCTATATATATATATATATATATATATATATATATATATATATATATATATATATATATCAGTGTTGTCTGTGTTTGTCTGTTTGCAGTTCATACAAGTCTTGCCAAGATTGTTACATAGGATTTGCGTGACATGCATAATCACAACTTTCATTGTTAGATACGCTGGTGATACGGTAATCAATGACCAAACTGCAGTGATCTTTAGTTTATAGTGAAAAAGTTCATTTTTCAGCTTAGTGTAGAATTTCTTACCTTCACATTGGAGACAGGGAAATGTGCAGTGGTCATTTTCTTTTTGTGGCATGTTATCTGATATCTCAGGAACTGGAGCAATGTTCTGTTTTTTCCTTTTTTTTAGCTGTCAAGGTGGCAGACCAGATTCAGAAAGAGATCACGGCCAAGCGGAGCGAATTGGACAACCTCCGTTCCAAGGCTCGCAGAATGGAGGAAAAATACGAGACAGTAGCAAGGGTATGAAGCAAGTTTGATGATTCATTTGTAATGTCACCATCATGGTGCCGTGCAGCGTTTACTTGTACATGTGTATTTTATCTCCACTGACTTGCAGTGCAGGAGGGATCTTCAGGTTTGACCTGATGACATGTACTGATGGTTGGGGGGGGGGGGGGTGGCAACCAGTTTTCTACAGCAAAGGGACCTCACGCATACTTGCAAGAGCTGGATTTTTACTTCTTTTTTTTTCAAGTACAAAAACAAAGCTGTGCACACATAGTTCCACTCTTACATTGAAGAGACATTGCCTGCTTGAAAAATAACACACAGCTTATGACTGAATCTACATGTACGTGTACTGCGCAAAATACCACTTGACTCAGATCATGTTTATGTAAATTTGTGACAGCTTTGATGGTTCACAATAGGACGACACAAACGTTTGGCTTGTGTTATGCTCAAGACTGTACCAGGGAACCTAAAAGAAGATGCTCAGTCTGTACTGATTGTACCCCAATACCCTACATGTACAGGAAAAGCTGATGGTGGAGAGAGACAAGGACAGTCTGAAGTCATCACTCGCACGGTCTTTGCTGCACACCACGCAACTGACAGAAGAACTGGAGGCCAGTCAGGCACAAAACTCGCAGCTGCAGAAGAGAATCAAGCAGCTGGAAGACGCTCTGGAGAAGGTGGGTTTATCGTTGTATGTGTATTCAGACTGTCGCAAAGTATTATGGAGAGTATGGTAGCAAACTATTTATAAAAAAATAAAGAAAGTATGATGTCTGAAAAAAAAACCCCACAAAGTACTGTTTAAAGGAAAAAAAAAACCCACAAAGTACTGTTTAAAGGAAAAAAAAAACCCACAAAGTACTGTTTAAAGGAAAAAAAAACCCACAAAGTACTGTTTAAAGGAAAAAAAAACCCCACAAAGTACTGTTTAAAGGAAAAAAAAACCCCACAAAGTACTGTTTAAAGGAAAAAAAAAACCCCACAAAGTTCTGTTTAAAGGAAAAAAAAACCCACAAAGTTCTGTTTAAAGGAAAAAAAAAACCCACAAAGTACTGTTTAAAGGAAAAAAAAACCCACAAAGTACTGTTTAAAGGAAAAAAAAAACCCACAAAGTTCTGTTTAAAGGAAAAAAAAACCCACAAAGTTCTGTTTAAAGGAAAAAAAAACCCACAAAGTACTGTTTAAAGGAAAAAAAAAACCACAAAGTTCTGTTTAAAGGAAAAAAAAACCCACAAAGTTCTGTTTAAAGGGAAAAAAACCCCACAAAGTTCTGTTTAAAGGAAAAAAAGGAAAGAAAGAGAAGCGTAGGGAGATTGTGAGTGATACTTTAGCTCTGTTTCTTGTGATACTTTAGCTCTGTTTCTTGGGTTCTGCCACTTCATCGTGCCAGAATCAAATTTACTGTTATGCTTCCACTTGGATCGTAATAATAATCGTATTAATATAAGCTTTTATATCCCAAATATTTGACTCTAGGCACCGCCAGCTAAACCCAACAAGCATGCTCACATGAATCACACATTCTCTCAGACTGTTGATGTGAACACATAACAACCACGTGTTGCGAAGGGCCAGCTCAGGAATTTAAGTTTCAGAATTTTGGAATTTCATTTATTATTTTAATTTTGTGGGCTGAACAATTTCAAAGCAGAGGGGGAGGACACCTGGGGAGAACGCCGAATGTTTGGCCCAAATAAACAGTGCCACGTTGTTCTTAAAGCTTTTGTTATGTGGTGCTGCTTATCTTTTTATCTGTTCTGTTCCACTTACTGACACATTTCATACTACACACAAGCATGCCACTTTCTTGACTCTCTT
Organism: Batillaria attramentaria; assembly: GCA_018292915.2. Classification (NCBI taxonomy): domain Eukaryota; kingdom Metazoa; phylum Mollusca; class Gastropoda; family Batillariidae; genus Batillaria; species Batillaria attramentaria. The sequence goes on along the minus strand of JACVVK020000497.1, from coordinate 49,034 downwards.
TTGGTTTTGGCCCTGTAATCAAGATTCACAGTTCTCTCAGCTCTTATTGCAGCTAACATGAGTAAGGTCAAACTCAAACTGCAAGATTACCACAAAGCCAAGTTTATCCATGGCAGACATGAAGTAATTAGGATGGTTTTTAGTGGAGCTACTGGGGGGGGGGGGGTGTTTGGGGGTTTAACGTCCTTTTCCACCACATAGGGTGATATCAAAGACAGGGCAACGATGAAAAAGCCAGCACAAATATTTGGCCCCAGCCGGGATCGAACTCACGACCCGAGCATTAGAAGTCCAAAGCTCTACCATTCGACCACCCCGGCTCCCCGGAGCTACTGGTGCACGACCCCAAACTGACTTGTAGGAATTTAGTTCATTATTTGAGTGATTTTGAGTGTAGATATATGCACAGTGTCATTATGTTTTGCTGTGTGTCTTGCTATGTGTCTTGCTGTGTGTCTTGCTGTGTGTCTTGCTATCCTGTGTGTGCACTTGCATTTCTGCATTTTCTTATTCTTACATACAAAGGGTGGGAATTCATGCATGGAGGTAATCATCCTGATCTATTCCGTTTCATTTACATTTTCTCGGTCCTTTTAAGTTTAACTGTAACTTTAACAGGACAATGAGTTCAAGCATGTTTAACTTGTCCCCTGTCAGGATGTGTGGTGAAGTAACATTCCAAAAGTTTTTTTTTTTTTTTTTAAAGAATAAATTTTATTAATGAATGCTGTTGTCTAACACAGACTTGCTAGGACCTCTAACTAAAAATATTCCCTAGAGAGAAACATACTGACCATAACTTTATCCTGATGCTTTCCAATTTCATTGACCTTCGTGCGGTGGTCATATACTCTACTACTTTATTGACCTTCGTGCGGTGGTCATATACTCTACTACTTTATTGACCTTCGTGCGGTGGTCATATACTCTACTACTTTATTGACCTTCGTGCAGTGGTCATATACTCTACTACTTTACTGACCTTCGTGCAGTGGTCATATACTCTACTACTTTATTGACCTTCGTGCGGTGGTCATATACTCTACTACATTATTGACCTTCGTGCGGTGGTCATATACTCTACTACTTTATTGACCTTCGTGCAGTGGTCATATACTCTACTACTTTACTGACCTTCGTGCGGTGGTCATATACTCTACTACTTTACTGACCTTCGTGCGGTGGTCATATACTCTACTACTTTATTGACCTTCGTGCGGTGGTCATATACTCTACTACTTTATTGACCTTCGTGCGGTGGTCATATACTCTACTACTTTATTGACCTTCGTGCGGTGGTCATATACTCTACTACTTTATTGACCTTCGTGTGGTGGTCATATACTCTACTACTTTATTGACCTTCGTGCGGTGGTCATATACTCTACTACTTTATTGACCTTCGTGCGGTGGTCATATACTCTACTACATTACTGCTCACAGCTTGTATTCTGCCGTGCATCGGCACAACACAGTTCGTCCGTGATGTCATTTGATGGGAAAAGGTGATTTCAAGATGAAAGACACCGACGTATTGGTCTTTTCCCACAAAATGACCTCATCGGTTTACTGTGTTTTGCCATATCAAGGCAGGTTTACGTTTATTTCATCTTTTGCTGTATATTGTGTGTTGAATTTCATAGTTCATTCCATTATAGGGTCGTCATTTAAGCATTTACAACAAAGTGTCCATTTGTCAGTGTATTGTGTGAGAATATCCATTTTGCAAATCTGTTTTTGTGTTTTAACTGCCAAATTTCTGTGTAATACTTTGGATCTTACTTTCATGTTTCTTTCAGTCAGTCTGTGCTGTTTTCTAGCTATTGCTTTTTGCTCAGATACTGACTGAGATCTACAGTAGAGTCTGATGCATAGGTGTCGCTCGATTGCGTACAGCTTTTCTTGTCCCTGTTTCATGCTTCCTGTTTCTGTCGGGGTGAACACAGGAGGCTATCAAATGCGCATCCTCCCAGGCTCAGCTAGAGCAGTTCGAGCAAGAGATCGCCACCCTCAAGCTTAAACATCAACTTGATCTGAAGGTATACATTTTCTTTCGCACAGCTTTTAGTGCTCGTGTTGCTGTAGGTGCATTTTTCTCTTAGTCTGAAGACCTTGTAGAGTCTACACACTTTAACACACCCAAACTGTAAAGAAGAAAACTTATCTTGTCATGTGGTCTGCAGTAGTCAGTAATTCAGTAAGTAAACTTGCGGGCCATGCTTCATGGGTGAAATGCGCCCATGCTTTCAAAGAAAGAAAAAATGTACCCCACACTTTTAGAAAAATTAAATCAAAATTACTTACGCGCGCACTAAGGTGACGGTCTGTGTAGGCCTGTTGTATACAGAAATGTGATACAAGTGATAGACTTTTGTCAGATAAAGCGTTTTTCACTTGTTTTGCCGGGACTGTTCTCATCATCGTAGCAGCCACTACTAATGGCGAATGTAGTGATGCTCAGTTTGGACAAACAAGTCTTCCACAGTGAACAGTTTTAACGGTCACTGCTGCACAAGGCTGAAAAAGCCTTCAAACAATTTTCTTTACTTGGGCTGCTCCCTGTTGAATTACTGACTACTGCAGACCACATGACAAGATAAAGTCTCCTTATTATAAATCAGCCAGTCAGTTGACTTAATTGTACAAGTAACTGTTGTCAGGAGGCGGAGCAACTGTCCCAGAACAAATCACCCAAAGTGTCATGGATCTCAGTCAGCGACAACGCAGGCTCCATCCCACCACAAAAACAGAGCAAATCATCAAGCAGGAGTGCCTCTCCTTCACCGCGTTCAGGTGGCATCGAGAAGCTGTTTCCCTTCACGCACAAGGTAGAGTTCTCTCAGTGACATTAACTTTGCCTTTCAAGGATTTTGTTACGATCAGTTCCAATACTAACCAAGTACAATCTAGTATTACGTTTCATTGTCGTTGTGAGATTTATGTAACTCACTTATAAAGATAGCCCGGAAGAAGTGAAAAATTTGTTAGCTTGCACTATTCTTAGTCAAGTTGCCCCCCAAATTCTAGGAGTGTGGAGTTCCTTTATTTAATTTGGTTTGTTTGAGTTACATGTGATGCGGCATGTGAAAACAGGACGTCACTGGGTACTGTTTGGAGCTAGACCAGGAAACAGATCATTGGGTACATGGACTGACCACTGTCCCTCCCAGCTTCAAAGAATTTTAGCTAAACAGCTTAATACTTTTTTTTTTCCCCTTGCGACTGGAAGGACATGGTTTTAATGTTTCCACAAAATTCAACTTAAAAATGATCTTGACACTGTGGGCATATTTTTGCATATCACATATAGTATTAATTTTGCATTTTCCTTGCAGATATCAGCTGTGTTTTAGCACAATATAAGATGGTGATAATCAAACACAGAGACTTCACCAGCATAGAATTTTACAGTTAGCATTTAGTTCAGTTTGAGTTAGAATTTCCTGTTTGTTTTGGTCCATAATCCCCATCCTCTGTACGTATGGCCAGTGCAGTAATTAGAAATTCAATTCTATGGCTTTCTTGTCCTTGCAGGCTGCACCAGAGAACTACACAGAAACAGGGAGGGAACTGAAGCTGCTGTTGGGGGAAATGCGGCAACTCATTGCAGGACAAAGGGAGGCAAATCAGAAATCTGAGGAAAAGTCTGCCAGATCACAGTCGTCTTCCCGCAGATCAAGAGTAACCAGGTGAGACAGGTTAGACGCTGGCTTCAACAACGTGAGGAAGTTGCCTATTTGACTTGTTATGTCTCAGTTTTAGATTCAGGATTCAAAAAACTTTGTTTCTCAAGTGAGATCTTTGTCTTCGTTGTAAAAATAAAGCATAAAAAACTAAAGCATCCTGCGAGTCCTACATTACATCTGACACTGTACAACTGACGACTCCAGTGGGCAAGTCCCCAGGCCAAAGCCCCGCCCCTTTACTCTGATTGACAGGGGTGGAGTTGTCCATCACAACAAAATGCAGTGTGTTAGTGCTTATGAAGTTCACTAATACCGCTTTACTGCAAAACTGTACATTTTCTCTGATTACAAAGAACATCTGGTTCAGCCAAAATTCCAACATGTCATCAGTATGGTGCTATGTATTGGAATTGTATTGGTTTGAATCATTTCCTGCAGGCGGAGGTCACGGAGCAGTTCTCCGGACAAGCTGGCGGGCAGCTCATCCACACCAGAAGAGTATGACAGATCTCTGTCCATGTCGTACCCACCTCGTGCAGAAATGTCAGCCATGTCAGGGACAACTGGTCAGTATACTGTGAAATAGAAATGTCAGCCATGTCAGGGACAACTGGTCAGTATACTGTGAAATAGAAATGTCAGCCATGTCAGGGACAACTGGTCAGTAGACTGTGAAATAGAAATGTCAGCCATGTCAGGGACAACTGGTCAGTGTACTGTGAAATAGAAATGTCAGCCATGTCAGGGACAACTGGTCAGTATACTGTGAAATAGAAATGTCAGCCATGTCAGGGACAACTGGTCAGTAGACTGTGAAATAGAAATGTCAGCCATGTCAGGGACAGCTGGTCAGTAGACTGTGAAATAGAAATGTCAGCCATGTCAGGGACAACTGGTCAGTATACTGTGAAATAGAAATGTCAGCCATGTCAGGGACAACTGGTCAGTATACTGTGAAATATTTATTAAAACAGGCTAATTCCCTCTTTGCTAAGTCAGCTTGTGTTTTTGAACAGTTTGGCTCATGAGTTTCGTCTGTATACATGAAATACTCTACCTTGAGGATTAGTACTTGTTAACTGTTTATGCGACACAGTGTTGTTTACACTTTGCGTGAGTGGTCGAACATTCACATTCAGTGACTGTTGTTACACTACTGGAGTGCTCGGTGTAGTCGTCGCGTCATCGAGTACACTTCCGTTGGCTCAGTTACAGACGCTTTTACTGTCCAGTTGTCTAAGTGGATTGATGATAGATACCACATAATCTGTGAGCATAAAAATGGTAGGATTACTGTCTGTCTGATATTGCCAGTCATTTGCAATCATCTGACTGAAAACATTTGTCCTTTCACATCTAACATTTCTATTTTTCTCAGTCTTTCTATCATTACCATGTGTTACAGACCTCTGGGAATTCAGAGATGTAGGTGCTATCAACATTATCTGTATCATTCTTATTTTTCTGTTTTATTATTATTTTTGTACTTTGCAGGCAGTAGATCTAATCCTCCCTCTCCGAGACGACATCGACCAAACTTTTCGTCAGATGCAGACTTCACACGGGGTACAAGTTTCCTGTCCAGGGGAAGTCAGTCTGATATTTCCAACCTCACTACCTCATATTCAGCCTCTCCACTTCTAGGTACAGGTGAGATGTGTCTCATGTCTCCTCCGTTTGTTTGTTTGTTTGTTTTTGTTAATTTTTGTTGTTGTTGTTTTTTGTTTCAGGCGTGCAGGCGCACTCACAGCGGAACTGCTCCAAAACATTAGTTGGCTGCATGAGTAAACATGTGAATGGCCCATTGAAGTTTTCACCTTCTTTATCTTTCTTTATAGGTGGAGCTGTGACCGTTGTTCCCGACACACAGGAACTCTGTCGACGTCTGGAGGAAAAGATTGCTAACCTGACTCGCATGGGCACAAACCTGCAACAGGAAAACCAGGGTTTGTTTTTATTTTTATGTTGTTTCTGATGATGTTGCTGTTTGTTTTTTTTTGTTTTTGTTTTTTCATGCAGTCTCTTTTTCCTCTGTCTGTTTTTATGGCTTCCATTCTCTTTTTACAAATTGCTTGTGTGATTTACTTGAGTGTTCTGTCATGCACGAGACAAATAGCAACAAAACATTTCTTCACCAATTCCAGAATGATGAGATTTCAGACCTTCCCCACTTCCCCATTACTGCCATTAGTCTGCAGTTAAAAATCTGATTTTGGATGTTGTTGCTGTTGTTTTTGTTTTTTCTTTTTTTCTCTCCCTTTTTTTTTCTTCTTTCACATGTGCTCTCTATTTGTTCATTTCAGAAATGGCACAGCTGATAACAGCGCAAGGGCAAAAGCTAGATGTTGTGCGGAAGAACGAGCGAAATATGAGCAACAGTCGCAGGTGACGAGACCCAGGCATGAAATCTGCCACCTCTCAGCGCAGACTCTCCCATAGTCTGTCCAGCTCCATGTTACTGTGTATCAGCACTACCTCTGTCAGCATACCCAGAAGACAAAATGCGGCATACAAGTGTAGCAGTCACCTATGTATAATGATACTTAATACACGTACTACAGTATTGTCATTTGGTGAAAAGGCCTATGCGCCATGGATGTGAAAAACATGCAGGCCTTTTTACCATTTTGACATTAGAATAGTCTTCCAGTGCAATGTTACTGTGCACTCAAGCTGTGTCTGTGATGATATGTTTTTCATGTCGATCTGAGTTCTGTTCGTGTGTTGCTTGTAATCGGTTCTAAGCGTATTTACATGTATGTGTGTGGTGCCTTTTTTCTGTTAGGAAAAAAAAAAAAAAAACAACAACAAACAAAACACCTAAACCATGGGTAGCATCCATAGAGGGCTCAGACGCTTGGGCAATTTTTATTATGCATGATGATGAGAATGTTTGTGTGATGATGCTAAGGAGGTCCATGTAGTTTGAGACTGCATGACTGAGCCGCATTCCACGCTTCTTGTCATAAATATCCTGGCTTTAACCAGGCTACCAGACCTGTGGCACCTACAGTGCCACCCATGTAATCATCCAGATCATGATATATATGTCATAACAAAGGAAGCAACCTCAATGTCACACCCAGAAAGGGGGTGAGTCTCAGCTGTGTGGCATCAGCCTCCATGTAGGGCCCATAGCACACGCTGCTCTGAGTAGGAGCTGGCCTAGGTAGAAAAAATCCTGCTTGCCTCGGCTGGGATTCAAACCCAGGTCTCCCGGTCCATGGTCTGAAGCACTACTGTATGGGGGCTGGTGTGGTTCCTCACTGAGACACAGGGGTCTACAGCCAGTTGGGTGTCAACAGTCAGACTGGAGATGAAAAGGTCAAAGGCGTGAGTCCTGACAGTGCCAAAATGGTTAGAGGATATTTATAGACTCCCCGTCTTTGAAACTACTTTTGTGGTGGACACCCACACGTCCTCGTCTCTTAGACTTGAGTGACAAACCTTGAGAGGTTGCAAAAATCGCTGCCGATTTGAAAGCCTTGTCGATAGAAAGTAAGCAGTGCTTTATTTATTGTACCAGCATGTAATGCAGTCGTATAGTATTCTATGCATTCTTTTTTTTTTTTCTTTTCTTTTTTTAAGACAGTGAATCCTGCATCTATGACTGCCTTTGTAGCCGATGCAAAATGGATATATGAATACAGCTGCTACATGCTACGTGTAGACCGTGAAAATAAAACGTGGAATTGCTGGTCATGTAACACACTGAGGTTGTTCCTGAATTTTTTTGTTTGTGTATTTTTGTGGATTCTTTTTTCTCCCGCCCCCCCCCCCCTTTTTTTTTTTTAAAGTGATATCTTTGGGAGCCTTTTCCACACGGCCGTTGAACTTGCTGCTGTCTCAGTTTTTACAATCTGCCCGGGGAAGGACACTGCTGAGCTGTGAAAATGAAATATTATTATGTGTGTGAGGAGAGTTTTTGAATGGAATCAATTTTTTTGTTCATCTGTATTTGCCTGAAGGTCATTTTCTGGGGATGCAACGCATTATTTTATTTTTATTTTTTTCAAATGGAATTTCAGGGTTGAAAAGTTGCATTTGTTTTGCATTTTTATTTTCAGATGAAAATATTTTCAGATGAAATTGTGTAGTGTGAATGTAAAAAGTGCAGTCCCATTTTGTGATCCCAGAGGCAATGATACAATGAAGTTACCGCTCTCCAAGACCCACCCCAACCCCAACCTCACACATACACTCCCCCCTCCCCCTTCCCTTCCCTTCCCCTCTCCCCCCTCCTTCCTTCGCATCTCTTAGACTATCTGTAGTAGTAGTAATATGTGTTTGTTGGGTGAGAGTGGGTTGCAGAGGGACAGTGGGATGGGGCGTTTTTTGGGGGGTGGGTGGGGGTGGGGGGTTGTTTTTTGCACACAGATCTAGACATGCTGTGAAATGTATGTGTCTGAGCGAATGCGACTGGCAGTTTCGGTGTGCACACCGTTGCTTCCCCGCTTGAACTAGTTAAATGTTGAATGACTCCTTTCACAGACGTAGAAAAAGAAGCTGAGGGTCATAGTCCTATTTGTGCTGTGTAACATGCAGTATTACCTGATCACTAGTAGTTAGTCTCTGTATGAAATTCATTTATAATGAAATATGAAGCTTGTTTTTTTGATGGATTAGATGTACATTGTACTTGTCTGAAAAGCTGTGATACCCTTTCTGATGCAGCACGTTTGCTCATGTTATTTGTTCACGTTATGCACCTTTAAAATGATTTGCAAAGGAATGGCATTTGATTATTTGTAATTGTATATCTTACAGTACTGAAAATGGACTTTTAATGTGACTTTTGAACTTAGAAAAGATTAGCATGTGTATACTAGTACAGATAATCTTTATTGTGTATTGCTCCATACTCTGTGTGATTTTACACAGAAGATAAAAACTAAAGGCTTATTTGCACATATAGATCAATGAAGAGAAGTGTTGCCAACATAATTCTCCACATTGTAAGTGTGTTCTACAGTAAAGAACTTTTCCTGGAAGGAAATCTAGGCAAGCTGCGTTTGAAAAATGTTATCATGGTTCTGTTCCTATGCAATCCCATGCCCGTTTGCAAACTTGTTTTAACTTATTTAAGTGAACATCAGATGTCCCCATTCTTGTCTTTATTATCTTGTTATCTTTTTTTTCTGTTCTTTTTTAAAACTGATTCATTTAGTTTTAATTGAAGACTGTAGAACTTTTCCATGTAAACATTATGCTAAAAAGCACCATTCTTTCAAATGCAGCATGTTTTGTTTTTCATGGGCTTTTTTTTTCTTTTTTTTTTTGGTGGTTGTTTGTTGTGTTTTTGTTGTGTTTTTTGTTGGTTTTTTTTTTTGGGTTTTTTTTTTTTTTTTTTCAGAACTGCATTTTTCCTTCTGCCATGTCGGGAAATTCTTTTGAAGAAAACAATAAAATGCCATAAAGTATGGAAGAATGAAAAACTATAGAGATGTATACAACTGTACTATGTTGCAGTATGACTGTTAATTTTTGCTTGCCGTGCATTTTTGTTACTTCGAAAAACAGTGTATGTGAACACATGTGTACCATTCAATAAAACAGTGTATGTGAACACATGTGTACCATTCAATAAAACAGTGTATGTGAACACATGTGTACCATTCAATAAAACAGTGTATGTGAACACATGTGTACCATTCAATAAAACAGTGTATGTGAACACATGTGTACCATTCAATAAAACAGTGTATGTGAACACGTGTGTACCATTCAATAAAACAGTGTATGTGAACACGTGTGTACCATTCAATAAAACAGTGTATGTGAACACATGTGTACCATTCAATAAAACAGTGTATGTGAACACGTGTGTACCATTCAATAAAACAGTGTATGTGAACACATGTGTACCATTCAATAAAACAGTGTATGTGAACACGTGTGTACCATTCAATAAAACAGTGTATGTGAACACGTGTGTACCATTCAATAAAACAGTGTATGTGAACACATGTGTACCATTCAATAAAACAGTGTATGTGAACACATGTCACGATGTGTACCATTCAATAAAACAGTGTATGTGAACACATGTCACGATGTGTACCATTCAATAAAACAGTGTATGTGAACACATGTCACGATGTGTACCATTCAATAAAACAGTGTATGTGAACACATGTCACGATGTGTACCATTCAATAAAACAGTGTATGTGAACACATGTCACGATGTGTACCATTCAATAAAACAGTGTATGTGAACACATGTACCATTCAATACATAGAAGGCAATAAATGTTTATCTAATGCAACACAGCCGATTTTGTGTCGCATTCTTTGTGTCCGCGGTGTTTTGTTACCAGCATCTGTATTTAACATGATAGATCAGTGTAATGTTTCACCCAGCCGCTGGCACAAGAGAAAATCTGTTACACTCTCCTCCCCCCCCCCACCCCACCCCAACAAACACACACAAACACGCATGCGCGGTCTGTGGCTGTTTTGTCAAATGTCCCAAAGTTTTCAAGGAAAGTCAGCTGCAGAATATGGTGGAACGCTGGAAGCACATTGCTGCCGGGGGAAAAAATCTAATGAATCTTGGTGGACACTGGTTGGTTGGCTACATCTCTTCAAAAACACACACGCTCTCTCTCTCTCTCTCTCTCTCTCGTCTTACGATATTTTTCTTCTTTTTCTTATCGATTTTTCTTTCTTTTTATGGTAGTGTAGCAACGGCAAGTTTGAAAACGGGTTTTGTATGTCTATAACTTCTTCCCGTGTAAAATACAGGATCGTTCTCGTGCTGTCTGTCTGTCTGTCTGTCTGTCTCTCTCTCGTCAGACGAAGAAGAAGAATAAATGGCTTTGATGTAGAATCACCGCCCCCTCTCCATCCCACATCCCTTTGTTAGTTTTCGTCCCCCCCCCCCCTTTTTTTTTTAAACTTCGTTTCGTGTTTCAGTGTGGTTCGCTTTAACGACGCGGGTTGCTTCAAATAGAGTCACTTGTGATAGAGTTAGAAACAGAAATACAGTGACTCCGGCAGCAAAACTGTGTTGGACTTCACTTCCCATGTTCGATGACGGGGTGGCTTTGCCAGTAAAAACCACAGCAGGTAAATTGGTACATCACTGTAGGACGGCGTGGTTGATCTTATACACGCAGTTCAGCCAGTAACCCTAATAGTCTCGGCCCTCCCTGTCAGCTGACATTCGATCGTTGCAGTGACTTCATTGTGCTTTTGGTCAGTGAGCGAGACACATCGCTACAGCGTCTAGCGGGTGTTGTGTGCTGTACGAGAAGACTAGTCACTGTGATCTTTCTCGCTCAATGTCAAAACGCAAACTGAGCTGTGACATCAGGCTGCCCTTGGCTTTTATAGGGGTTTCAGGGACGCTGAAAACTCTGTAACTGTGACAAAGTTGACTGTTCATTTTGCATAGTCGGGTGACTTTTTTTTTTTTTTTAAACACACTGTTTGTGGGTGATTTTTTAAAGATTGCAGACCTTTAAGTAAAAACTGCACGTGACAGATCAGTCGGTAAAACTGAAACAGGTTTGTGTTCATGAGAGGGTCAAGATCGCCCCAGTAGTTGAAAAAATGACACACACCGTAAATCTGCAAACTGTTTATTTAGAAAACCGCTGGCACGCCACAGTTAACAGATCATTCATTAAATCGTGGTAACTCACATCATTGATATACCTTGCAAATCCTCCCCCCGCCCTTTCACCCTCTCTCTCTCTCTCTCTCTCTCAGTGGATGCAAAGACCTATCGTACCACAGTATCTGAAGCTTCACCAAACCAAAATTAATAAGCTGTTTAACGTGACGTGACACTTATCTACTGTGGCACCTATTTAAATCTGCTACTTTTATTTTTCAGCGTTGCGCTCTCTCTCTCTCTCTCTCTCTCTCTCTCTCTCTCTGACGACACCAGTGAGAAGGGTATGGTGCACGGTCCTTCAAAAATGCAGCTCCCAAACTGTGGAACTCTCTTCCTGCGTCAGTGAATGAGGCAGTCAGCATCACCACATTCCGGAAGCGCCTGCAATCATCTGCACTTTTTTTTTTTTTTTTTTTTTAATTACCTATCCTTATTTTATAAACCCCTCCCTAAGCGCCGCGAGCACTCAGGGTGAAACCGTGCGCTATACCAAGTCTCCATCATCATCATCATCTCCCACTACACTCATCAAACACTACTTGCTTTCCCCAGTCTGAAACAATGCATGCTAATCTTTCAAGTAACTTGTAATTCACAACGAAAGGATTCAAAGGCGAAGAGTTTATTGGGCGCTGCAGCGTGTACTATGTTCGATGTACTATATATAGTTTATTGGGCATGGTCTGTGTCCCCGGACTGCACAGCTGCTGGTGATTTTGTGGGTTGTATATTAGCCTCTGGTCGAGCAAATACTTTTTAATCCGGCTTTGAAAGTGTTTTTAAAATCTACCGGAAATACGTAAAAAAATATATAAAAAAACTAAGAATTTCTGCGGAGCAGGTAGGTGTGCTGTGATTTAGTTGACAAGAATTCTGGTTGTTTTTTTGTGTTTTTAACTGATCTCTCTCTCTCTCTCTCTCTCTCTCTCTCTCTCTCTCTCTCTCTCTCTCTCTCTCGCTTGTTCCTGCCTGCTTGCTAGCGAGTGTCTCTGGCATGCCTACTCCTCGTAACTTTTGTTCCTCTTCAAATCAGACATTTCCTTATGGTGTGTTCCATAATTTGTGCACCCGCATTTCTTTTGCTTTCCCATCCGCTGCAGTCTCTCCATCTTTCTGTGTTTCCAAGAATTTCAGCGATAGTAAATCCGGCCTACACGGGTGTCCCCTCAGCTTCCTCATTTTTCTGTTCGGCCAGATTTTTATGTCTCAAATCGCATTTCCATTTACTTAGTTTGTTACTTTCTCTTTCGACAATGTCTCCCCCGAGCCCTCCTCCTCCTCCCCCCTCCTGTCTTCTAACCCCATTTTCTTCTTTGTTCTTCAGTGTCCTTTCTTCTCAAGCTGAGGGTAGAATAAAAATGACATTAATTGAATCTGCCGAAAGGGGGGCCGCTGGATCCGTCCCTTACAAAATGAACGCCGACAGGGAGAGTGAGGAAAAAGTCGGGCCCTGGGTTTTGGTTCTTGGACAAGCAGAGCCAAATTAATAATCCCCTGTTGTGTCAGTCAAAGGACAGGATTGGCTGGTTTTCCTTGCTTCCCAGTGCGTGCAGACAGTTGAGCAGGACCAGTATGCCCTCGCGCTCTTTCCCGCTGGTCATCCTGATCACGTGGTCCCTGACGGTGCGGAAGTCGTGCAGCCCAAGGCGAACGATTGTGGCGGCGTCTGGGGGCTGGTAGAAGAGGCCGTACTTGTTGATGATGTTTTGGGCCAGTAACCCGTGCTTGTTGACGCTAGAATGAACGGACGAATACTACTTTTAGAATATTCTGCCAGCTTTTTTTTTATCGTTAGATGAATCTACGCAGAGGAGAAATGAGAGGGAATGCATGAGAACGAAGGAACTCCCCACGAAACTCAAATATAAAAAGAAGCTCAGAGAAAGCCACCATGGTTATTTACGAAATGTTGTTGTCAATGATTTGTGGGTGGGCGGGTGGAGTAGGGGGGGGGGGTGTAGGGACTGAAAGAGTTGGGGAGTGTGTGGGTGGGTATGTGGGTGGACGGGTGGGGTAGGGGGGAGGGGTGTAGGGAGTGAAAGGGTTGGAGAGTGTGTGGGTGGGCACATTCTGTGGCGTATAGAGAGAATGAACGGTGACACAGACAACCACTCCCACCACCACAACCTTCACCCCCACCCCGCTCCGTCCACCCTCCTTTACCACACCTTTCCTTATTATACTGCAATTTGCTATGCGACTGAAGTGAAAGAAAACGTTTTTTGCTTTTTGTTGTTCATTATCAGCATCATTAAAATTCCAAACCATGACAACAACCCCAAACCACCAGGAATTCGCCTACATCAAGATCAAAGCTGAATTTGAAACAGCAGGGACGTCAAAACGGCAGGAACTACCCCCCACCTCCCCCCACCCCCCAAGGAAAAAAAAAAAGACCCCAAAACAAAAAGAACCGCAATGCAGGAACTTGAAAATAAAAGAATTGTAAAAGGTAGTGCACATTAATTAACTTCAAAAGAGAGTAAACTTCAAAACAAAACAAAAACAAAGAACAAAAAGCAACGACATCCAGTGAGTAAGGAAAAAGTTCTTAACCTGCGTTCTGCTCAAAGTGTTTTAGGCTCAGGACACACGCGTGACGTGTTTTGGGCTCCTGACACACGCGTGACGTGTTTTAGGCTCCTGACACACGCCTGACGTGTTTTGGGCTCCTGACACACGCGTGACGTGTTTTAGGCTCCTGACACACGCGTGACGTGTTTTAGGCTCAGGACACACGCGTGACGTGTTTTAGGCTCAGGACACACGCGTGACGTGTTTTAGGCTCATGACACACGCGTGACGTGTTTTAGGCTCAGGACACACGCGCGACGTGTTTTAGGCTCAGGACACACGCGTGACGTGTTTTGGGCTCAGGACACACGCGTGACGTGTTTTGGGCTCAGGACACACGCGCGACGTGTTTTGGGCTCAGGACACACGCGTGACGTGTTTTGGGCTCAGGACACACGCGCGACGTGTTTTGGGCTCAGGACACACGCGCGACGTGTTTTGGGCTCAGGACACACGCGCGACGTGTTTTGGGCTCAGGACACACGCGCGACGTGTTTTAGGCTCATGACACACGCGTGACGTGTTTTAGGCTCACGACACACGCGTGACGTGTTTTAGGCTCACGACACACGCGTGACGAGTTTTATGCTCGGGACACACGCGTGGCGTGTTTTTGTTCGAAGAAACATGGAGAACAGCTAAAACAACACGCTCCCGAAAAAATAGGGAAAAGGCATGGTGTAGAGATGACAAAGATGAAATGTGAGGCAAACTCGGCGCGAGCGGTTTGAACAGTATGTTGTTTAGGCGGTCGAGGTGCAAATGCCACAAATGCAGACTTACTGACTGAGAGATATACACACCATTGAAAAAAAAACAAAAAAAAACCCACCCCCACCCACTCAAACACCCAACCCCGCCCAACACGCTGACTGGGGAGCGAACAACACAATCTGAAACAGAACTGCAAAAATTCCAAGCTAAAAGCAAAAACAGAACTAGACAGAACTGAACCTGTAGCCGAAGAATTTGAGGATGGACATGGTTTTGCGGTATCGCCTCAAGAGCTGAGCCTCCCTGATGGCGTTCCGCTTGCCCGTTTCTTCATCCGCACACTCGCGCCGGACCTTCTCCACAATGTTACTCACCGTGTACCTGCCATTGTGCACGTGAAACTAGATCTTTATGCTTTAACGTCCCCGCTAAGAGACTGGTTCGGGAGGTCTAAGCCAATAAAATAGGTGGATAAAAGGTTTGTTTAAAAGTGTTATTGTGGAAAGCCAGAAGAGGATAGTTCACGTATACATGTATGATGTAAACTACCAGCTAGCTCTCTCTCTCTCTCTCTCTCTCTCTCTCTCTCTCTCTCTATATATATATATATATATATATATATATAATAATTTATTATCATTATCATTATAATATTATTATCATTGCTGTTGGTGTTATTATTATCAATAATAATAATTATTATTATTAAGAAGATACGCTGACCACCCGCGATATTCGTACCCGTAGAAACGGTGCCTCTGTCCTCCTTTCGGACTTTTCTTCTGCTGACTACATGACGTGGAGGAAGAGCCGCCTGAACTTCTGCGTCCCTTGTCGAACACCTGGTGCAAATGTATTATGTTAAAGGATGACTAGGCTTTCCACAAGACAAGGTTGTTTGCCAACACGCTCTCTGTCTGCTGAACTTCAAACCTTTTCATCTTTTGTCTCTAGATTACATGTAGACGGGGGGGGGGGGGGGGGGGGGGGGGATTCTTGCTAACTTTTCATATCTTGTGTAGCCTACTTTTCTTCTCTTTGACCACCGGGATTTGCCTAAACCACAGGACGAAACCTTCAACAGCTGCATACAGCTTAGGCGACTACCAAAGCCATGACGATTAGGCCTTTCTTTTCCATGCCTAATTAGGATAACTGATGACAACCTCACCTCACGAAGGACCCTACGTTCAAGTTGGAAAGCGATCTCGCCCAGGATGGCCTCAGGGAGTTCTCGGGGTCTCCTGCACGAAGACTCGTTCCAGTCAAGTTCTCTGCCACTGTCCCAGCTCTTCTCCGCTTTGTCCCGTCTCTCGTAACTGGTGCTGTCCAACTCCAGGCTGTCCTTGTCAAAACTCTCGTGCGACTCGGAACTAGATCTGGAGCTGGGTCTAGATCTGTCTACGAGTGGTAGTCTTTGTGTCAGTCTGGATCTGTCGGTGGATATGGAGCGCTCTCTTGATGGTGGTATGTCGGGAGATGGGAGGCGCCTTCCACTCCTTAGCAACCTGGAGTTCACTGGATGCCGATATTGTCGAGAGGGTTAAGTAAATCTCATATTATCGCGCGCAGAGAGAGAGAGAGAGAGAGAGAGAGAGAGAGAGAGAGAGAGAGAGAGAGATTTACTTAATTTGAAAACGGTGGAAGTGTTGGTCTGTGTCCAATTTTTAAAATTGCTGTTAAAAAAAAAATCAACGTTCGAACATATTTAAAACTTCACACACACACACACACACACACACACACACACACACACACACACACACACACACACACACACACACACACATTCATTCATTCATTCATTCATTCATTCACATGCATGAACAATATATATATATAAGCATAATGGTATCTACTTTTTAATCATTATCGGTTATTTGTTGCTATTAGATATTTGAAGAGGCTGTTTTAAACGAGGATACTGGCCAAAGAGAGAGAGGGGAGGGGCGTTTGGGGTTTAAACGTCCTTTTCCACCACAGTATTTTACGGGTGATATCAAAGACGGGGCAACGATGAAAAAGCCAGCACAAATATTTGGCCCCAGTCGGGATACGAACTCACGATCCGAGCATTAGAAGTCCAACGCTCTACCATTCGGCCACGCCGGCTCCCCGAGAGAGAGAGAGAGAGAGAGAGAGAGAGTACTAAGAGCTGATAAAATCGCTCGCTTTGCGAAACCCACCATGATTTCTTTCACCTGCAGCATTTTGTTTTTCTTGTCAGGGTGCCTAGCACACAGGACGTGGCATATACCACAAAACATGGGCGACCTTCACAATAGATGCAAACCAACTTACTGATGAGGTCAGAATCGCTGGATCTGTTTCTGCGGTCCAGCGTGTCGTCTTCGTGATCAAAGAGAGCCTCCAGACGACCACTTTGGGTACTAGTTCTTTCCACCTCGCTCAGCAACTCTCCCAGACATTTCGCCCTCTTTCCTTCGTCCTGCAGCCGTTGCCAAGGAGATCGTTTGTCGTGAAGCTTCGACATCCGTTCTCCCAGCTCGGTAATCTCACTGCCCAGCTCTGGGGGGATTCCGAACTCCTTATCCATAGTACACCCACAGCCCTGAGGTCCCTTGTACGGTTTCGTTTCCCAACCTCGCACCGGGGATCCTCCGCTCGGCGTGTCGCCGTGGCTGAGGGATACCCTGGAGCCTCTCCGCGGGGAAGTAGAGCTGGGTCGACCCGGGGTATGGTCTTCACCGTTTTGCCTCATCCTCTTTTTCTTGAATATTGAAGAATACGAGGAACACGATGTCCTCGAGGCCTCTTTGTCCACTGCAGCTGCTGGAGATTTTGCTGCGGGTGATTTGGACTTGTCTCTGAACGTTGGTACTCGGTGAGGGCGGTCTTCCCTCAGCCCTTCTCTCGGTGCTGCGGCATCGGACGTCACTTCACGTCTGTTTGCGCCCGGGAATCTTGATGTTGACGCTTTGTCTGGTTCTGTCACGATCAGTCTGGGTGGTGGCGTTTCTTGCAGTGTGATTATTTCTGGTGATGGTGCGTCGTGTTCTTGTATGGATCTTTTGTCTGGTGACATTACTCTGCTGGATGATGACACTTTGCCTGGTGATATTACTCTGCTAGAGGGTGACACTTTGCCTGGTGATATTACTCTGCTAGATGGTGACACTTTGCCTGGTGATATTACTCTACTAGAGGGTGACACTTTGCCTGGTGATATCACTCTGCCAGAGGGTGACACTTTGCCTGGTGACATTAGTCTGCTAGAATGTGACACTTTGCCTGATGTCATTAGTCTGCTAGTAGGTGACACTCTGCTTGGCGATGACATTTTGGCTGGTGACATTACTATGAATGAAGGTGACGCGCTAGTAGATGGCGATAATGGCCTGCCGGGCGGCGTCACGCTCTTTTCTAACGTTATTGTCTCAGATGATAGTGTTCTACTCGGTGACTTGTTTCTGTTCCTGTCTGAAGAGTCTTTTGTTATTCTGATACCGCCGCGCGTTGAACGACTGGGCGACTTGGGAGGTCTGCCAGACGGAGCCAGACACTTTCTCGGCGACTGAACCGTAAAAGAACCAGACCTGGATGGCAGTCTCAGGTCCCTTGGCGACGAGGCTCTGCCGTCTTGCGAACGCCATGGAGCTAGTGGGTCATCGGCAGAATCTACATGCCTGACATCAGGCGTGCTTGTCGTGCACGTTCTGGCCGTATATGAAGCACTTTTCTCGGACCTCGGATGATCCTTTCTTTCGGAAGCAGGGTACGAGGTTCCCCTTATTTCGAGCGGATCCCGATCAGAGTTTCGAATCCTCCAATCAGTGTTCAGGGCCATTCTATAGGGTTCAGGGTACGTGTGTTCCCGCAGGGATTCTCTCAGTTCCATGAGCTGTTTTCGACTGTCCTCCAGGTACCGTTCATCCAGCATGTCGCTACATGTATATTCACTTGCCTGAGGAGGCAAGTGATAGCTTTGTGGAGAGGCTGTGTGTTCGCCATATATTGCCTGGGGAGGCAAGTGATAGCTTTGTGGAGAGGCTGTGTGTTCGCCATATATTGCCTGGGGAGGCAAGTGATAGCTTTGTGGAGAGGCTGTGTGTTCGCCATATATTCTTGAAGATGACTCACATTCTCCGAGCGTGCAGCAGTTCTCCGCAGCTGACGGCATTTCTGTCGCTGAGGGCTGGATGTTGTCGTCATCATTCTCCGAGTCCGAGGACCTGAAATCCATCTCAGATTTTGGCTTGTAATACATGGGTCTGAGTTTCTCCTTTTTTACGTCGATCTCCACTTTTGGCTCATCATACATAGGCTCGGGATTCTCGTCTCTCAGGCATTCGGAGGAACCAGTCGAATGCCGCCGCAATGGACTTATGACTGAAGACTCGGCACGGTCGACGTTTGTAAAGTATCTGTCAATAACACTGAAGCTGACATTTTTTCCAGAACTTTTCGGGCTTCCTGGTCGCCTTCTGGGAGGGGACGGCAGCTTGGGGTGAAGCTCGGAATCCGACGCACAGTCGTGATTGGAATCAGACGACGCACATGGTTGTCTGTCGCTCGCTTTCTCTCGGTTCTCATTAAAGTCCCGTTCACGAGAGTTGCTGATTTTTGAGCACTTGAGTGGACTTGCGCTCCGCTTGACTGAGCCGTAACTGGAAGTTTCGTGTGGTGGAGGACTCTTTTGTGGAGACGTATGTCGTCCTGCGGGTTTGACTTTAGAAGGATTCGCAGACGGAGATGTATCCGGGTAACAAATTCTCTCAAAATGTACAGCAGATGCGGAGGGGTCCTTGGTGTCATGGCGGCCCGCAGTTTCCATGGCCATGCCCTTGACCCCCAGCTTGACGCTTCTGTATTTCTTCAATCGTGCCGAGTGTTTGAGATAAGGGACGCTGTCCTCTTCGTCCTCCTCCTCATGGAACTCCACCCTGTCGTGTTTGCTCGGCTCCCCTGGGCTGCATGCCACCACCGACGCGTTGTTGGAAGAAGCGTAGTTCCTGGCGAAGGGGTAGCTCTGAAAGCGGGCCTCTGGCGACGCGGCTGGAGACGGTCGTTCTCTGTACACGGTGCTGTTGGGGAACCTCGGGGCCATCAGACTCGGGCGTCTGTTGGGCGAGGAGGGCTGCCGGCTCGTTTTCGTGCTCGATTCTGATTTGGCCGTTGGCGACCTCTGCATGGAGTCCCTATTGGTGACTACTGTGACTGACCTGAATGAGATAAATCCAACAAATGTGACAGCGCACACGAAAACATGGCCGAAGTATCAAAATGCTATTTTTGATTTACTAATTTTGAGAAGAATTGAGAAAAATCCAGAATTATCGAGTGCCCGCCCGCCGAATCTAGGCGCGTTACATAACACCTTCTAATCGTAAACAAGTCATAACAAAGCGATTTGCACGAGATTTCCGGGCGACTCAGACCTTGACCCTAAATGCGTACCGCCTCCTGTGGCGAAATTGGCTTCGGTCAAAACAAGGTCGCTACTTCTAGAATTTTCGTGAAAACAATAGAAACTTCTGGATCACGGAAAACAGATCTACATTACTAAAACACAATATGAACTAAACGTAGCAACTTCTCTGTCTCACTCCAACTTCTTAAAAAAAAAAAATAATAATACAGCTGTTATCTTTCAGCATACAAACAAAACACTCAGCCACGCTCGTAACATATTGCTTAGGGCAGCCGGTTAGTAGGTTGTTTCGTTGAGTGTTTTATGTGATACCAAACACAGGGCAACAAGGCAAGAACGGCACAAATATTTGGCCCGAGCCTGGATTTAAACTCTCAACCCGCGCTTTGAAAGTCTGACGCTCTACGAGGCTGGCTATCCCGACATCCCTAGTATCCCGACATCCCTAGTATCCCGACATCCCCAGTGTGTTACGTGTATCTGATGGTGGCAGGTTACGTACTCGTATATAATAATGATGTCAAAGCCCGATTATGCTATTCGATTGTATTCGATTCGATTCGATTCAATTATTCGATTCTTTTTTATGTTTCGACAGGTGGTTGACACCCCGCCGCCCCTCCCCCCCCCCCCCCCCCCCCCGGGTAAATTTCTTACTGGAGATAATAAATCTGTATTATCTTATTTTTTAATTTTACCTCTTCGGGCTGGATTTCAGTATTTGGGAGCGGGTGCTGTTTCGTGAGGAGGACAACCTTGGGCTGTCTTTTTTGGAGAAATCAACTCGGCTCAACGGTCTCATGGAGGAATCAACAGGGCTGGTGGGTCTCATGGAGTCCCACGTACCGGTCCTCACGTCTCCCTCGGCTTCCCGCAACAACCCTTTGCTGCTGCTGATGTATAAGCTGTCCGCTGGCAGCCGCAACAGCCTGGGCCGGTTTGCGGCCCTGAACTGCTCTCCTGTGTCGAAGCGAGGAAACTTTACCGCTCCGCGACTGGGAGGCGACGTGGTGCTTACACTGTCCTGATAGCTAGAATCGTACCAGCGGAGGCTGCTATCATTGTTGTTGCTGGTGGAAGGACCGTTGGCCGATGGGGGCGAAGAGTGGCGACGGGAGTTGTGGAAGAGCGGCGACTTGAAGATGCTGGGGGACCTCGTGAAACTCCGCTGTCGCCCCGCCCTTGCTTCGTCCTTCAGGCGTGCAAGATCAGCGAGGACACGGTCGAATGTGCCTGCAGGGGAGGCGGGGATGGGGGGGGGGGGGGGATGTCAGAAATGTTAATGTTTTGTGGTGACTCATCGTGGTGAAGGACACGCATGTGCTTGGCCTTTTCTTGCCATGTCTAGTCCTGCCATCAGTTTAAAAAAAAAAAAAAAAAAAAACTTTTTCCCGGACAGTGGATCATTATCTATCCTATTTAAAAGTTTCCAAGGCTGATCATTACAAACGACACATCTTGTTAGACGCACTGGTGCTCTAAGGCAGTAAAAGTTAAGGGGTGGGGGTGGGTGTTAGGGAATGTAACGTCTTTTTCCACCACGTGAGGGTGGTACCAAAGACAAGGCAACGAGGAAAAGGCCAGCACAAATATTCGGCCCCAGCCGGGACTCGAACTTACGACCCGAGCATTGAGAGCCCAACGCTCTACCATTCCGCTATCCCGGCTCCCCACTAAAAGTTGAGATTCTCTAGAAAATAGAAGCATCATTAAGACGATAGCGTTTGGTGACGCCGTGTTTTGTCTGTTGTGTCGCTTTGTGTGTGTTGAGTTGTATGGCATTGTGTGCTGTTGCGTTGTGTCGTATCGGGGCGGTCGGTGGTCTAGTGGTTAAGAGACCTGTCACCAATGCGGGAGGTCAGGGGTTCGAGTCCCACTCGGGGCAAAGAATTTTTCCTTCTCGTATGTGGCACCGTTCATTCGGGCCGATCGTCGGGGGTTCTCTCCGGGTACTCCGGCTTCCTCCCCGTCTGCTTTGGAAATGTTCAGCCCACCAAATTTGAAAAATAAATGCAATTCTAAATTCCGAAATTTAAATAGCTGAGCTGACCCTTCGCACCACGTGATTGTAATGTGTTTATGTCAAGTGTGTGAGAGAATGTGTGTGATTCACGTGAGCGTGCGTGTTGGGTTCAGTTCGCGGCGCTTTGAGCCGATTCAAGAAATTGGGTAAAGCGCCTATACAATACTCATTATTATTTGTGTGTGTGTGTGTGTGTGTGTGTGTGTGTGTGTGATGTCTCTGTGAGCTCATCCCTTCATATACTCCATCCCGTACTCTTCGTTCCTCATCCTAGTCCCGCTTACAAGTCCATCCTTGGGTTTCATGATAACACCACCAAGAAACGCTTTGGAGATCGCTCCTTCAAGTGTTCTGCCCCTGCTATGTGGAACGCCCTGCCGCCATATTTGAAATCCAGCACCTCCACCGAGTCTTTCAGGAGCCACCTTTTCTCAAAGTTCTGATGCAGACTCCATCCCCCACCCCCGCCCCTGCTCCGCCCCCTCTCTTTCCTGTTTTACTTAAAACTTATCCCTCCCGCTCCCCCCCTCCCCCCGCGCTACGAGCATGCTGTGCATAGAGTTTTTTTTTTTTGGGGGGGGGGGCGCGTTATAAGACAATCATCATCATCATCATCATCATCATCATCATCATCATCATTTTTCGTAACTTTCTGTATGTAATTATTTACCCAGAATTGGAAACTTGTCAGCGAACACCCTGTCGCTCATGGCGAACGTGCTGCAAAACAACTTCATCAGGAGTGCGGTAAGGCTCTGTGCCCAGGATATGCATGACGGTCAGCAGACGACCGTTTTCACACACAAGGCGACTGTTGTGCATCTGCACGTGCTGCAAGTAACGAGCCCCATGGCAACCGCTGGTCTGGGCCATGTAGCTCAGCGCTCCGTGTCCGGTCTGCTCGAAATCGGCGTAGGCTACAAAGGAGTGTTAGTGACTGGGTAAGAGACCGGCTGACCTGGTGAACGTGGGGGGTTGGTGAGTACGGGGTAAGAGACTGGCTGACCTGGTGAACGTGGGGGGATGGTGAGAACGGGGTAAGAGACTGGCTGACCTGGTGAACGTGGGGGGTTGGTGAGTACTGGGTAAGAGACTGGCTGACCTGGTGAACGTGGGGGGTTGGTGAGTACGGGGTAAGAGACTGGCTGACCTGGTGAACGTGGGGGTTGGTGAGTACGGGAAAGAGACTGGCTGACCTGGTGAACGTGGGGGGTTGGTGAGTACAGGGTAAGAGACTGGCTGACCTGGTGAACGTGGGGGATGGTGAGAACGGGGTAAGAGACTGGCTGACCTGGTGAACGTGGGGTTGGTCAGTACGGGGTAAGAGACTGGCTGACCTGGTGAACGTGAGGGGTTGGTGAGTACGGGGTAAGAGACTGGCTGACCTGGTGAACGTGAGGGGTTGGTGAGTACGGGGTAAGAGACTGGCTGACCTGGTGAACGTGAGGGGTTGGTGAGTACGGGGTAAGAGACTGGCTGACCTGGTGAACGTGGGGGTTGGTGAGTACGGGGTAAGAGACTGGCTGACCTGGTGAACGTGGGGGGTTGGTGAGTACAGGGTAAGAGACTGGCTGACCTGGTGAACGTGGGGGATGGTGAGAACGGGGTAAGAGACTGGCTGACCTGGTGAACGTGGGGGTTGGTCAGTACGGGGTAAGAGACTGGCTGACCTGGTGAACGTGGGGGATGGTGAGAACTGGCTGACCTACGGGGTAAGAGACTGGCTGACCTGGTGAACGTGAGGGGTTGGTGAGTACGGGGTAAGAGACTGGCTGACCTGGTGAACGTGAGGGGTTGGTGAGTACGGGGTAACAGACTGGCTGACCTGGTGAACGTGGGGGTTGGTCAGTACGGGGTAAGAGACTGGCTGACCTGGTGAACGTGGGGGTTGGTCAGTACGGGGAAAGAGACTGGCTGACCTGGTGAACGTGAGGGGTTGGTGGGTACGGGGTAAGAGACTGGCTGACCTGGTGAACGTGGGGGTTGGTGAGTACGGGGAAAGAGACTGCTGACCTGGTGAACGTGGGGGGTTGTGAGTACAGGGTAAGAGACTGGCTGACCTGGTGAACGTGGGGGATGGTGAGAACGGGGCAAGAGACTGGCTGACCTGGTGAACGTGAGGGGTTGGTGAGTACGGGGTAAGAGACTGGCTGACCTGGTGAACGTGGGGGTTGGTGAGTACGGGGTAAGAGACTGGCTGACCTGGTGAACGTGAGGGGTTGGTGAGTACGGGGTAAGAGACTGGCTGACCTGGTGAACGTGAGGGGTTGGTGAGTACGGGGTAAGAGACTGGCTGACCTGGTGAACGTGGGGGTTGGTGAGTACGGGGTAAGAGACTGGCTGACCTGGTGAACGTGAGGGGTTGGTGAGTACGGGGTAAGAGACTGGCTGACCTGGTGAACGTGAGGGGTTGGTGAGTACGGGGTAAGAGACTGGCTGACCTGGTGAAACGTGAGGGGTTGGTGAGTACGGGGTAAGAGACTGGCTGACCTGGTGAACGTGAGGGGTTGGTGAGTACGGGGTAAGAGACTGGCTGACCTGGTGAACGTGGGGGTTGGTGAGTACGGGGTAAGAGACTGGCTGACCTGGGAGTGAGCGGGCTGGTGAGTGAGCGGGCTGGGAGTGGGCCACTGAGTGAGTGCTTTGCTGGTTGGGTGACTGGTTTCGTGAATCAGTGAGTGAGCGGATGGTGAATCTGTCAATGAGTGAGTGAGGTGATGGGTGTTTTAGTGGATAACTGGGTGAGTGAGGGCGTGTGGTTGGGTAGGCGAGTGACTATGTTGTCCGAATAAGTGAGTTAGTGAGATTGGGGTAAATTCATGTACATGTATAGGCTATTTTTGTCATGAAATTTGAAGCACGTGACTATACCAGAGTGCTATCCTCGCAAAAAAAACAAACAAACAAAAAAACCCAAAAAAACAAACTTTTGAATTGAAGTAGCACCGGAAAATCTCCCCGCAATACTAATAATAGTGAATAATAATAATAATGATAATATGGAAACTCCCAATATGGTAGGCTCTAAGCACACAACAAAGTGATACGTTATACTGTACATGAATTATCAGCAACGCAGATGTATTATGCATGTCTGGAAAAACACATGAAGCAACAAACCAGAGCACACACACACACACACACACACACACACACACACACACACACACACACACACTCTCTCTCTCTCTCTCTCTCTCTCTCTCTCTTATCAATACCAGAGTAATGGCGAAAGAACTCTTGGTCCGTCAAGGCAAAGACGTCATTCAGCACTCTCCTGGCCGGCAGACGGGGGTTGCAGCGCATAACGTTGACACACTCCCACAGGCGTAGATTGTCGACAGTGAGGTCTCTCTGAAGCTCCTCCAGCCTCGGCACATCCTTCACGGACACTGTGGAGTGCACTCCCGGTCCATAGCCAAAGCTGCCTGCGTAGCAGGTATGTTACCTACGTTACGTTGAAACTAGCGTTTGTCATTCATATATGCTGGTCTCTCAGGAACTGATCTAAGTAGCGCTGTGCTTGTACTTGTTTGTTTGTCGTTTGTTAGTCCCTTGTTGAAAGCTTCTCAGCCCAAAATTGGGGAATAAAATAATGTGTTTTATCTGTCGTCCGCTAAGCTAACAAAACGTTGAAACTAGCGTTTGTCATTCACAGATGCTGGTCTCGTCAGGAACTGATCTAGGTAGTGCTGTGCTTGTACTTGTTTGTTGTTTGTCGTTTGTTTTGTCCCTTGTCGGAAGCTTCTCAGCCCAAAATTGCGGAATAAATTTGTTTTATCTGTCGTCCTCTAAGCTAACAAAACAAGCAAACAAACAAACCAAAAACAACGACAAGAAATTCATTTTCTTTAGGAAATTTGTCATCTTCATTATGGAGAATGAATCCTGAAAAGGGGTGAATCTCGACACATACATGTGTACATAAAGTACCTTCGGCCTCCTCCTTGATCATATATTCACGTGGACTCTTCCTATACGGTACCTGCATGCTTTGCTTTTGTGTACTCACGCATACGTACTGATGAAAATCAAGTGTGTAAGATCTCGTTCCATACAGTAAAGACCGTGGAATGAAAAACAAGTACACCCCCGGCTTGGGGAGAAGGGGAGTGAGTGGGTGTTCGGGAGTTTAACGTCCTTTTTCACCACCCATGTGGGTGATATCAAGGGGTGAGCGGTGGTCTAATAATAGGTAGCGCGTCGGACTCAGCCGCTGCGCTACTGAACGGCCGTCACCAATGTCACGGCGATAAAGCGTGGGTTCGAGCCCAGGTCGAGCTTGTGATATGTGATACCGGTTTTTCCTGGCTACAGGGCTGCTCATCGGGGGTTTCTCTCTGGGATATCCGGCTTTCCTCCCCCAGCAAAATTGCAAAATAGGATAGATATTATGTGGCGCTGCACCGCGGCGACGCGCTTCACTCAGGGGAAGCAGCCCGAATTCAGTTTCCCGAAAGGAACAATAAGGTAAATATTTATTTTAAAAAAAAATGACGCAACGAGAATAGACCAGCATCAATATTTGACCCCAGTCGGGATTAATAATTGAGGGGTGGGGGTGAGGGGGTGGGGGTCGAAGGGTGGGGGAGAGGTGGCCGTAAAAATGGCGGTGTGTCTCTTCGAGGGGCAGTCCACAAGTCATTTGCTACAACTGACGATGGAACTTACCAAATGACAACTGTTGACCCAGAATAAGGACAATCCGAAAAACTTAGAAACAGAGAACACACGCTTACCTACTGAACCAGAGTTTCTGTCGAGACTTCTTTCACTGCCCGTGGAACCCGATGGGGTTTCAGTCATGTTCGCTCGCTCCTCAAGCCCTTCACCACATCTTGCGTCTTTTCTCAGAACCTAGGGCTCGGCGAGCGTACAATCCCAGTGTTGAACCATTTCCCCGTGTTCTGTCCTTGTTAGTTCACATTTTGAGATGGGGAGAGACACACAGAGAGACGAGGCAAGCAGTGATGTCTTGTTGACAAGACGTGAACATGATAAAGCATGAACCATGCAAGGTAATGGTTACGTCGTGCTGTCGTCATAAGTTTAATCTTGGTGACGACACGCCTGGGTGACGTGTGAGTCGCTTTCGTCATTTTGTGATGACGTGCTATGGAACGTGGAACTGAGCAGGGAACTGAAGTGCGAGTTGTGAATGAAAACCCAAATAGCTACACAAAACAGCAAACAAAAAGAACTAACAAACAAACAAAAACAAAGTTTGCTCAGACAACATTTTATTTGTTCTTTTTTGTAAAATTATTTACGTACTGTGCGTGTATACAAAATAGTTTTATTTTTTTCATAATTTTACATTTTTCTTTTCCACCCAAAAATGTTACTCGAATTTCAGATCGTGGCTAACAAGTCACGTGATTGGAAAACAACCAGGAAATTCGATGCAGCTTTCTCGCTACGAGGATGGAGATTCCCGTGCTGCTCTGTCCACAACGTCCTGGAGGCTTCCTCCTTCGGCACCTTCTACCTTTTGTTTGGTGAAACCAATCGTCACTTGTCAGTTGTCCTCTAATTGTGATCCTTTATTCATTTATTAGAGGACGCATTTGGTTTTGCCCGAGCTGATGTTGTGATCTGTGTACGAAGTGTTTTCTGGTCTCGCTGTCTGGCGATACATGGTGGAGAAGGACGTAACAGGACGTAACAGGACGTAACAGGACGTAACAGGACGTAACAGTCCAACTTTTGGAGACTTTTCTTCCCACTATGTTTTGGAACACTTTCTCTCGAAGTAATGTAGCTTCATGATTAGTAAAGCTCTTGATGAGCCACAGTGCTGTTTATTACACCAAGGACCCACTGTTTGGAACACTCTCCATAAAACATACGGCATATAGATTCGGTCCCACCTTTAAAACAGCACCCAAAACACACAGAACACTCTCTCTCTCTCTCTCTCTCTCTCTCTCTCTCTCTGTGTGTGTGTGTGTGTGTGTGTGTGTGTGTGTGTGTGTGTGTGTGTGCCACACTTGATGTGTTTTATGGTTATTACTGGCATCCTTTTCATGCCATTTAATGTCAATTTCATCTTTCTTAACTTTGTAAGCGCTTTGAGCTTCCTGAGGGTAAGCGCTATATAAATATCCTTTCTTTTTTTTTTTTCTTTTTTTGGCGCGAGCGGTCGAAAATTCAAAATTGACGACCGAGCGGTTGGTCTTG
The DNA here is from genome assembly GCA_018292915.2 of Batillaria attramentaria. Lineage (NCBI taxonomy): Eukaryota > Metazoa > Mollusca > Gastropoda > Batillariidae > Batillaria > Batillaria attramentaria. Next base: position 20,842 of record JACVVK020000497.1, on the reverse strand, counting down.
CCGACAAGCCTCTGGCCCAGTGTGTTAACCGCGCAGTTTTAACATTCTGTTGGCTGAGTGCCAGCATTTGAGGTAGATGACTTCTCTGTGCAGGTGTCTGAGTGCTAGTTGCCACCAAAACAGCGCGGAACGACATGTGGGCATACAAATCTTAAAGGTGAAGTTACAAAAGGAGTATTCTTGCATTCATCTCACCACACGTTGGCAGGCTCAGACAGCTCCGACACCAAGATTTTCCTCCATTCCTGTTTCGTGCTGCCTTTTTCTCAGACGTCATTTAATTAGCGCCATCACGGGCGTGTCTCTGGATTTAACGGCAAATCACAGTCAATGTGTAATCCCCCGCTGCCCGCGTCTTGATAAGAGCCCAGACACCACAATGGAAACCAGAGCTAGGAAAGGAGAATTCAAGGCGGATTTTCTTTTGACTCTTTTCCCATCACAACATGACAATACGCCCGCTGGTGAGTGATTGGGGCGTAGTGATCACGCACATGTACATGCTCTGTGTGTGTGTGTGTGTGTGCGTGCGTGCGTGCGTGCGTGCGTGCGTGCGTGCGTGCGTGCGTGTGTGTGTGTGTGTGTGTGTGTGTGCGTGCGTGTTTTGATTTCTTTATTTTGTGTAGCATTACTTCATTTGACTTAGTAGTAGCAACAGCATTTTTAAAACTGACTGTTAAGTCAGAGGATCAACCGTTTTAAAATAATGAAGATCCATTTTTATTTCATTTCATCTCTCTCTCTCTCTCTCTCTCTCTCTCTCTCTCTCTCTCAACATTTCATCAGTATAGAAATGTGTTGCTTACATAATTATGTTTTTGCGTATTAGTGATGTCTATGAAATATAAGCTCTTCTTTGGCATTCAGCCACTATTACCAGCGCATGCCATGTGTGTTTTAATTTGTTTATCATGAGTACTTTTTCTCTCTTTCATTTCTTTTCGATAGACTGTCGTTTATTGTTCCGTATCCTTGAGTGTAGAGCAGCAAGACAGCCTGTAAGATAGGCAGCAATGCCTAAAATTAATGCTGAATATCCTGAATAAAAACATCATCATCATCATCATCATCATCATCCTCTCTCTCTCTCTCTCTCTCTCTCTCTCTCTCACCCCGACCCCCACCCCCACCCCCCTTGTTCGCATCCCGCCATGTATGGCCATTTAGACTACTTTGCCTAATGATCATTTCCCGAACACGTTCATCATGTGCTGTATTCTGTGGAGGATTTCGTGTCTGCATCCCTGAGCCGTGGGTGATGCTGTTACAATGCTTCATCTATTTGGAGACAGACGAAAAGCCTTCTGCCCACCGATATGTTAGTTTGCTCGTCATGTGTATTAAGGTCCGGTCATTCAGCGGACACGGGTAAGCCGCATTATGACTGAGTTATTCAGACTTAAGCCGGACACCGCAGCAGGAAGCACCATCAGCATCAGCGACAAACCCCGTCCTTAATATCAACCATTTCTGGCGAATACGAACGTTAAACCTTCTCATTAGGTAGAAGCGGAGTGGGTGCTTTGTGTTATGGGCCTAAGAAATGAAACTGTATTTTTCCAGGATAATGAGATAGGTGTAGTCGTTTCGCCCGGGGGTGGGGACGACTGCCAGGTTACCGTGTGTTGCTACTGTCAGGAGGCGGTGCAGGCAACCCATGCAATCAATCAACCATCCACGCATACTCACACTCTCACACCATGCAGGAAACGAACACGAATGGTGACATGCAATTACCAGACTGAAGAGTGAGTACCGGGATGCTCGAAGTTTATTCCATTAAAGGAGACACGCACACAAACACACACACATGCACTCGCTCACATCATCCGCCATTCTCTCGCACACTCTGACGTCATTCAGCGTCATGACGACAGCACCATGACAACAGGATCGTATGTACGTCTGTCTTCCATCTAGTCCTCGCCATATGATAGTCTTTGTTCTATTGCTACGTGACTAGAACGACAACAACAACGAACAAACGAACATACAAAACAAGTAAACATAGAAAAATAAAATCTATAAAGCATGGAGACAAAAATATTACTAATCAGCAAAGACGATTCTTCAGCACTCTATTGCCGACACTGACGAATATCCATGTGGCAGTGGATCCCAGACCCCAGAACACATTCTCCACGACTGTCCTGCCCATGATGCTCTACGACGTCAAACCCGGTCAGAGGGCGCATACCTACAGGTGCAGCTTTGGCTACACACTACAGATAGGGATTTCAAAGAAAATTCTGTTATCGTGATGGATTATCAAAAATAATAATGTTCATGACACCCTAGAAATGCTTTAAAATTCACCCCAAAATCACGAAAGTCCAGCAGCTAAAGACTCATGTGTAGTGTAAATTTAAACAAATTCCAACATTTCACTTTTTTGAAATGCTAGCAGCGACCACATTCCTCTGTCGTCTGCTAGCTTTTGTGCCAGCCGCTCATGAATACAAATAGTCCACATGCCACAAATAGTCCACATGCCACAAATAGTCCACATGCAACAAATAGTCCACATGCCAGGTTCATTGTTCACTGTGTTCACTATTACCTGGCATGAAACGTATTTACAAAGCCAGCAAACAGCCCAAGATTGCCACGTTTTACTCTGCACACAAATGTAAAAAGGGGCGAAAATGCTGTGCTGTATCTGGCGGATACTTACTATATGCCCCGGAAGCTATAACCGTTGTGTAACCTTTGAGGCAGCCGTCACGACCTGGGGAAGACAGCGGCGATTGGGCTGCAGATCTGACGCAGTCCGTCAAATCGACCACAGAAGAAGAAGAAGGTAGCATCTACACGAGAAAGTATTAAACCAAACAAGTATGCAAAGGTCAGTGAACGAGAACCAGAAAGCAAACAAAACGAAATTATTGCCACGACAACAGACTATGATTTGAGATCGTGTTTACAAGACTTGTTTCTCTCATACACAGAGCTCTCCCGCAAAAGAGTGCACGAAAGGTGGCTCGCGGTCAAGAGATGGGCGCTGTTGATTGGAGGACGCTGAGGCGCGGAGTGATTTATCCCTGCTGTCGATCCCGGAAGGCGTAAGTCGGCCCACGACTCCGACCTTTTGATAGCCGTCAATAAGTCCCTGCCAAAGAGGCGTAAAGTGTCGGCTGAGAGCTCTACCTCCCTCTCCTGCCTCGCTTTGAGAGGGGAGGGCCAGGCGTGCCGAAACTAAGGGCGTTCGTGTTTAAGGTTTAGGCCTGAGTACGGAACGATGAGAAAGCTGGTCTTGTTCCGTCTTTTATTGGATGTGTCGTGGGCCCTGGACCGGGAATGAAAGGAGCAAAACGTTAGCTTTGAGGTTAAGAGACGGGTTGT
>JACVVK020000497.1:0-7500 GCA_018292915.2 Batillaria attramentaria | reverse complement strand
GGGTCAAACCGTTTGCCGATGAAGCTGTGCTCGAAGCGAGAGCTCTGACGCCGTTGGTATGGTAACCGCAACAGGCGTTTGTAGAGATAGTGGCTGCCAAAGATAGGGATACTTCTCTTGCTGATCTTGGAGGGACCGCTTGTTTCAACATCAGCTGAAACACACAGAAAAAGGACGTACTTATTAAAGTCTCAATACGTACGACATACAACATCGTGTGGAAAACCTTTCATCAAATGTGTTGAGTCTGAACATCAGAATCAATCACCTGCATCACAGTATAGCATCTGACACCATCGTGGTGACTCTGACCGGCGTACAAGTTGTTCTAGAAGTGTACCGCGTACTGAGCAGACGACGTTATGTGGTTGCGGACTGAGAACCAGCTAGACGGCGCTGATTGGTTGCTATTTTTATCAGCTTTTTCGAGTTGCAGTCTGTTTAAAAAATGGACCGTACGCTGAAAGAAAGTCGTATTTCTTTAATACAAATTCTCGAAAACGGTCGCAATGGCCAAATGAAAACATCCTTCTAACTAGTAAACAGCCTCTGTTGTCCATATGTGTAACTCGACGTCAGAATATAACTTGCTTTACCTTACGCATATATTTGTCAAAATAGTGCAAGAATGAATAAACCAAAACTTATAGAAACACACGGGAAAATGATGATGGAAGGGAAAAAAAACTAACAAACAAAAAAACCCAACAAAAAAAAAAACCCAAACTTTCCGTAACGGTACTTGTGCTTGCGCAAGAACCCTCTTACTGATCCCCCCCCCCCCCCCCCCAAAAAAAAAAAAAAAAAACCAAAAAAAAAACAAACAAACAAAAAAACAAAAAAACAAAAAAAACAAAACAAAACAAAAAAAAACCCTAGTAAACGGCCTTAGAGCTTCGAAATCGGCAGTTTTCCTTCCCAGCGACGTTACCAACATAGAGGCTGTAAAAACAGGAAGATGAAATATTTCAAACAATGTGTTTTGGTTTTCACAACGCTGACTGCAGCAAGAAGCAATGTCATGGTCAGCTGCTGTACTTTTTGCCAAAGGTCTCGACATTTAAAAGGTAGCGGAAAAGCAATTTAAAATAACAAATGTTCCAAATCATTCTAAACAAGATGGGTCTCGAAGACATTAAGGAAGGAATCATACAACAAATATGTTCCGGGGAAAATATCAACGCACAAAATCTTTCAGGTCAGAGTTTGTTACATTTTCTAGGTTGTTTTGGTTTGGTTTGGTTTGGTTTTCGTTTGTTTGATTTTGTTGTTGTTGTTGTTGTTGTTGTTTATTTGTTTATTTGTTTTGTTTTTATTTTCTGTCTCAGCAGTTTCTCACAAATATTTCTACGTTTTAAAGGATGAATTGATGGTAAGTTTTAGGCATAGGTGCAGGTAGAGTTATTGTTGTGCGTGTCTGAAGGATCAGCTGTTGGTAATTTTATTTATTAGGGGCTAGCATTTCATTTTGTTTCTTTGCATATCCTCAGCACCAGGTAACGCACAAAACTCGATGGTCTTGACAGTCTACAGTTCAGCCCGAAATACCACGTGCTCTCTGGTCCACAGTACGGGTTACGGACAGCTACGTCACATTTGAGGTAGATGTTTTGGGTTGAAGCATGATCTGGTAAAACTTAAAAGCTCTCTCTCTCTCTCTCTCTCTCTCTGTCTCATTTTCATTCCGAAGTTGTTGGGGTTTTTTTTTTTTTTTAACATTTCTTGTGTAGTATTAGCAACGGCAAGGTTGAAAATTGGTCTGACGACCAACACCTTTTTTACCGTTGTAAGATAAAGATTCGTTCGTTCGTTCGTTCGTTCGTTCTCTCTCTCTCTCTCTCTCTCTCATGGGACGAGGGTGTGTGTGTGGGGGGGGGGGGGGAGCAGGGGAGTGGCGTGGGTGGAGTGTGGGGGTGGTCAGTTGTGAAGGTTACTGTTGTAGCAACAAAACAGCTGTATTTCTGGGGAAAAAAATTCGACAATGTCGACATACAGTGTCGGCAACTACCGGTTTCCATTTTCTAGGTCTTGCAAAGAAAACGTCAATAAATTAACCTCGCTGATACAAGAGTTCGCACTCAAATGATCGGTCACGATGCCACACGGAGAACTTCTTCTGCTGCTGTCAAACATTGGACGCAACGTGACCGAAAAACACGGCCGAGAAAATTAATCTTCTTCGACAAAGCCACCTTTATGCCGCCAGTGTGTGACGGGGGTAGTTACAAAGGAAAATAAAATGCTGCAGTGGACATTTCGGACTCGTGTTAAAGGTTTCATCGTGGTCATTATCATTTTTGTGTGCATGCAATTATTCCTGGCCGGATGCGTATTGCGTCAGGGTAAGGCTGTGGTGTTTTTTGTTTTTTTTTCTGAGCGGCAGCCGGCAGCCGTTGTAAAATTAATGTGCATTTTCGTATGTTCGGGTTTTCTTTAGATCTCTCTCTCTCTCTCTCTCTCTCTCTCTCACACACACACACACACACACACACACACACACACACACACACACACACACACAAAGCGAGAAGGCGGGGGGTGGGGGGTGGAGAGACGGATGACAGACCTACAAACAAAGAGAAAGTCATTCAGCCAATGACATTTGTAGACAAACAAGGGGATACAACTCTGAGACTCCCTCGTCAGTTGTCAGCACAGAGCCACGATCTGTCAGCTAGCGACAACAGACTCTCCGTGATATGGCCAAAGGAAGCAATCGAATAATCGAATATTTTCACGGCCTGGTTTATGACTTTGTCGGCGCGGATTGGGTGATAAAATCTTCATCAAAACGCCCTATGACGTTTTCCACGAGACTGCGTGCATGGTAAATGAGGAAGGCATGAACCGGTCTGATACACGATTGTTTTGAGGTGCAGCTGCTTCTGTCACGCACGCGCACGGCAGAGGATTCGTCGATAAATTTGATACTTTTGAAATTTCTGGGCTGCGTTGGGTTTTGTGGTATTTCTCGTTAGCGCCAGGGAAGTTTATGTTTTCCATATAACGTCAGAAACAATGCATGCGTTGGAGGCGATAATGTATTTTATTGGCTCTCATGTTTGCTCCTGCTGCGATGTTTAAAATCATATCAGTTCTGCCGCAGCTCGATCGCAACAAATGTGTTTATCATGATACTGTGGTTTTCATTTTTCTTTTGTGTCCGAAATCCCAGTTTAGTGGTAATATTGAGGATTTCACAAACAGTCATCAATAATCACGTCTAGATTCAGCCAAAGAGCGATCTCCCGCAGGCCTCCTTAGATCGAGGAGCTATTTTTACACAGCCGTGAGTTAACCGCATTGGGTGCGCCGTCCGAACAGCTAATGCTGCATTCTGCAAAATGCAAAAAATAAATCACCCGCTCCTCAAACTGTCTCTGCGGACATTCGACCCAAATCCGGGCAACGCAGTTTCGGTGGCCTCTCATAGCATACGTAAAACCAGCAGCAATCAGACCACACCTTTACTCTGCTCGATAGGAGCGCCTCAGTAATACGACTGGTTCGCCGTTATTGCAGCGAAACGAGACTGATTGGTCTTGCGGGCAAATGTGGCTGGAGTTTCTGCATCGGACGTCCTTTACTTACGTTCTGGTTTATTTATTTATACACAGTCGAACGCGCTTAAGTCGAGTTCGCAGGGGAAATGGATTTTTGTTCGACTTATCCGAAAGTTCGACTTATCCGAAGTTCGACTTAACCGTAACGACGGTGAGTGAGTGAGTGAGTATTATATTATATAGGCGCTTTACCCAATTTCATGAATCGGCTCAAAGCGCCGCGAACTGAACCCAACACGCACGCTCACGTGAATCACACACATTCTCTCACACACCGGACATAAACACATTACAATCACGTGGTGCGAAGGGTCAGCTCAGCTATTTAAATTTCGGAATTTAGAATTGCATTTATTTTTCAAATTTGGTGGGCTGAACATTTCCAAAGCAGAGGGGGAGGAAGCCGGAGTACCCGGAGAGAACCCCCGACGATCGGCCCGAATGAACGGTGCCACATACGAGAAGGAAAAATTCTTTGCCCCGAGTGGGACTCGAACCCCCGATCTTTCGCATTGGTGACAGGTCTCTTAACCACTAGACCACCGACCGGTGACGGTGACTACTTTGACTTATCCAAAGCGAAAAGGGTACATTTTGTTTGACATAACCGAAGTCTGACTTATTTGTTTCGGAGTACCTGTTCGACTTATCCGTGGAAAATTCAGTCATACAAAGAACAAGTTTGGACGAGGAAAAACATTATTTATCCGAAGTTCGCCTGAAACGTCTTTGACTTAAACGGATGCGACTGTATTTATTTAGTGGGAAAGTGGGTGGGGGCAGTGAAACCTACACCTTGTTCATCACATTTACTTTCATTACTGACTGACGTCTAGGAAGTCTCAGGGGAGCCGAGGTGGCCGAATGGTAGAGTGTTGGACTTCTAATTCTCGGGTCGTGAGTTCATATCCCGGCTGGGACCAGTTATTAGTGCTGGCTTTTTCATCGTTGCCCCGTTTTTCATATCACATTTGTGTGGTGGAAAAGGACGTTAAACTCCCAAACACCCACCCTCTAGGAATTCTCTTCTACAAATTTCTACAGCTAACAAGCAGTGACCGTTATCTGGATGTCGGCCGAGGTAAACATCAGCTGCGCCTCTCTTCAAGTGTCCTCACACAGTCATAATCAAGTGACAGCCAAGATGCGCGTGACTTCATCTGGACCGTGTGAGTCTTCAATGAACGAAATCCCCCCCCCCCCCCCCGTTAAAAAAAAAATAAAAAAGAGAGAAAAGAAAGAAAGATTTGTACGTAGTGTGTGTGTGTGTGTGTGTGTGTGTGTGTGTGTGTGTGTGTGTGTGTGTGTGTGTGTGTGTGTGTGTGTGTGTGTGTGTGTGTGCGCGCGCGCGCGCGCGTGCGTGCGTGCGTGTTTGACGAAGTAGTCTTTCGTTTATTGTGGAACAAAATGGCGACTTCTTCGAGCATTTTTCTTCAAGGCAGTTTCGCTTGTAGATGCTCGTTTCTGAACAGCAAACACGCACGCACGCACGCACGCACGCACGCACGCACACACACACACACACACACACACACACACACACACACACACACACACACACACACACACACACACTTTCTCTATACACCTAACAGTTTTCCTTTCATTTCAGTATTTATTCATATCATTCTGTCTTCTGCGCGCACGAATAAACTTAGTCGTGGCTTAGAATAAAATTTCATGTGACGTTCTACGATACGAACCAGCATGACATAAAAGCGATCCGTTGTAATGAAGAAGAAAGTCCCATGCAGGACTCTGCTAAAATAATGAATCATTTTTGAGTAGTCAATCGACAGCCGAAATTCTTGCGCAAACGCGACCGAAATATCCAGCAGCACCTTAAAAACTCTCCTACTGTTTACACAAGTTTTTTTTTTTTTTTTTTTGCTGGGTTCCGGTGAATATCATGCAAAAATCTCGGGAATATCTGGAAGGAAATGTCAGACGAATTTCTGAGCTCCGGTTTCGGGAGAAACAAACATACTTTGAGAGAGAGAGAGAGAGAGAGAGAGAGAGAGAGAGAGATTCTCCCACTGCCAAAGGATTTGGTCACGTGACCTTCCGTCAACATTATTATGGCCACGGAACACCTCTCTTCGAGGCACAGTTAGCTCTGCTAGGCTGCGATTTCCCAGAATAACGGTAAAGAACCTTTCTGTTGTTGGAAGAAATTGGCGACAAATGAAAGGTTAACAGCTCCACGGAACTGGCAGAGGGACGGGTTCCCTACGTCAATAGGACTACGATTTGCTACCGTGTGAACGAGAGACGCCGTGTAATCTTTCAGACTTCACGATCGTATTTTCGCTGGATTGGGGAGGATGCGAACGAAGAGTGAATTGCGCGTTTCTTATTTTTCTTTTTTATCGGGAGAGAGAGAGAGAGAGAGAGAGAGAGAGGGTGATGATGATGAAACTTTATTTATCAACGGTAAAGGTTTGCAAACTTGCCGTTGCTGAAGCTGCTGAGTCCTACTAAAATGAAAATAAAAATTCAAGACAAAAAAATTGTACTAAACTACAACAAACAAAGAGAGAGAGAGAGAGAGAGTTAGAGAGAGAGAGAGAGAGGGGGTCACAGAGACTGAATGGCTGACTGAAATGTTTGTTTCAGGCCTGTTGGCATAATTATCCGTCTGTCTCGCACTCTTGCTATACTAACAGAAACACAGATGGATAGGAAGTGAGACGGACAGATGGACAGAGAGAGACACATTCTCAGACACAGACGCACAGACTGACTGCCAGAGGGAAACATACAAACGTTAATGTTATTCCCTGACTCTAGTCCTAACTGCGTTTCCTTGGGTTGAATCTTCTTTTACAAAACGCAGCCTCGTTCTGGTTATCTTGCGCATGCGTATACAGTGTCGTACCTCGCTTAATACTCGTATCAGTGTACGTTGGTATTTCGCATCAAAGGACGTAACACGTACGACAAGGCACTGCTGAAAGTGAAACTCGAACGCGGACAAGATTTTACTCGGCTCCCAACGGTCATACATCTTGTCAAGTAGAACTACAGATGACAATCCCCGGTGCAATCTGACCTGAACCTCCCCAAATCCCAAGCACCTCCATACCCAAGGCGATGACGTTTGTAGAACCACTCGCCTTGACGTGGAGAGCATCTGCGACGAAGTGCTGTGTCATTTGCCAGGTCTAAAAAAACGTGCGACGTCAAACAGATGCGGTTCACGCATCTACTTGTAGCAGGTCCGGCGAGGACAATGTAAGAGCAGCAGCTTGGTTTCCGGTTTCTCCATTCAGAACGGTTGGAAAGTGGTACGAGTTCGCCAACAATAATGTCAGCTATTAAAACTGGGGGCGGGGAGATGGACAGCAGATGCTGAGAGTAGTTATATGAGCTGAGTTATAGACTGCATAAAAGTCGTGGCTGAAGAGAAGTGCGCAATTGCGTGGTGTCATGTTCATTCTCAATTGAACATTGACTTATTTAAATATTTACAACTAGCCACAGTTCCTGTCACAGGAACGTTCTGGTCAAACCCCCCAAAACAATATTTATAACTAGCCACAGTTCCTGTCACAGGAACGTTCTGGTCAAACCCCCAAAAACAATATTTATAACTAGCCACAGTTCCTGTCACAGGAATGTTCTGGTCAAACCCCCCAAAACAATATTTATAACTAGCCACAGTTCCTGTCACAGGAACGTTCTGGTCAAACCCCCCAAAACAATATTTATAACTAGCCACAGTTCCTGTCACAGGAACGTTCTGGTCAAACCCCCAAAACAGATCTGTTCACAGCCGATTAAGAAACGGGCAAAACCTAAGACGAGCACCTCAACCGGAAAGTCCAACCAGAAGAATAATTGCACTTTCTCGTGCAAACATGTTGAAGATTTCTTTTTTTTCCTGAAATTCAAAGCTCAGCTCATTTCCTATTCGCTCTTTTTCAATCCCACAACG
>JACVVK020000496.1:417500-470144 GCA_018292915.2 Batillaria attramentaria | reverse complement strand
CACGTGATACCAATGACCGCTCAACACATTCAGGGTAACCATAGTAGCCGATTGACGTGCATGTTGACTCCTATCTTAGCAACGACGGCTCGGAATGGGCTCAGATTTTGCTCACATCTAAATGAGACTATGTTCTTGTCACCATAATAAGCTTAGGTCGATCTGTGAGCTTGATCAAGCTGCGGGATGCATCTTTAAGCCTTAAAGCCTCTATGTTCGAAACCCCGCTGAGATGGATACCTGCTGCTTTCGAAGCTCTAAAGGTGCTTGCCAGATAGAAAGATGGTTCATTTGGCCATTGCGACCGTTTTCGTGACTTTGTGGATTCTAATATTAGAGAAATACGACTTTCTTCGGGCCTACGTTCCATTCCTGAACAGACTGGGCTTCTAAAAATAGCCACCAATCAGCGTCGTCTAGCTGGTCCTCAATCCGCAATCAAGCTACGTCGTCTGCTCAAGATACGGTACACTTCTAGAACAACTTATACGCCTGCCAGAGTCACCGCGATGGTGTCAGATGCTATATGCTTGTGACCCAAGTGACTGATTCTAATGCATTCGATAAAAAGGGTTCAGAGCAATCGATAAAAAGTGTTCCACGCGCTGCTGTATGCCTGTCTTACGCATTGAGACTTTTAGCTGTATTTCATTTATTGATCAGTAACTGATTTTTATTGTCCGTGATGTGGGTTTTCTTTCTTTTTTTTTTCTTTTGCTCTAGCCGAGCATGAATTACTCATCCGGGAGGACAGTCACGTATTCTAAATTTGAAATCTCAATATGCGATGCCTGTACCGCGGTAACCCTGAGGCCGTACACGGGCAGCCGGCTTAGACAAGTGGTAGAAAGTTGGACTTTCAATGCTTGGGTCTCGAGTTCGATTCCCGGCTTGGGCCAGATTTTGTGCAGGCCTTTTTCTGAGTACAGTCACACTAGGTGCACACGGATGTGAGTATTTCAGTGATTGTGCCATTTTTCTCCAGAAACCCAGTTTTGTTTTCCATTTTTCTGCACAAACCTGGCCTTTCATTGCCATTTTTCTGTAGAAACCTGGTCTTTCTGTGTCATTTTTCTACAGAAAACCATTTTTCTTTGTCATTTTTGTGTTATCTGTTTCTTTGCCATTTTTTTTACAGGGGGAAAACCTCTTTTCAGGCACAAAAGAGAATTGCCAATGTTTCAGTGTTTCTACAGGAAACCATTTTTTTTTCTCTGCTGAAAAACAGGATTGTCCATTTTCCCGCGGAAAACCTGATGTCGGATTTCACCAACCATGTTTGCTTTCTCAACGTAAATCGCTGTACACCTTCAAACCACCACGTTACACCCCGTGTGCCATCTGCCCTTTTTTTTTTTTTTTTTTTTTGCTAACGCTGTAGATTAGCCCATTACTTTTCTTGCCCATTTTCAGGGTTTCCGTTTTAGGACTATACGCCTTAGAAATGCTGATCAGAGTTGTGGCACGAGGCTTCCTAATTGGCAACCACACATATCTTCGAGATCACTGGAACATCTTCGATTTTTTTGTCGTGGTAGCAAGGTATGAACAAAATAATAAAGTATCACTCAACACGCACGCACGCACGCTCGCGCACCCTTCTGATTCACTTGCTCTGTGTGTGTGTGTGTGTGTGTGTGTGTGTGTGTGTGTGTGTGTGTGTGTGTGTGTGTTACATATTTGTTGGTATGAATGCGGGATTACGCGCATTTAGTCAATCTATGAGAATTTTGGTAAGGAGAAATCGTTATTATTGTTAATGTTGTAATCATCACACACACACACACACACACACACACACACACACACACACACACACACACACACACACACACACACACACACACACACACGCTCTCTCTCTCTCTCTCTCTCTCTCTGAATTATTAAACACATCACGCACGCTCACGCACACACTCGCACAGTGTTATTTCAAACTTCAATTTCATGTCTGTGGAAGCTAGAATAGAGATGATGTTGTTTTGGTAAGTTGGGTTTTTTTTCCCCCCCCGCAGTTGTACTTCTCTGATACTCGAGTCGCACGCAAGAAAAGAACTGAGCCTGGGTCTTGGGCAGGTATTTCTGGCCTTGCGGACTTTCTCAGTGTTCCCAAGTAAGAAACCCGTAAAGCACTCTACCATTAGTGGTTCAAGGTTACATTAATTTTTCTCCCCACGCCTGTCCTGAGTAGCCCTTCTTGAATCTGTTGGTCTCTGTCTGTCTCCATCTGTCTCTGTCGCTGTCTGTCTGTCCGTTCTAACCCTCCGTCGCGCGCGCGCGCGCGTGCGTGCGTGCGTGCGTGCGTGCGTGCGTGTGTGTGTGTGTGTGTGTGTGTGTGTGTGTGTGTGTGTGTGTGTGTGTGCGTGTGTGTGTGCCCGCAGTAAACTTTAACATTGTCATAGGCCCTGTCCTTTTGGCTTTGCATATTTGTGTATATATTTCTACCTTTTCACTCGTTATTTTATTGTACCTTTAAGTTCTTAGAACTATTATTTAGTAATAGGTTACAGCGCTGTATAGCTTATTATTATTATTATTATTGTTGTTGTAATTAATATCATTAACTAACCGTACTTTCGCCATTTTTTTTCCTTGTATATTCCTTTGCGGTATGCTTTCTTTTTTCGCAGGTATGAAAACCCTTGTGACTGTGCTGCTGAGATGCTTCCGTTTAATGCTAGACGTGCTCTTGTTGCAAACATTCTGTCTGTTTGTCTTTGCGCTTTTTGGCGTGCACATGTACAAGGGTACATTCAGGCAGAAATGCGTTAGAAATATTGACGACTTTATCCCATCGGCAAACACAACCAGGGACCAGGTTTACTCCACATGGGTGCACAATCCAGGCGAGTAAAGAGGAAAGGTCTTAAAGGTCTGCAATATCAACAAAAAGCCGCAAACCCTGTGCATTTTGAAACTGCGACTCCTGCGACTGTGCGTAACAGGCATCTCTGGCAAAATGTCCAGCGCTTCAGAGACCCTGATGAAACCAGAGTTTGAGTTTGCAGTGATTTGGTTTGGTCAGTGGGCTGCTCGAGAAGACTAGCTACTGCTATCTTTCTCGTTCAATGTCAAAACGCAAACTGAACTGTGAAATCAGGCTGCCCCTGGTTTTCATGGGGGTATCAGGGACGCTGAAAATTGTGTAACAGTGACAAAGTTGACTGTGCACTTTGCACAGTCGAAAACTTTATTTTTAAAACACCCTGTTTGAGGCTTTTTTGTTGAGATTGCGGACGTTTAAAGTCTCACGTCTGTCAGGCACACAACAACGCTGTGGAAAACGTTTCATCGAATGCACTTGATCCGTGTATCAGAATCAGTCACTTGGGACACAATATAGCATCTGACACCATTGTGGTGACTCTGGTCGGACGTCGCATACTGAGCAGACGACGTTACCTGGTTGCAGACCGATGACCATGCAGCTAGACAGCGCTAATTGGTTGACTGTGTGTAGTACGGATATGGAAGCGTTAGGCAAATAAAAGTTATATATAAAAGCACACATCTCCTAGATCAGTGTAGGGAACGCTCTCAGCTTTACTTATGTAACCGGCTTCTCGTCTCTCACTCATCAGATACGGATAAGGCGGGTTGGGTTCGGGACATTTTAATCGGCACTCAGCAGTAAGGAAACGTAAACCAAAAAAACAAAAACCCTGAAACATACAACATCACACTCGCATGAGTAATAAATACAACCGTGGCCTATATCTGTCCATTTAAATTCAATACGCTGGGTTAACATCCAACCAAGTGTTCAAAATGAGTAACTGGAACTAAACACATCTAATTTAACCTCATGTTCAAATTCATAATCAGTCAGAAATAACTAATGCTAATATCAACACATACATCTACTATAATGGATAGCAAATGGCGAATACTTGTAAACAACCAAACACAATATGCAATGATATATAGAGTTTTCACAATGAGGTGCCCCCGATTACGGAAAATACACCACACGAGTTTGTTGATTTCGACCGTAAAACTGCGAGTTTTAACGAGCAGTTTTACGGTCGAAATCAACAAACGAGTGTGGTGTATTTTACGTAATCGGGGGCACCGAATTGGGAAAATCATTTATACCACGTCCCTACCTGCATTTCAAGTCTTTGATTTGAAAGCTGACATAGGCAATCCAAATGCTTCACGCGACATCACTGACTGAGGTGCTTTACCTCGCTTTGTCCATAGGCTTTGAGAAGTCAGCTTTTCCGTTTCGAAGCCTCCGTCTTAGTAGAGAACTGGAACTAGGCTTACGCTTGTCACAAACACGACCGCTTGTTGATAACACGCAGCAAAAGATCAACAATTCCACGTCAAGCGACTGGCAAAGCTCCTTCGTCCCCATTTCCGTACAAAGTCGAACTACGTCATGTCGTGACGTAAATTATTCTTTAGTGTGCCTTTTCGCGTCATATTGTGACGCAAATCCTTTCACCAGAACACACTGCTGGAACACTGCTAGGGGTAATACCTGTTCACTCTTTAAGGCGATGTCACACTGAAAACAAGTTTCCCTGCTACGGTCAAGACATTCCTACCTTACTAGACACCCTTTTCTTGTATGTAGAACTTCAATGCGTATGAAATACCTCTGGATGGGGTTTCTGGGTAAAGTCGATGTCTCTTTTCCTTAAACATACATGTTGACTGAGCGGATACGGGAAGGTGTCACTTGACACTCCGCACGGCGGCTTTCATTGGTTGAAACACAAAACATGTTTTCGGATTTTAGGGCAGGCTCTAAAACTGAAAACACGACCGAAACAGTGTTTTAAAAACATTGTTGTGAAGTATGTCACACGACAAAACACACGGTTTCGCAGCGAAACATCTGAAAACGTTTTCAAGTGTTTTTGCCCTCTCGTGTGACATGGCCTTTAGGTACAGCCATAAAATTCACGCGTGGTTGTCATGGGTACAATGTTTATACCACGTGTGGTGAATTATGGATTTTATACCATGACTTGTAATAGTGGCAGAGTGGTATAAATACAATTACATCATGCACTATCTACCATCAGCATACAGTCTAAACATAATCACCACCTACTCTGTGGGAAATACACAGGGGTTTGACAGACAACCACCGGCTCCGCTCCCGTTGATCAGCGTGTGGATATCCTGAATTAACACAATACTGTTACTATATCTCAAATACTAACTGCATAAAATCCTAAATTACCAGCAACTAACCACAACTTTATCCACATGACCGTTACCGTAATATTAACTCAATATGTAACACCAATAATACTTCCTCCGAATACTGGCAGAATATAACTACTTCCAAATAGAAATTAACTAGTTAAAACTACTCGCAACTTTGCAAACGTATATCACTTTCTCAGTACAAACGTTCGGCTACTATTTATTCATTCTCAACCATTCATTCGTAAGTACGAACAATCAAACACATGTATGAAACTCACCAGTGACTCAGTACAAAGACGAATATTCCCAATGTGTCAAAACCCAGTCAGACACCAAATTCCGCTTCAGTGAAAGCAAACAGCTAGTCTCTTCAACGGCCAAAAGTCGACTGAGCTAGTATACAAAAGTGAGAACTCACACGCCTTGGTGAACTGTTCTACGCAAAACAGTCGCCGGAAAGGGTAAAAGACATTGGAACCACACTCCTGACCAGAATATGTACTCTGGCCATACTAACTACATACTAACAAATATAAGGTAGCATTAGTGTAAATCACATAATGTATTTTAGTACAATGTAGAACTGAACTGTAAATCACGCGTTGTTTGTACTCCCTACCACACTTACTTCACCTACTTTCAAATTGACCTGATTGAGCAAATGTTTTCAGTTTTAGCGACGCCTTTCTTCCTCTTCTATATTAAATGTAATTACATAACATTTAGCCTAGGCAGTTGCTCCATCTAAATTTTCCCGCTGAATCATCTTACAGAGCTTTAGGGTAGCGACGTCTGCTAGTACTGGAGATGCATCACGAGGTTTTATTCTGTGTTGCTATGATCTTTGAATTGTCTCATATACAGCCCACTGGGAAGTGAGGTATGGCAGCTACCAAGTATGTGGAAACGCAACAGGCGCAGGGTAAGTCTATCGCGCCATATTATGCAGTTTTCAGAGTGGTGGTAAAAACCAGCAGGGGTTATATAACTTGTTTTGTTGGCACATTTCATACCGCGCACGATTATCCCACGTTTTTCGGGTTTGGCCCTGTATGCGAAAATCAGGCAATATTAACAGTTCATCGACGGTTGTTACTGCAGCAAACACGAGTATAATCAAAACGCAACACTCCTACGCAGCCAAACTACAATCCATTACAAACAAATTAATTATGATTGTTATTTTTTTGTGAGGAAACTGCTGCACAACCCCAAACTGACTTGGTAGGAATTGAGTTCAGTGGGATGCTAGACGGGCACCCTTTCCCGCATGGAGAGAAAGGTGCATCTCGGTTATGAACCCAGCAGTCAATATCTTAATTGTTGTTGCTGTTTGGCATTGAATTGCTGCTGATGTTGTGCCTTGCGCTGTCGCTGCTGCTTCTGCTGTTGCAATTTTTCTTATGTGGCTTTAGGGTGAAAACCGCTTTACTCTGAAGCAAAATCGCAGTTTTAATTGAAATATTCAGATTATTTGAAGCCACATCAAGCCACTAATACAATCTACAGCGGTCTCCGGCCAAGCAGGGAAATCCCACGCCTTGAGTAATAGCGGCTTGAAATGGCTCCTACTGGTGTGCACTGGCTTGTTCTTTTTAATTAACCAGTCGTATCATAGTGGGAAGGGGGTGGTTCGGCTAGGACCCTTAAGAGTTAATTAAGCGCTGTTTCATTCAGGACTTCTGGAGAGAATTTTACGTGCCTCGGGGACATTGGTGAAAATCCAAACTACAGCTAAGGTTACATGCATTTACATGCAGCTGGAGTCATGATATGCTTTCGTCAAGGCATGGCGGCGGACATGACGTAAGTTTTCGTACGTCATTGCCAGCGCTAGACTTCCAGAGAATGTAGGGCTCTCAGTTTCTCCGCTTCTTCTCAGTGTAAGTGATACAAGCCAAAATTGACATTTTCACATTCAGGACTTGTGCAGAGAATTTCACGTGCCTCGGGGACATTGGCGAAAATCCAAACTACGGCTACACAAGTTTCGACCACGTAGGTTGGGGCATGCTGAGCGCCTTGCAGCTGCTGACACTCGACAACTGGGAAAACCTTAACGATCAGGTATCAACGCCACTTGTTGTTGTGGACGCATACGCTGTGTGTTTGTGTGAATTATGTTTCTAATTGTCTCGTTTGGTTCGTTTGTATGTTTGTTTGTTTTGACAGATTGACAAGGCAAGCATTATACACACGCCCAAAGAGAAAGGTACAATGCAATAACTCCCTCCCCCCCCCCCCCAAACACACACACAGAGGCTGCGTGACAGGGCCACACTCTACGCTTTCTGGCCTGTAATCATCCACATCATAATATTTGTCATGGTTAACCCCCCCCCCCACACCCCCGTTTCACAACATGGGGCCACCGAAGATGTCTGTTAGTACCCGATACGTGCCGTACGTGTCAATAATAATAATAATAATAATAATACTGAGCATTACCCAACTTCTTGAATCGGCTCAAAGTGCCGCGAACTGAACCCAACACGCACGCTCAGGTGAATCACAAGCATTCTCTCACACACTGGACACATTACAATCAAGTGATGCGAAGGAAAAGCTCAGCTATTTAAGTTTCGTAATTTAGAATTGCATTTATTTTTAATTTTGGTGGGCTGAACATTTCCGAAGCTGAGGGGAAAGGAAGCCGGAGTACCCGGAGAGAACCCCCGACGATCGGCCCGAATGAACGGTGCCATGTGCGAGAAGGAAAAGTTCTTTGCCCCGAGTAGGAATCGGACCTGACCTCTCACATTGTTGACGAAGTCGCTTAACCACTAGACCACCGACCGCCCCAGCTGTTACATAGATGCCTTATTTTTTTTCAGATGACACATATCAACGGGTTTTACTCCAAACCATTTCTCTTCCTCATTGTCTACTTTGGCTCCTTCTACCTCTTGAATCTCACGTTGGCGGTTTTGACCATAGCTTTCAAAGCAGAGTCGACGAGAATGTCCATGGTATTCTCTCTCTCTCTCTCTCTCTCTCTCTCTCTCTCAAATTGCATTAATCAGAGGATGAGTCAAAATTTCACTGGAAGTAGAACAACTCAAACAACGTAACAAAACGTACCTGGAACAAAGCCACACAGCTACACGGAAGTGAAATCGCGTAACTATCCTTTGACAACTGTAAGCTCTCGTGTCAGCCTCGCATAATGTGAAGTGAAATCAAGCCCCAGACTCATTTTTTGCTTCACTTTCAGTGTCAGCTTTACAAAGGTCAAGGTTGCATTGCGGTAATTAGAAGGATTTCCGGTATTAGTAGGCCGGATCCCACAACTTGCCGGCCCTAAAAAGCTTTAAACTATACCGTATTAGCTATTAACCATTATAAGCTCGTGAAAAAAAATCAAATTAGTTCGGTGAGTAATCGGCTTGTCGTGAAATGGACAGAAATAATTTGCCTAGCAGTTGGACTCAGACATCCATTGAGCCACCGCGGTGACAAATCAAACCAGGGCAGGATATTATCCAGCGGGATATTCTGACCCATTTGAGGAGGTGAAGTTTGACCATTGGCCTTGTTGAACAAGCTCTTGGTGTTTGTATTAGCATATAACAGGACAGCCTGTAAGATAGGCTGCAATGGCTCAATGCTTTGTCCTGATGAAAACGGTTTCCTTCCTCATCATGATCAACATCATCATCTCTCTCTCTCTCTCTCTCTGGAGCCGGGATGCGCCGACTGGTAGAGCGTTGGGACTTCCAATACATGTGTCCTTGGGACAAATATTTGTGCTGGCTTTTTCATCGTTGCCACATCTTTTATATCACCCGTATGTGGTGGAAAAGGACGTTAGACAACCCGCCCCCCTCCCCCGTGGGTGTGTGTGTGTGTGGTGTGGTGTGTGTGTGTGTGTGTGTGTGTGGTGTTCGTGTTATGCATGCACTTGATCCATGCATGGTGCAAGATGTTCCTTTTCAGAAAGAACGCGAAGAAATGAGAAGAATTGGTCAGCAGAAGAGCTGCGTAGACGACAAACCCAGTTTTTTCCTGACAATAGATCTGGCACGTCATTGTCGGGAAAAGTTCCTGCGTCGAAAGACCGCGCCTGGAAACCGCGGCATGTCGTGAGTAATATCCTGAAAATGACAAAGGTTCCCCCCCCCCCCCAATCCTCTCTAACTGGTATGTTCATCACACTTTTTGCTTGCTGTCGTATTCGGGTGTAGTTTCATGGCCTATGGATTTATTGCTATTTTGCTTTGTTCCTGTTGCTATACAATCGAGACTCTGCGTGGCGTGCGTGCGTGTGTGCGTGTGTGTGTGTGTGTGTGTGTGGCTATTTCTCCATGTAGATAGATAATACTAGAGTTACGAACGGCAGGTAGGAAAATTACGTTAACTACATCTACCATTCAAAAATAACATTCTCTCTCTCTCTCTCTCTCTCTCTCTCCAGTGTTCCCTGTGATTCAAAAATACGACAGATTGGAAAGAGGCATTGTGACTTTCTCTCCATATATGTTTGGTAGTCTTTTATTGTAAATTTTGAGGGTCCATGGTCTTTTGGTATAAAAAGTCTGTAAGTAACTGAAGACCATTAATTGTTGATGTCCCCCCCCCCCCAAAGTATTCAAGTAAGAGAGATGTGTGTGTGTGTGAATTATAGAGTGTCAGCCATAGCGAATCGCCGAGGCGACGGTACCTGCACGCTTACGAACAGACTTTTATG
This sequence comes from Batillaria attramentaria, assembly GCA_018292915.2. Taxonomy (NCBI): domain Eukaryota; kingdom Metazoa; phylum Mollusca; class Gastropoda; family Batillariidae; genus Batillaria; species Batillaria attramentaria. The sequence continues at coordinate 460,291 of JACVVK020000496.1, read as the reverse complement.
ACTGGACAAAAAGTGTCCCAGAGTCCGCGCGACCAAACACGTGCGTCCCCTGTGACGCATAAAATTTGAAAATTTGTGTGTCAATTTAAGAGTTTCGTGTGTGCAAATAAACACACCTGTGCGTAATCGGGAGCACTACTCTCTCTCTCTCTCTCTCTCTCTTTGCTAGGTCTACGGTACGCCGGGCAGGTGAATTGTATCGCAGATATATAATAATATCCACCGTGGACTGTAGTCAATGTAGACTTGTCCAATGACATACAAAGCACACACCTCGTAGGTCTAGGTAGCGCTCTCAGCTTTACTTAATCCCCTACTTTGAAACTGACCTGATTAAGCGCGTGTTTTTGGCTTTAGAGACGCCTTTGTTACTATTCTAAATGAAATGTATTGTAATGATATAACAGGTAGCTGCTGCTTCCAACTTGTGTAGTCGTCTTCCGCTAAAACCCCTTGCCGAATTTTAGGGCAGCAACTCGTGCTAGCGCTGCAGATTCACCACAATATTGTGGGCCAGCCTTCTAGTAGCACGTTTGGACGCTGCTTGCCTCCCTCCCCCCCCCCCCCCCCCCTCTTTCAGTCACGGTCTCCTCTTTTGAGGTGTACGTTATCCCGTAGTTCAAACTATGTTTTATGTCTTCACAGGAAGCACCGGGCACGCCTTCCGGAAGTTCCAGTTCTGACGAAATTCAATATGGTGAGGAAGATTCCCCAGCATGGCTTTGCTGAACCCCTGTATCATTTAGAAAATCCTGCTCACCCCCCCCTCCTCCCCCACCCCCCTTCCCCCGCACCTGCGGTCCTGCTTCTAATATAATGTTGATCAGCTAATCTGCATCGAGTGTGTCTTAGTATCTAGTTTGTTCTGAGTGGATCTAAAGCTTTCTTCCTTCAACTTGTCGTCAAGCAGAAAGACCTGTACAAAGAAAAGTTTTAAAAAAGATATGATGTTTACGATACACTGGCCATACATTATTTACACATTATTTACTTTGGTGACGACCTTAACTCTGTCATAGGGAGCCGGGTTGGAGCGTTGGACTTTCGGTGCTCGGGTCATGAGTTCGATTCTCGGCTGGGGCCAAAGTTTGTGCAGGGCTTTTTCTCGTTACCCCGTCTTTAATATCGCCCATACTCGGTGGGGGGAAAACACACACACACACACACACACACACACACACACACACACACACACACACACACGCGCGCGCGCGCGTTAACTCTCTACAATTCTTGCCTCCCAGGGTACTTTACATCGTTTTTCGGATATTTTTCTTCAAGTCACTTTTATGTGTTGTATTGTGTACCAGTCCGGTCATGCTGCATATCGATCAGAAATGATTGCTCTTTCATACAATACTTAAGGGTTTGGCATACTTATGCTTGAGGTAAGCATAACGACCTTTGACTTTGTTGCTAAAAACAGATTTTTCAAGACAAAACAGGAAAAATGCTAAAACTCAGAGAGAAAAAATCCATGATATGAAGTTATGTAATTTTCCATAAAATACAACCTGTTTTGCAGCACATTTCCAAATTTGGCCCATTTATACAACATTCATAGGTGTTACAAACAGAGTAATTAACACCTGTCATCAATGTCATCAAAACAGGATCACTTGAATCAGATCATACTAAAACCCTCATAAAACTTTTCTTTCACCATACATATGTAATGAAATTTTGAGGCATTTGACCTCTGTTTACTTCAGGCTCAGCTATCACTGATAAAACGCACTGTATGTATATAAACAGGTGTGAACATGTTAGAGCAGATGCGTTCACATTAGCCACTAGAATGGAAATCCAGGACACACTTCCTATTTTCCTGAGAACACAGGTAAGTGTCATATGTCACTATCGGAGTCCTCAACCGAACTCATAGTGGGCACAAAACGGGTGTCGGTGAACAGTAAACAAACTTGGGAATTTCCAAGATGGCGGACGAAGGGAGCGTCGCAGTGTTGCTCTTTGTGATGCTTGTAAATAATTTTCTACGTCACAAACTTGTACTGTTTTCGCATGTATGTCGCTTACGCGACGTTAAGCCCTAAAATCTCACTCACTCACTCGCATATACGTCATAAAACATCACTATTGTAATGATCTACAGGCAAGGAAACACTTCTACAGGGAATTATTTTATCACAGTCAGCTCTTGTATGCATCGATCACGGGTGATCGAAATTCAAGGGAGAGAACTATTGAGACTTAAACTCCCAAACACCTTTTCACTCTGTGATAAGGGTGGAGGTGGGTGTTTGGGAGATTAACGTCCTTTTCCACCACGTGAGGGTACTTACTACTTAGGCCCTTGGCTCCACGTGGAGCATAGGCCATCGACAACCCTTCGCCATCGCACTCTGTTCTGGGCTAGTTTTGCCACTCCAGTCCAGTTGGTACCCTGCTTACATAGCTCTGCCTCAGTGTCCCGCCTCCAGCTGTTGCGAGGCCGGCCTCTCTTCCTTTTCCCCTGCGGGTTCCATGTCAGGGCTTGGCGTGTGGTGCTGGATGCTGGCTTCCTGATGGTGTGTCCAATCCAGCCCCACTTCCTCCGCAGGATCTGCTTGGCCACTGGTTCCTGCCCCGCTCGCTCCCACAGCTCTTCATTCCGGATCTTCTCTGGCCATCGGATGTTGAAGATGCGCCTCAGACAGGTGTTGAGAAATGTCTGGATCTTCTGCTGCATCGTCTTCGTTGTCCTCCATGTTTCGCATCCGTAGAGCAGAACTGACTTCACGTTGGAGTTGAAGATGCGTAGTTTGGTTCTTATGCTGACAACTTTGGATGCCCAGACGTTCTTCAGCATGACCATTGCTGCCCTTGCCTTGCCGATTCTGGCTGTGACGTCTCGGTCTGTGCCTCCCTGTCCATCAACCACACTCCCCAGGTAAACAAACAAAAGACTCCACCTCCCTGATGGGCTCTCCACCGACTGTGACTGGTGTGTTGGCAGTGGTGTTGATCTTCATCAGCTCGGTTTTCTTCCTGTTGATCTTGAGCCCTGTTCCGGCTGATGTGGCTTCCAGGCGCGTAGTCTTGTCCTGCATCTGGCTGTGGCTGTGAGACAGGAGCGCCAGGTCGTCCGCGAAGTCGAGGTCATCCAGCTGCGTCCAGAGTGTCCACTGTATCCCGTTTTTCCTGCCTGCTGTAGTGGTCTTCATGATCCAGTCGATGACCAGGAGGAAGAGAAACGGGGACAACAGGCATCCCTGGCGGACTCCGGTCTTCACCTCGAAGCTTTCTGACAACTGGCCAGCATGGGCAATGCTGCAGCTCATGTCTTGGTAGGTGCACTGGATCAGGGAGATGATCTTCCCGGGAACTCCATAGTGCCTTAGCAGCTTCCACAGTGCCTCTCTGTCTACACTGTCAAAAGCCTTCTCGTAGTCTATGAAGTTGATGTAGAGAGGGGAGTTCCACTCCAGTGACTGCTCCACAATGATGCGTAGGCTGGCAATCTGGTCAGCGCAGGACCTGTTCCTGCGAAAGCCCGCCTGCTGGTCTCGGAGCATGGGGTCGACTGCCTCCCTCATCCTCTCCAGTAGAATTCTGTTGAGAACCTTGCCTGGCACTGACAGGAGCATGATCCCTCGGTAGTTGCTGCAGTCCCTGAGGTCCCCTTTCTTTGGCAGCTTGATGACGATCCCTTCTTTCCACTGGGCTGGCACCTCTTCCTTCTCCCAGATCTTGCTGAATAGGCTGTGCAGCATGTTGACGGCTGTCTCTGTGTCTGCTTTGATGGCTTCTGCTGGTATCTCGTCCGGCCCTGCAGCTTTCCCATTTCTCAGTGTCATGATGGCTTTCCTGATCTCCGCCTTAGAGGGCTTGTCGCAGTTGATGGGTAGTTCTGTCTCTGCTGGTGGGATGTCTGGTGGTGTTTCAGGGATGGGGCGATTTAACAGCTCCCTGAAGTGTTCTGCCCATCGCTTCAGCTGTTCCTCAGTTGTTGTCAGTGGGTGCCCGTTCTTGTCCTTCACTGGTTTGTCTGTCTGCTGAAATTTGCCCGCGAGCTTCTTGGTCACCTGGTACAGGTCTTTTAGATTCCCTTGTCGGGCTGCTTCCTCTGCTTGACTGGCCAGGTTGTCGATGTAGTCCCTCTTGTCCTTCCTGGTGCTCCTCTTCACTTCTCTGTCAGCTGCTGTGTATTCCTCTTGTGCCTTTGCCTTAGCTCTTCTTGTTCGGCTTGTGTTCAGTGCAGTTTTCTTCTCTTTCCTAACTTCCAGCTTCTGGATGGTATCAGCAGAGATCCATTCCTTATGTTGGGTCTTTCTCTTGCCAAGGACCTCTTCGCATGTGTCGTGCCAAAGTTTCTTGCTGTGTTCCCAGTGTGTCTCGATGTCCATTTCACTGTCTTCTATCAGGTCTTGCAGTGGCCGGAACCTGTTGGAAAGGCTGATCCGGAATGCTGCTTGTGTGTCTGTGTTCCTGAGAAGTCCAACGTTGTACCTGGTCCGTGTGCTGTTGGCGTTGGTGTGCCTCTTAAGCCGAAGTCTCAATGTTGTTGCAAGAAGGTGGTGGTCTGATGATACATCGGCACCCCTCATCACGCGCACATCCCGCCACGATCTCCTGAACTTCCGGCTGATGCAGATGTGATCAATCTGGTTCTCCGTGACATGGTCTGGCGATCTCCATGTGGCCTTGTGGATGCGCTTGTGTGGGAAGATGCTGCCTCCTATCACTAGCTGGTTCAGGGCACAAAAGTTTGCAAAGCGCTCGCCATTTTCGTTCATCTGTCCCAGTCCGTGTGTTCCCATGGTGTCCTCGTAGCCTGTGTTGTCTGATCCAATCTTGGCGTTGAAGTCTCCCATCAGTATGGTCCTGTCCTTGGCTCCTCCTCTATCTATCACTGTCTGCAGTTGTTGGTAGAAGTCATCTTTTTTCTCCTCTTCCGCATCATTGGTGGGAGCGTAGCACTGGATGATGTTCAGCTTGATGTCTTTTTTCTTGGTGATGAATTTGGCTGTGATGATGCGGGAGTTGACAGGTTCCCAGCCGATGAGTGCCCGCTGTGCCTCCGGTGCCAGCATCAGGGCCACGCCCTCAGTGTGGGGGGCTCCATCCTCTGTGTGTCCAGAGTACAGCAATTGCTCTCCCGATGAAAATCTCAGCTGTCCTGTCTGTAGCCACCTTGTCTCACTCAGTCCCAGTACTCCTATCTTGTAGTTCTTCATCTCTCTTGCTACTTGTATGGTCCTTCCTACTTCATACATTGTCCTGATGTTCCATGTGGCTACTCTCGTTGTTGTCCTGGGTGTTAGAAGGGGGGTCGGCCTTGCAGCTTCCTTTCGGCTTTCACTGCAATGCGTCATAGGTCTCCGGGATGGAGACCCTTCCTCGCCCAGGTGAATGTCTCGGTTTGTTGCTGTCGATGCTTTTGTAACTTAGTGTTTTTTACAGGTAGGGCTGTTAACCCTACGCAAACCCGTTTAGCCTCTTGGAGAGGTGGTCCACATTCGTCTGACCTCTACCCTTCGACCTGTCCAGCTTGGGTGACCCTGCCAGGAGCATGTGCTCCTGCTGGCATAGTTCCCTGGGTCATTGAGGTACACAAGCCACTACCCCACGACAAGGGGTGGACCATGTAGGGACCACGTGAGGGTGATATCAAAGAAATACGGGGCAACGAGAAAAAAAAATTATGCCATCACAAATATTTGGTCCCCGCCGGGATTCGAACTCACGACCCGAGCACTGAAAGTCTAACGCTCTACCGTTAGGCTATCCCGGCTCCCCCTCTGTGATTATGTTTGCCGTTTTTTCCATTTCCATAGTCTGCCACACTTTCCGATTGATTTTAGGGTCTGCGTTGAGGGCTTTTAGTCGTCGAGTGGTTGCGGCTCCGGCTTTCGATCTTTTCATCATTGTCAGTATTATTCTCAACACCGTGGTCCTGGCTGTCAGACATCACAACCAGCCAGCATATATGTCGGAAATTCTCAAAACCGCTAATTTGGTAAGTTTATGCAACGCTCCGGGCATGATACAGATATCTCTTATACGCCCATGCAAAAATCGCAATTTTTTTTTTTTTTTTTTTTTGGGGGGGGGGGATATTTAGATACCGAGGAGCCACTTCAGGCCACTACGCAATCTGCAGCGGTCTCGCGCCCAGCGGGGGAAGACCCACGTCTTGTGTAATAGTGGCTCGACGTGGCTCGTACTGGTGTGCAGTGGCTTGTTCTTTCTATCATGGCGTATCATAATTATAGTGGGCAGGGGGTGGTCGAACCCAGGCTCTTAAGAGACATAGTGCGTTTGGTAATTCGGTCGCCAATAACTTTTTATGGAGCCATTTTCTTATACCTATCAAAGAGAAAAAGTTGATCCTGGGCTTGACATAAAATACATTGTCACTAGGCCAAAATGAACTTTTTCTATTTTATTGGTAGACAAAAGTGGCTCCATAAAGAGGTTATCTCCGGTACTCGTTGGCGACTGAATTACCAAATGCGGTATAACGGGCGGACCAATGACAATGTCCAACTCAAACATTACTGCTTTACAATGGTAGATTATGGCACTGGACGCAATTGTGCCTGTGGGGTGATTTTACACTATCCTTAATAAAATTGAGTGTTGTGGAAGCTGTTCTGGATTTTCAGGTGCACGAAAATGACTCTGTGCGTGCGTGCGTGCGTGTGTGTGTGTGCAGGTCGCCACAATTATCTTTGCTCTGGAGGCTTCGTTCAAAATCATAGCGTTCGGGAAACTGTACTTTAGCAATGGATGGAACATCTTCGATTTTGTGATCATCCTTGTTTCCATTCTGGAAATCGCCGTAGAGGATCTTTACAGTCTTGCCGTCATAAGGAGCTACAGACTGGTAATTCTTTCCAAAAAAAAAAAAAAAATGTGCAAATAGGAACAAAGGCGTCGCTAAAGCCGAAAACATGCGCTCAATCAGGTCAATTTGAAAGTAGGGGAAGTAAGTAAAGCTGAGAGCGCTACCTAGATCTAGGAGATGTGTGCTCTGTATGCCATTGGACAAGTGAAGCCTTGCCTTATATTGGCTACAAGCCACAGTGGAGGTGGGGGGGGGGGGGGTCTACCACCCTACCGCTGAAACTAGTCCGGGAGGTTAATGAAAAATCGTTACACGCCGGACTAAAAAGCAACATTTTTTTTTCCTGGTAATTCTTTAGCACATTTTAATGAAATTTATCCGTGGCCTCCGCAGATTTAAGCTCAGGGTCGACGTCACGTGACATTTTCTCCATTTGTACAAAACGTAACTGACAGTTTGCGCGACATACGCCTTACTGCACACAAAATACCTGTAATTTTAAGAAGTTTCAAAGGGAGACTGATGCTTTTGTAACAGCGAAACATGAAACCCTTATCCTAGACAAGAAAAAAGAAAAAGAAAAAAAATAAAGTCTGAATATGGGTCTGCGTCACTAACGTGGCATCTTGTCAAATCTCATGGCGTGTCGACGACAACAAGCACCACAAACGCTTTACTGCACACAAAATGCCTGCAATTTTCAGCAGTTTCAATGCAAGACTGGTGCTCTAAATAAAGATAAACCCTGATGGCTTATTCTAACCGAGAAGGAACACGAAAATGAGAAATCTGTAAATTGCTGAGAAGTGATTACACTGCTATTCGCAACAGTTTAGTCAAGTTGCAGGTGGCTAGGCTTAGGACAAGCTTATCCCCGTCACATATACCGTCCTTACACGTAAGAAAAAAAAAAGGTTAAAGTGCAGAGCTAAAAATCATACCAAACAACAATGTCATTTAAATGTGACATCATGCTGTACATACAACAGCGAGGAGGGGGGGGGGGGTAGCAATGGGCTCCAGAGTCTCACCAGAAGCAAATAAAGGCGACTAAAAGGGACAGAAACCACTTAACTTTCACAAAGGACGGCACAGGTCAACGTTTCGGCTTTCGCCTTCCTCAGGACACAAACAAATGGGACATAACTTCAACAAACAAACAAAAAATAACTCTGCGGGCGTACTGACACAGTTCTGGTCCTTTTCTCGCCCACCGTTTCATTTCATTTCATTTTTTCCCCGCGCCGTGTGTCAGTACGTCCGCAGAGTTACCTTTTTCTTTTTTTTCTGCCTGTACACACTGACCAACTTCAGGCTAGTTCAGCAGTGTGTGTGTGTGTGTGTGTGCGTGTGTGCGCGCGTGCGCTTGCGCTCGTGTGTGTATCTGCGTGCGTGTGCGCTTCTCTGTGTGTATCATTAACTTCTGATGATAGGGATATATCTTGAGATGCCTTTTCTTTGTCCTAGTTGTGGTTGTTTAAGCTTGCCAGCGAATGGACGACGATGCAAATTCTACTGAAAATCACGTTCAGCACCTTTGGCACCCTGGGCAACCTGGCTTTCGTTGTTGGCGTTCTGAACTACACTATCGCTGACGTTGGGTTGAAACTACTCAGCCCGTATTACAACAACTTTGATTTCCAGAACAGTGAAGGAGAAAGGTTAGTAATCGCGGCCTGCCTTGTCAGGCTTGTATGCGAAAGAATGCACGAGGTTTCATAATGCCTATATGCCTCAGGCATCTTAGTCACCCCCAAAAATGCTTCAATCTAAAAACTAAAATTACCATGCACAGACCATTCAAGGGCACGCACCTGACAGGAGTTAACGACATCTGAATGTCTCCTTTCCACCCAGGCCTCACTTGAGTAATGCTAGTCTATTTCCTGTTTAGGCCTGAAAGCTGCTCAGCCAAATACGCTCGCGTCGCTGTTGCCTCTCTCCAGCGCAACAAGTCCCAGCTTCACTGGCAGCTTGCCTCTTGTTTCGGCCCCCTGACATGCATCTCGGCCTACAAAATACAAAATTCACGAAAATCACGCTTTTGCATGACAACAATGGCACACTCGCCAAACAGGTTTCCCCAAATAAACACCAAAGATGACCGCACGGTCAGATTGTGTCCTCAAGCTTCTATCGTTCATAACTGGCACTGTAATAAGCAAATTAGAACTCAGCTAGAAGTAACAATCCCCCCATTACACCTGAGGACAAGGGGATTCGGTCTAGTGATTAAGGTATCCGACTTCGGATCCGGAGCCGCCCACCCGGTTTCGATTTCCTGATGGGCAGGAATTTGGGTGGATATTACCTTTCCAAGTCGAGTCAAAATCACGTGCAGGCTTGTTTACGGTACCTGTCCTGCCCTCGTGTACACATGCATGCACAAATATCAAGTGTTCACGCTAAAAATCCCATGTCCATATTTCGGAGAAGATTATGCTGAGGCCGGCGGCGTGGAACACAAAAACTGTCGCACGCGCCAGAGTGAATAGCAGGGTGAAGGTTTACACAGAAAGTGGTAGGCTTTCACTGCTTCGTCCTCCAGCTTGGCGGCACCATGAGCATTTCAGAAAAGGTGAAATGCACGTGGTATAGACAGCTTACATGATTACTTCCCGTGGGTTACGGCGAAAAACACCACTCGACGGTTCTTTTCTTTTGGCGTAGCTACTCCAAAAATTGAATCGCCAAGTGGTGCTTTTCGCCGTAATCCACTCGAACTAATAATGTAGTAAAACAGATGTGAACCTGTGCCCTCAAAAACAAAGAAATGATTTAATCCATTGATCAGTGTACTTAGCACAACTCAACGCTGTGGCAACGAGAGAGAAGTGGTTGTACTGGAAGAATTGCCTAGTAAAGACATGTCTGTGATTCACGAGGCATATTTAATAGGACTTCGTAAGGAGGACTTCGCGTAACCCATTCACATGTAAATTAGTCACGTTAGGAGTACCATTCGCTAATCGCAGTGCGTTAGCCGCTTGCGGACTCTGCCGTGTGAGCCTAATTTACATTAAATGTGTTACGCTGATCAGCGTAGTCCTCCTTACGAAGTGGGGAGCCGGGATAGCCAAATGTTAGAGCGTTGGACTTTCGGCTCGGGTCGTGAGTTCGAATCCCGGCTAGGGCCAAATATTTGTGGTGGCCTTTTTCACATTGCCTCGTCTTTTATACATGTATCACCTATGCGTGGTGGAAAAGGACGTCAAACTCCCAAACACCAACCCACACACCCTCCTTACGGAGTCCTGCTAAACTTGCCTTTCTGTACAATTCCAGATGGCACTTTAAGGACTTCCCCCACTCCTTCGTGCTGGTGTTCCGTTTACTTTGCGGGGATTGGATTCGGCCACTTTGGCAGTGTCTGAGGGCTGCAAATTATGTCTGCTATGTTGTTTTTGTGCCCGCCGTTGTCGTTGGTCATTTAGTGGTACGGAAGATAAAGAGTGTGTGTGTGTGTGTGTGTGTGTGTGTGTGTGTGTGTGTGTGTGTGTGTGTGTGTGTGTGTGTGTGTGTGTGTGTGTGTGTGAAGACCGGATGATTGAATTTTTGAAGCGATTCGCCTAACATCCTGAATTAATTATCATTCTGAGTATTTTCTGTTTATTGTGGCGCCCCCACCCCCACCCCCTGCTCTACTTATTATACTTAGCATTTCGAGCGTACAGGCGCACTCACAAGTGGAACTGTTCCAGAACATAAGTTGGATTAGCAAACATGGGAACATCAGAGAAGAACATGCGGGGTTTGTGCTTTTTTTACACCCATATTCACACACACACACACACACACACACACACACACACACACACACACACACACACACACACACACACAGCTTTGCCAGCTAACAATTATCAGAACAAAATGGTACAAAGCATTGCGATGTTTGCGCCAGTCATATACAGTAGAAGGTCCCTTCAACTAGGAAATGCTTTGTGTGGAAACCAAACCCTCTTGTTGTGTTTTGCCTCGTCGAGACCAAATACTGTCTAATCCTTATCTTTCAGCTGCTTAATCTCGTTTTGGCCTTGCTGCTGAATGCCTTCAACGCAGAGAATTTGAACAGATGCCAGACCTCAATCAAAAAGGGTACCAAGAAAAATCCGTTAATTTCACAAATCGGAGGTTTTTGCTGCAAATGCTACAGGAGGAGAAAAAAAGAGGAAGATGGGAGAAGTGATTTGAATGGATCCAAGGAACAGCAGACAGGCTCAGCATCGATCAAGGGTACCATGTGTTTTCTCTTTTTGCAAAAACTGACACTGTGTATGTGGTCAAAGAAAACAATCGCACGAGGCCTCAAAATGCCCGTATATTCCCTGTTTGCCTCAGGCATCATAGTCAACAATGCTTTGTCTAAAAACAAGAAAATACCGTGCACAGACCATTCAAGGGCACGCACCTGACAGGAGTTTTTTTTTGTTTTTTTTTTAATGCCCTCTTCCGCTCAGACCTCACTAGAGTAATGACAATTTTCTGGTCAAAAAGCCACTTCACTAAAACCCACTCGTGCAAACCCACCCCCTCGTGTGCAAAACGTCCCAGCTTCACTGGCAGCTTGCTTTCAGTTGCAACTTCCTGACGAGCAAAATCGCCAAACAGAGTCCATCGGTGTTACGCCTGTTTCATCCCTCTCTTTGCTATGACGTTGTTCATTTGGTTTGTTGTTGTTGTTGTTGTTGTTGTTGTTCTCTGTTGTTGTTTTTTCCCCAAGACGTAACCTTTGTGCTGGCTGTTTGGCCACGTTGGGGAAAATTTAGAACAAAATCTAATACAGAGATACAGGCTTGAAACATTGCGACATAACTAAATAAAGGCAGTTCTTAGAGCGAGTATGTTCTGGTCTTGTCTGTTTCACATTCTGCCAGCACCACGTGGAGCAGACGACGACATATTGCAAAAGACAGCTGAGCCAGTCAGTTTCTAAACTATACTCCAGTAACGACTGTGACATAGCATACTAACAGAATGTATCCCCGTTGACCACAAATAGTTTTGCTGGCTCCATATTTAGTTTCGAGGTCTTGACTGAGAATAAAAATAGAAAACTGACGACACCCTACACGACAGCGTAGCGTTGAAAACGTGAGGGTTGGGAATGGGGACCGTAACATACAGTGATTTAATGGAATCAGGCTGGTATAACTCCTAAGAGCTTGAGCTCGACCATCTCTGTCGGTGCCCACTATATGACAAGACTTGAAGATATAAAGTAAAATGTCGATTTTTGCACGGGCTTTTAAGAGTTACAGTAGTTGTTTTGAGGCCATTTTGATTCGCTTTTTGTCGTTTCATAAAAGACCAAATCTGGCGCTCCGACTTGTAGAGAAAGATAATAATTTTGCCTGTTTTCTGTATGATGAAAACCATAACTTGAGAGGCAGAAGCCTCCATGACTCACTTGCGATATGGGTCAAGGTCATTCAAAAGAGTATGTTTGCAAAGCTCATTACTATCATCAAGCCAATTAAGGTGTCTCTGGTATTCGTAGTTCCTGGCAATAAAGCCCCAAACAGTCAAGGTCATTCAAATGACCAGTGTTGGTAAAGCTCTCATCGATGGCTTTCATTATACCAAGTTTGCTGCCTCTAGTATTTGTAGTTCCTGCGAAAATGGTAATGTTAAAATTCACAACAAACAGCTTTAATGACTCTGACCTTGAGTGAAGGTCATCCAAAATGGTATGTCTGCATATGTGTCAATGCCCTCACTTAAACTGATATATATGCAGAGGTCGTATCACTGTCGATCAGCATGCCAGGTTTGGTGCCTCTGTTGTTTGTTGTTTCTGAGAAAATGCCAGTGTTAAGGTTTCCCAAAAATAGCTTGTATGGTATTGACCTTGATCCAAGGTCATTTAACGCAGGTATGTCTGTAAAGGTCTTATCAATGCCTATCATCACGGAAAGTTTAAACCTCTGGAGTTTGTAAATTACGAGAAAATGCCAATGTAAAATTTCCAAACAGACAGCTTTTGTGACCTTGACCTTGAGTCAAGGTCATTCAAAAATGATATTTTTTGAGACGACTGACGGCTGTCCATCAGCATGCCAAGTTTGGTGCCTTTGCTTTTTGTAGATTCTGAGAAAATGCCAATGTTAATGTTTACTGCGGACACACACACACACAGAGAGAGAGAGAGAGAGAGAGAGAACGAAGGGTTATAACACAGACTCCCTTTGTTACAAAAGTGAGTCAAAAATTTCCTACTTATACTGATATAAATAATGAATGTGTGTATAAGAACAATTCCTACACTTATTCCTGTTAACATGATTGGTGTTCTGTATAGATGCTTGTGAACAATATATATATATATATATATGTGTGTGTGTGTGTGTGTGTGTGTGTGTGTGTGTGTGTGTGTGTGTGTGTGTGTGTGTGTGTGTGTGCTTTGTCCTTACCTCTTATCTCTTTTGGTTTTTCCTTGTTGACGGTAGATTTAGTCCATGTAGTATTGTAAGGGCAAATTTTTAAATTGGTATGAACATGCCTGTAACTTCTACCGTTGTAAAATAAAGGTTCTTGTTCTTGCTGTTTCAGAGCCAGATGACAGCAAAATCGATAGGTCAGGACATCCGCTGATTAAAGCGGAAACTGGCGTCATGGCAATGCCTAGCATTATAATTACTGACTTCCACGAGGCAGAAACTAAAGTGGAGTCCGAGACAATATGTCAACCTCCAGAAAGCCTACATGAGGGCAGTTGGAGAGAATCAAGTCATGAGGGTGACAGGGAAAAGCCTGGTGTTCCCGCGTATGAGGGCGAAAGTAGAGCATCTGCCGGTCAGTGTCCCGAGGGGAAAAGGAGAGGAACTCGTGCTGTTTCGTTCGCGCGTTTTGGCGATTGGAGACAATCAAGTCATGAGGGCGACAGGGAAGAGCCTGGTGTTCGCGCGTACGAAGGCGAAAGCAGAGCGTCTGTCAGTAAGTGGCCCGACGGAAACAGGAGAGGAACTCGTGCTCTTTCGTTTGTGGGCCATGCTGAAGGATCTGGAAGTGGGACACGCGAGGTTGGTGCTTCCGGCGTGTCCATGGGCACACCATTTTCACATTCCACTGCAGTAACTGCACCAGGTCGGGAAAGGCGTTCAAAATGGGATCACTGGGCGCTTGACACTCTTTTCGGATTTGTGTCGGCTGAGAAAGAAAAAGATGGAACGAGATACTGGAGGGACGACACGAGTCAGGCAGAATCTCAGGACGACAACATGGCATCTTTGCGCCCTGGCAGAAGCACAGACCAGAGAGAGGGTAGACTTAGAATAATTATCATCTGTTATTATCGTTATGACCATTCTCATACTCTGTCACCATGAAGCACACCACCATTTTCAGTATCGTTTGCTTTCATTCTCATGGTAGACACTCTTCCGTCTGGGTGACTAAAATCCGTTTTTTTCAAGACCTAGCCTAGTTTGTCGAGCAAGACTTTGGTCAGATAGTGGCAGCTCAGAGGCAATCGTCGCGCTTAGAGTTTACTTTTATGTAACCGTGTGCAGGCAAGGGACTCAACGCAGCGGTCGCTTTGACTTGTGTTGGTTTATTTACATCCAGGGACAACAGTGCAGAATGAGAATTGCATAGAGAGTGATGGCGGAAAATCAGAACACGTGGTCTCTCCTAAGAGTGGGGCTCGACAAAGAAAACTACAACAGCACACTCACTCCGGCGACGTCCTCTCTGGCCACATACACTCAAACTGAAAGACGCATGACTAGTGGACCACCCGGCTTATATAGGAGGGTGGATTACATAATGTACATCCGGTGACGCCATGCGATTACACAATGGGCCGGAAGGGGGAAACAAAGGCCACGTGGGGAGAAAGGGGAGGCATTACAGCCTAGCCAAACAAAGGAAAACAACAGAAAAGACATTGCAACCAAAAATAACAGTAAATAGGGGCCGTGTATGACCCGGTCTCATTTAGGGTGCTAGAAGAGTCCAGCAAATGGTTTTTACACTTGCTAATATTTGTGTTTGCATGGTTTTGTTGTTTCGCTGAATCCACGCATGGTTTCAGTTTTTTTTTTTCTCAGAATCTAAGATTGTCACCCATGCAGTCTGTTTTCATTAGTAGAATTGCCTGGAGCTAGCTGGCCCCCGTACTGTAGCGGTTAGCACTTCGGACCGTGGATCGGGAGACCCAGGTTCGAGTCCCAGCCGAGGCAAGCCGGATTTTTCCAACGTAGGTCGGCTCGTACCCAGAGCGGGTGTGCTATGGGCCCAATGGGCAGGCAACGCCGAGACTGACCTACTTCACGGATGCGACTTTGGCATTCGTGGCTCCGTGTTATCGTGGATTGAATCATACCTCTCTGGAAGGACACAGTCCATTGTCGTTGACGGACTTTACTCTGATCCTTTACCTCTGGTTTTCGGTGTACCAAAGGGGTCAGTCCTCGGCCTGGTGCTATTTGTAATGCACACCCAACCTCTCTCTGATACTATAAACAGTCTCTCAAACACTTTCGCATATCTCATATGCTGAGGACACCCAGATCCATGACCATGGTCCTGTGAGTAAAGCCTGCACAGTTGCTCAGAGTCTTGAAGAGTGCATCTCAGATGTTAAATTCAAGATTCAAGATTCAAACGACTTTATTTTGAAACCTGAGTTTGTAGCGAGTGGAGCTTTGAACCTCCGCCCAGACGGCAGCTGCTGAAAGTACTTGGAAAGAGAGTGGGAGGTGTCAGCGGAAAGTCTAAAACCCTTGCGTGTCGTTCTCTTCCTGTACGTGCTGCTGAGGGGCTCCAGTTTACCACCAATGATTTTTTCACTCAGTGCGACCACCCTGTTCAATCTTTTCAATCAAAGCTCCTGTCGCTAAGACCACCTAACCAACAGACGAATGAGAAAGTTAAAGACTTAATTTTAATAAAACAACTCAGGATCTCGCTGCTGACGCCGAAAGAGCGTAGCCTCCGCAGCATGTACAACCTGCTCTGCGCCTTCTTGTAGATGTTCTCAGTGTTCTCTGTGAATGTCAGCTTGGAGTCAATGTATGTACCGAGGTATTTGTACACGTCAGTGCGTTCAACATTCTGGCCGTCAATCACAAGTGACTGAGAGGTAGACTGCTGGTCTGTACCTGTCTTTCGGAAGTCAATAACCATCTCCCGAGTTTTACTGACACTGAGTTGAGTCACCTTTTATATATATTTGTAAAGCGCCTAGAGCCCCGGCTTTGGAGAAAATCCTCATTATTATTATTAACCACTGGTAGTGCAGACGCGAGTGAGGGATTAAAATGAAGAAAATATAACTGAAAGGGCCAAACTCAGAAATCAGATGAGAGGAAGGACAGAGCGACTTAATTCGGTAGGTTTCAAAGAGAAAGAGACAGGCGAATGGGCTCGAGAGGGATAGATCGAGAGAGGTATAAAGGAAAAGTCCTTAGCTGCCAATGAAGACAACATGCCTGGGATGCAGTTGGAGGAAAGACCGCCCCAACACGGAACCTCCCCGCCGTGAGGCGGTTCGGGAAAACAACGCACCTGAGAGGGGTGCATTGTGAAGGTCTTCACGTGACAGCTGTTCAGCAGCACCAGCAGGGCACTGCGAACAAATCCCGCCAGGGTGAAAACCAGGTGGAGGAATCCAGTGAATTCAGCCTTCTTAGAATTAATGACCATCAGATGTCTCACTGGACCAAAGGTCAGCACACAACCGCATAGTGACCTCCCCCAGAAGACAATTTAAGCGAGCAAAACACAGGTGAATGGACCGATGGAGGCAGAAATAAGAGTAAAGAAACGGCAAAAGAAAGAGGCAAGCTCAGCGAAATCAGCCCCGCCGCGTGAAGGCGAGCCCATGATGATGAGGATGCTGGTATGATGATGTTATGGAGGTCCATGGACTGCATGACAGGGCCGCATTTCGCACTTCCTGTCAGAAAAATAACCCAGCGTTAACATGGCCCGGGAACTACAGCATCTGCGGTTCCGACAGTACAATCATCCGCATCCTGAGATGTTTCATAACATGGGAAGCACTCCAAAAGTCGCACCGGTGGAGTGGGCGAGTCTCAGCTGTGTAACAGCCTTCCCACTAGGCAAGTAGCGCGCCCGCACTAGGTAAGAGCCGACCTACGTTAAAAAAAAAAATCCCGCTTGACTCGGCTGTGATTCGAGCCCGGGTGTCTCGGTCCATGGTCCAAAGTACTAACCACTACACTATGGGGGCCGGCGGGCCGGATTTCTTCTACTTCCTTCGAAATCCGCTCGTGAACTGTAGATGTCCATTTTCCCTTCCAATAGTGGCAGAAATGGTCGAACTACTGCTCGGCAGAGCACTGAGGGCAGCCAGCAACCAGATCGTCATAACGCCAGCAGAAGAGGAGATTATTAAAGCGGCGAAGGCGCCAGTTACAAAGGTTGTCAGCGTCAGATTTCGGGAACCACCGGCGTGTTGCTCCTGCCGGAAAAGTAACAGGTACGATAACGATGTTGGGAGTTATTCCAATTCAAATTCAACAATACTTATTGTCTGTTTTGAAATATACCATTTTCAAACAGAAATTTGTCTTCAGACCCATGTAATTGCTCCGTTCAGTATGATATGATCTTAATCTAAACACACACACACACACACACACACACACACACACACACACACACACACACACACACACAAGGATCCAATAGTAATACAAAATAAAAATGAGACTAAGAACGAGATAAATAAGTGAGATATTCGTATCAATTACACAGCTTTACACAGTGTTACAAGCATAAAATAAATGAATGAATGCTGATTAAGATCTTACACTATCCCATAAACTGAAAAAGATAATACTACTATGCTCCCTCCCTCCCTCCCCCCATCTCTCTCTCTCTCTCTCTCACACACACACACACACACACACACACACACACACACACACACACACACACACACACACACACACACGCGCGCGCGCGCGCGCTCGATTACTTACAATTGCATACTTCCGCCGGCAGATACATTGTACAAAATTGACCGAAGTGTAAGTACATGGTCAAACGCGTACACGATGCGGGCTGGCATGGCATTCTAGTTCAGTCCCATGTAGTCACAAGTCAGCGCCAGGTGAAATTGATCCAGTGGTAACGGGCACATCCGGGTGACCGTCTAAAGGGAAGCCACCAGTTTGTGTGAAGCAGACAATTCCAAATGGCCGCCGTGCGAAACACTTTTTTTGACAGTGGGAGCTGATCAACCTGCAGGAATAATCTTTAAAAGAAAGCAGTAAAAGACAGCTAAAAGCAGGACTCTAAAACTCTTACTAATCATGCAGATATTACAACCTTTGCGCATCTTGAGGTTACAGCTCGTACATCTGTCACTCAGTTGTACCGGGTTTGTTTCATGTCTGCTGTTTCGTGATGTTTCTACGGCCATTTCGGGAACACAGTATTTTCTTTTTTGATGGGACTCATTTGATATTCCAGCGTTGTTGGGGAGGATCAACTGACTCGAACATCTAATGGACGCTGGTATAAGTTCCGTTCTTTCACCCTAGAAACTGTGGACAAAGAATGGTTTAATTACTGCATTCTCGTCGTGATCTTCATAAGCAGCATTGCTCTGGTGAGTGGACAGATACCGCTGCTGCTACTACTACTACTGCTACTACTTTTTTCTTCAGAAAAATGTCAGTGTTTCTGCCAAAAAGTGGCATGTTCTGCACAAAACAGGCTTATAAATAGTTCTGCCAACAAAAACAAACAAGGAGGAGAAAGAGAAACAATTTAAAAAGCAAACAAACAAAAAAAACAAAAACCGTGCTGTTTTGGTAGTTACCGCCAACGATAGATGCCGTCTCCTTGTATACTCGGTTCTCGTCATAGACCTTCAAGTCACGTGGTAACCCCCCCCCCCCCCCCCCCCCGTGCTTCTGCAGCTGCTGCTCGAGTACAACCAATCATCATCATCATCATTATCATCATCAGAACATCTGGATATGGTGCGTTTGGTAATTAAGAAGACAAAGATTTTTGGCGATAACTTTTTGTTGGGTCACTTTCGTATACCTAACAATGAGAAAAAGTTGATCGTGTTCTAGTGACCAGTCGGGGCTCTCACTTTCTCCGCTCCTTCTCACTGTAAGTGATACAAGCCTAAATTGACATTTTCACGGGTTTTGGGGTTGGTTTGTTTTTTGTTTGTTTGAGTTTTCTTGTTGTTGATTCTATTTTTTTTCTTGTTTACAACTTTACAAGTCCTTTTCTAATTTTAAATGTACTAATTCCATGACACCACTTTGACGTCATTCACTGACGTCACGGTCTCTTGCTGTGTCATGAAGGTGTTTAGTAGACTCCAGAGTGCAGTCCCTTTTCGGCGGGGCGTGAAAATGTGACTGCTTACACCCAGCGCCATTTTCAAAAATGGCGAATTTTTTTTAGAAAAGCGAAGACTTGTGTGTCATATGAATCGATTTGAAACGAAGTCTTGAATATCCGACCACTTTTGGTTTGGGCAAAATCTTTGCCAGCGGACAATTATTGTTGCGATTTGATGGCACTGTTTACGTGGTACACTGATCCAACAGGATGTGAGTAAACGGCAAGGGGGTTGCACTCTGACAGGCCAAGGTGTTGCACTCTGCAGGCAAGTATTATTGCACGGTGCAGACGATCACGTACCTGCCTTGTGGTGGAATAAGAGACGATTACAAAAGCATACACACCCGTGCTCTAGGACTGAATGTAATAATAGATCTGTCCATTCAGACAGAGACATGTTATGTATGTCTCTGATTCAGAAACACGCCTACTTTCACTCTGAAGACAGCCTGCCATCACTTGCGCCATTTAGGATCCCTCTGGGTTCAAAGCTGGTCAAGGATGACATAGTGCGCGACCTTGTGTTTGAGAGCACCGAGACAATTTAGGCCCGTCACGGTAGCGCAGTGAGCGCCATTTCCCCACTGTGCACAGAGGTACTTTCCACTGAAAGACTCTGTGCCCCAGAGAGTGGAAGGTTTTAAGAGGCCACGTCAATTACTAAGCTGATTATCTAGTACGTCATTGCCACCTGGGGCATTTCAGGGGGAAATTTTAGGCTAAATTTTACAACTTTTGTTTTCGTCTTTGGTGTACGACCTGGTGTTCTCGCTGAAAATTTCACTTGTGCCGAGAAGGAACTGGAAAAAAACTTAGCACCTCGACTGTCATGAAATAAATTAGGTCACTAGGCCAGGATAAACTTGTTCTCTTTGATACGAAAGTGACTCCAATCCATTAAAAGTTATCGCCAAAAATCTTTGGCGACGGAACAGACGACTCCACTCGGCAAGCCCTATGATATTTTATGGACAAAGGGGTGATTTCGAGATGAAAAAGACTGGCGTAATGGTCTTTTCCCTTAAATGGACTCACTGCTTTCTTTCCATGTTTCAGTGATATGAAACTACATGTCCTTCCCTTTTTAAGTTGTTTCTCTATAGAGACGGGGCAGATTTTGCTACGCGCAGCAGCAAGTTTCAGTGATACAAAACAAGACTGTGACGTTTCTCCACACAATACTTACTTTCACGCACACAGTGACGTAACGAAATCTGCGTCATAGACACCTTACGTGCACACTATGCTGCTGCGTTCTTTTTGGCGGGAGTTGTGAGACGTGTGTGTGTCTGTGTGTGTGTGTGTGTGTGGACGGATGTAATGATGGCTATCTCCTAAACCACCTCATTGGAGGCCTTTTTACTTTGAGATAAAATGGGAATTCACCTTCTCCAGACCTACCTTTCACGATTTTTAGCCTACTGCATTTTCAGAAGAGTTATCGCCGATTTTAAAAAATCGGTCATGTTACGAATTTTTTCGCAAAAAATGTTCAAATGGCTTCATTTTCTGAAATTGTGAAGATCATCCAATTATACTGCCTGTTTTCGTAGCACAGCTCTGTAGCTCTGACAGGTTTTGTGTAAGAAAAATATTTCCGAGGTAGGGGTGGTTTGCATATAAGGCCAAATATCTATGAAAAGACTCCTTCAAATTACTCATCATTCCGGTATTTTTGTCACTTGTGCCAACTGCACATATGACATGAACTACTGCACTATTATAGCTTTAGTATTAAGAATAGCAGAGCTTTTAGATAAACACATTTTTCACGTTTCTGCGAGAAGCGCCGGTCAAAAAAGTTCCAATTTTGCAATTTCGTAAGTACAATCCAAGGCACTTAAGTCCACGTTTCATCAGCTCTCTAGATCTTCCAGATTTTATGTCAAAATTAATTCAGTCACGGAAGTCACAAAAGCAACAAGTAAATCACAAGATATGTAGAAGTATCATCTGTCAGACGAGCAGCGTGAGGCTGACGTCAAATGTTTGGTTCACAGACAAAATCTGCAAGTATCGTCACTGCTTCCGACATTTCATCAGCCCTCTAGATCTTCCAGATTTCATGTGAAAAATAATTCAGTCGGAGAAGTCACAAAGCCAACAGGGAAATCACAAGACATGAACAAGCATCCTCAGACGATCTCAGTGCCGGCTAGAGGCTGACGTCAAAAGTTTGCTTCACGGAATTGACGTCATCTCTCTCTCTCTGTATGACGACCTGCCTGAGGCTGACGTCAAATGTTTAGTTCACGGAACTGACGTCTCTCTCTCTCTCTCTCTCTGGGGAGCTAGGGTGGCCGAATGGTAGAGCGTTGGACTTTCAATGCTTGGGCCGAGAGTTCGAATCCCGGCCGCTGGGGCCAAATATTTGTGCTGGCCTTTTTCTCGTCGCCCCGTCTTTGATATCACCCTTATGTGGGGGAAAAGGACGTAAAACTCCTAAACACCCACCCACCCTCTCTTTCTGCCTCTCTCTCTCTCTCTCTCCCTTCTTCCCCCACCCGGCCCCACCCCAGTCACGTGGCTAATCGGTCGAGGTCGTAGAGGATCTAGTGTCATTGGTAGAACTTGGAGAGGGGAGAACCGGCAACAATAACAACAAAACAGACAAAATAAAATGAAGTTTGGAGAAACAACTTTGCAGGACGGGGCCGTTCCTCCTTGATGTATCGTCTGACAGGAAGGTTTCCGGGACCATGCCATGTGTTGTGTGTGTTTTTTGTTTTTGTTTTTTTTGCTGCCCCAACTCTTTGCCAACTCCAGTGGTGTTCCTCCCAGGTCATGGGTGGAACCCAAGGAGGACTCGAAAGTTGGGACAATTTTTTATTATGCATGATGATGGAGATGAGGATGATAGTAAGATGATGCTATGGAGGTCCATGTGGTTTGTGACTGCGGGACAGGGCCGCATTCCACGCTTCCTGTCATAAATATCCCGGCATTAACCAGGCCCGGGAACTACGGCACCTGCGGTGCCGGCCGTGTAATCATCCACATCATACGACGTGTCATACTAAGGGAAGCACCCCCAAAGTCACACCCGTGAAGTGGGTGAAACTCGGCTGTGTGGCAACAGCCTCCCTATCGGGCCCATAGCACACCCGCTTTGGGTAGGAGCCGACCTAGGTAGGAAAAATCCCGCTTGCCTCGGCTGGGATTCGAACCCGGGTCTCCCGGTCCATGGTCCGAAGTGCTAACCACTACACTACGGGGGCCGGTCCATGTGTTGTGTTTATTGGGCCACAGCACCCGATTGGCTGAATTCAGAAAAGGGGGGGGGGGATGATTGTCAGGAGTGGAGTCGTCTATTACCAAACGCAATATCCGAAATCTGCACAACCAGACCCACGCGCACAGAAAAGTACACCGCTGACTTCAAGATTACCCTTTTGTCGGGGTTACCTGTCAAAAACCATTACGAGGGTGGCAATCTAACCTGAAATCTTCAAATGACTAGGAGCCGCTTCAAGCCACTATTATGCAATCTGTAGCGGTCTCGGGCCTAGCGACAAGGCCCATGCCTAGCGGAATAGTGGCTTGAAGTGGTTGGTACTGGTGCGCAGTGGCTTGTTCTTTTGAATAAGTCTTATCATACAGTGGGCGCGGCCTAGTCGAGCTTGGGCTCTTAAGAGTTCATACAGATGCTTATTCGTCGCAGTTATTGTCTTTACAAGAATAATGCTGTTTCCTGGGTCTTCTTTTCCAAAGGCGCTGGAGGATGTGAGCATCCACACAAAGCCTCGCTTGAGGCAGACGCTGCAAGTTCTAGATATTGTGTTTAATGTCTTGTTCACGCTGGAGATGATAATGAAGCTGGTCGCATATGGATGTTATGTGTACTTCACCAACTTCTGGACGATTCTCGACGCCTTTGTCGTTCTGGTGAGTATTGACACCCCATCCACCCCCCCCCCACCCCCCCGCAAACAACCACCCCACCCCCTCCACCTCTCTCTTGGATTTCAGACGACGGTGAAGTAGTTTAGTCGGTGCGAAATCACTCTGAGGCTGTTTACTATTTTACTGGGTTGACAGCGGGTTGGTGCGTTTACATTTAACCAACCCGCGTTGAAAGCGACCCGGCTTTAACCCTGCTACGGACCAAGGTTGAATCTGGGTCCGAGGCCAACTCGCTTTTACATGCAGCTGGTGTCATGAGATGCTTTCGTCAAGGCATGGCATCGGACATGACGTACGTTTTCCAGCCTCATTGCCAGCACTAGACTTGCAGAGAATGTCGAGGTAAACTCGGGTTGAACGCAGATTGTTGTAATTGCACGCACAGTACAGAAGTTTCATGCGTGTGGTCCAGTATGTGTGGTGTGTGTGTGTGTGGGGGGGGGGGGGAATTCATTATGGGATCGCTCAACACTAGCTGATCAGTACAGTCTCGCTTTCGTACTCCGGCTGAATTTAAAGTGAACAGTGATTACTCTTGATATAGCCATCAAGGTCATTGAATCGTTAGTCTGAAAACATGAGGTTTTCAGTTGCTTTCATCTCTGGCAGTGTGGTTTGGTCAGAATAGCAGTCGAGATTCTGTACTAAAAGCACATAACGACCTAGACATGGCGAGCTGCAAGATTACGGCTAGATGCAGCAGAGACTGGCATGGCTAGAAATGAAAACAATTCCCAAACCTCTTACGTTGTTTCAGAGTAACGATTCAGTTACCTTGGTGGTCACATACAGAGTAATCATCATTGACTTTAAATTTTGCCGGAAATCGTCGTAAAACAAGTGTGTGGGGATCGTGCATCACGTGACTTGGTAAATTATGAACATTTCACATAATTATCATACGCTTCCTAAGAATCTCGTGACTTTGCGAAAAAGTTTGCCTTTTTTGGGATATTTTATTGCGCATGTGCAGTGTCCAAAACAAAAATGCCTACAGAAAAATTTGTGATTCGGCTCGAGTTCATTGCCAAGTAAACTTTTTTTTTTTTGGGGGGGGGGTGTGGGGGGGTGGTGGTGGTGGTGGTGGGTGGTTACATTTCCTTCATTGCCATACAAAACCTTATTTCAAATTACTTCAGATTCAGCTGGAAGCCGCAAATGTCGTAGAACTGAACTTTTGGGTCGTGACTAGGTAAAATAGGGAAGTTTCAATTGCCATATTGAAACCCTATCGTAACTTCCTGTGGAAAAAATTGTGAATTTGTGATTTTTCTTGCATACATAAAAACAAATTTGTCAAGTTTATTTTGCGTGTGCCTGTATGCCGAATCGAAGACGCCCACCTACCGCTGACGCCGTTATTTTGTAATTTTCTGGCGGTGTGCTTGGCAGGTTACTTCGGCCGGCCTTCTGTTTAAGACAGTAGGTGTCAGCGATAAGTTGATGTCGTTCAGAGTGCTGCGATGTTTGCATGGCTTCAAGCCTCTCAGAGCCATTTCTCGATGGAAAAGCATGCAGGTAAGAAAAGGTTGTTTGTTCATAGAAGTTTATTCTGCCAATGCTGGCATAGAGTGAGTGAGTGAGTTGTTAGGGCTAAAAGCCGCGCAAGCCACAAAGACTAATTCGCGGCTGAGTGTGCCTGCATTACATTAAAAAATGTAACGCTGGACAAAGGATGCACACTGGTCTGCGGGGCGGTATAAACCCAGGGCATGCAGCTGAGAGATGAGAGGAAGGACAGAGCGGCTAAATTCGGGAGGTTTTAAAGAGAAAGAGACAGGAGAATGGGCTGGTGAGGGATAGACAGAGAGGTAGGAAGGAAAATTCCTTAGTTACCAATGAAGACAACATGCCTGGGATGCAGTTGGAGAATAGACCGCTTCTACACGGAACCTCCCCGCCGTGAGGTGGTTTGGAAAAACAACGCACCAGAGAGGGGTGCGTTGTGAAGGTCTTCCCGTGACAGGTGTTCAGCAGCACCAGCAGGGCGCTACGAACAAAGCCCACCAGGGTGAAGACCAGGTGGGGAGAATCCAGTGAAGTCGGCCTTCAGAAACGACCCTCAGATGTCTCACTGGACCAAAGGCCAGCAGACACGCGCTTACTGACCTTCCCCCGTAGGAGATTTTAAGAAAGCAAAAGACAGGTGACTGAACCGATGGAGGCAGAAATAAGAGTAAAGAAAGAGCAAAAGGGGTGGGCAAACTCAGCGAAATCACCCCCGCCGCGTGAAGGCGAGCCCATGGGGCCGCCAGTGCTGGCTTAGGAACATACAAATCTTTTGTAAATACCTAAACACAGGATGAATGTATGAGTGCTTGTCGTGCAGTGCACTTGACACAGGGCTGGTGGGTGGGTGTTTGGGAGTTTAACGTCCTTTTCCAACATGTATGGGTGATATCAAAGACGGGGCAACGTGAAAAGGGCCGGCACAAATATTTGTCCCGAACATTGAAAGTCCAACTCTCTACCCTTCGGCTATCCTGGCTCCCTGCAACTAACACAAACTGCAATCTTTATCTCAGTTTGGTGAAAACACTACCGGCTTTTAAAAAGTAAATTCACAGTCGTGCCTCCCTTCCTCAGAAGTTTTTTGTTTTTTTGTTTGTTTGTTTGTTTTTATCTCGGACATTTTCTCTCTGGCTTCACTTAAAAGCAGAAACAATGTTGCTATGACGCCCCCTTCGACTTTGATTAGAGACCACTTCGTAGATCACCAACACGGTAACAGATGTTAGTTGGTTGGTTAGTTTTTTTTTTAAAAATAATAATAGTTGGTTAGTTAGTGGGCTTTACTCCGCTTAAGCAAACAGATGTTAGTAGAGAAGGGCTAGCGAGGTAGAGGTTAGAGTCTCGTGGTTTTCCGTCTTATTTGTAGACGATCTGCTGACATGTGGCTTTCATAAACGAGAGACATCAAGTTTAATTTTTTTTGTTTTTTGTTTTTGTTTTTTGCAAGTTGGGCCAACGTCAGTTTAATGTAGACCATATATAGTGTTTTTGTAACACCACAAAGACACCAGAGCCAAGGTTTGGAGACATTGTACGTGCAAGTTCAGTTGTTTTCTCTAACAGCTACAGTTAAAAAAAATGGATGCAGTCGGTTTTACTTTGTCTTGTCTAAACGTGCTTTGAGGTGTCTGGTATTCTGATTGGTAAGGGTAACTGGTTCTTTCAGATAATGGTGAACGCATTGGCAGGTTCCATCCCGGCCATGTTCAACGTGCTTCTGGTAGTCTTGCTCATATGGCTTATCTTCAGTATAATTGGAGTTGAGCTCTTTGCCGGTACGAATATAATTATCATGTTTGGAAGAATCTCTCTCTCTCTCTCTCTCTCTCTCGCCGCGCGCGCGCGCACACGCACACCACGATCAAGTCCGGGCCACAGGACAAACATTTAGCAGCACAGTTTCAAATTAGCTTTGCTATACATTGTACATTCTGCCATATTTGTTTACAATCTGTGTATTTCACAAGGACAATGTCCATCTAGTTTAAAAAGAAGCGAAAGTCAGTCACCTCCCCAAAACAAAAGATCTTTCAGATCCCAATAAATTTTGTCCAGTTTCCCTTCTATTTACAATCTCTAAACCAATTGAAAAACACGTTTACAGGCAGTTAATAATTCCTGGACAAATAAAATCTCGTCCATCCCCTTCGGTCATGTTTTCGTGCACAGCACTCGTGTCACACAGCTCTGACAGCTTGTAGACAAATGACTTAAAGGTCTGCAATCTCAACAAAAAGGCGCAAACTTTCTTTATTTAAAACCGCGACTGCTGCGACTTCGCATAATACTGTCACTCCTGCCGAGTTTTCAGCACTTTCGAGACTCTTATAAAACCACTGCGTGAGTTTGCGCTGACTTCATTGTGCTGCAGCGTCTAGCGGGTGTTGTGTGATGCAGAAGAAGACTAGCCACTGCGATCTTACTCGCTCAATGTCTAATCAGCAAACTGAGCTGTGAGATCAGGCTGCCCTTGGCTTTTATAGGGGTTTCAGGGACGCTGAAAACTCTGCAACTGTGACAGAGTTTTTTTTTTTTTAAACACTTTCTTTGCGGCTTTAATGTGAAAAATAGTCAAATGACAGGTGCGGTATTTCTGGACCGAACTAAAGCATTCGAAATGGTCATCCAAGACCTCTTGCTTCAAAAACGTGCAGTTTATCATGTAGGGAGTACTGCTATGGCGTGTTTTAAATCCTGTATACACAGAAGAGATCAACATGTTTAGGTAAATGGTAAGAATTCAGTCGAGGGGATGACTGAGCATGGGGTAACCCAAAAGATCTATTTTGGGCCCATTTTTATTTCAAGTGTTTACTGGTAACCTCCCTCTGTATATACTCAACCCTAATGTGACATGTCTCTTTGTCAATGACGGTATGCTCGATGTGTCGTCTTCCGGATGTGTGTGTGTGTGTGTGTGTGTGTGTGTGTGTGTGTGTGTGTGTGTGTGTGTGTGTGTGTAAACCAAACCTTACAAGCTAGGCTGAATGACGTTTCAGACCGGAGCAGGAACAATCATATGATTCCAAATCCTAAAACCACATAGGTGCTAACTGAAACCAGACAGAAACACCAGCTAAACGCTTCTCTGCTAAAACGTTATGTTGTCAGCACATACAAAACTTTCAAACATATGATCCCAAATACTTCTAAAACCACACGGGTGCTGATTGAAACCCAGAAAAAAAAACCCAGCTGAACCCTTCTCTGCTAAAACTTTCATACTGTTAACATTTATAAAACTTTCATGTGGGTCAAAACCTGTTAGGTGAGCGACCAGTGCGTTTAACAATAACAACTTACGACCAAAGCCACATAAAAAGCTTGTGAAAAACAATGTCCAAGAACTTGTTTTTACTTTCACCTCATGCAGACATTTACTTCATCCACTTTTTTTGTGCAAGGAAAGTTTTACAAGTGCATCAATGCAACAACGCGTGTAGTCTTCCACTACACGGTGACACCCAACAAGTCATACTGTCTCTCTATCGGCCAACGATGGGAAAACTCCAAAGTCAACTTCGACAATGTGGCATCTGGCCTTCTGGCCCTTTTTCAAGTGGTAAGTCTACCCTGTGCATAGTTTTTCATTGTCATTTCTGTGTACGGATCTGCTAATCTTGTAAGCTGGGGATATAACAGTGATCTTTTGTGTAAGCGGGGTGGTCGGTGGTCTAGTGGTTAAGAGACTTGTCACCAATGCGAGAGGTGAGGGGTTCGAGCCCCACTCGGGGCAAAGAATTTTTCCTTCTCGTATGTGGCACCGTTCATTCGGGCCGATCGTCGGGGGTTCTCTCCGGGTACTCCGGCTTCCTCCCCCTCTGCTTTGGAAATGTTCAGCCCACCAAGTTTGAAAAATAAATGCATATCTAAATTCCGAAATTTAAATAGCTGAGCTGACCCTTCGCACCACGTGATTGTAATACGTTTATGTCCTGTGTGTGAGAGAATGCGTGTGATTCACGTGAGCGTGCGTGTTGGGTTTAGCTCGCGGCGCTTTGAGCCAAAATATTTGGGATAAAGCGCCTTATTAATGCGATTATTATTATTATTATTATTATTATTATTATTAAGCGACCCTCTATCGTGAAGATCTTTGCATGGCTGTACCAGAAGCAAACTTCCGCTGAAAATTATGCGGTCAGAGAGACGCTGTTAGTACAGAATGGGGGGCGGGGGTCTTCAAATATCTCATAAGCTCATGTATGGGGGGCGGGGGTCTTCATATAACTCATACGCTCATGTATGGGGGGCGGGGGTCTTCAAATAACTCATAAGCCCATGCAAAAATCGCCATTTTAATTGAAATCTTCAGATCACTAGGAGCCACTTCAAGTCGGCCTAGCGGGGAATTCCCACGTCTTGCGTAATAGTGGCCTTAAGTGGCTCGTACTGGTGTGCAGTGGCTTGTTCTTTATAACAAGCCTATCATATAGTGGGCATGGGGTGGTCAGGCTTGGGCCCTTAAGAGATGAGTGGAAAGTTAGGTCCTCTCTCTGTGCGTGTTGGGTTCATTTCGCGGCGCTTTGAACCAGTTCAAGAAATTGGGTAAGGCGCCCACACAATACACAGTGATTATTATTATTGTATTTCATTTTTTGACAGGGAACGTTCGAGGGTTGGATTGAAATCATTCATGATGGTGTTGATTCTACAGAGGTTTGAAATACATACTACAGCTACTACCACCATTACTACTATGTGATTTTTTTTTTGTTAAACATTGAAAACAAACTCTAAGCAACAGCATACACCAGACAGGCAGACAGACAATAGACAGGCCAAACTTGGCATAGTGATAATATGGAAAAAGGTCATTAAAGTTGTGCATCCATATAGTGAAGACGACGCGAAATGGTAGTGACAGAGACAGGTTTTCAAATCAAACATTATAGAAATTAATAATGTGTGTATCCATATACGCCATGGGGACGCGACTAGTTTCAGGTACCCCTTGACGGAAAAGGTCGGGTCAGCACAGAAAGAGATAACGATTCAGATACAGTTGCAGATAACGTTATTGTCCATGAAATGGACACTTGCCATGGCCTTCACCGACAAATAAACACATAAATAGACTGTTGTCGTCAACCGTGAAAATGGATCAGTTTGGCGTTTTGGCGAATTGGAACGGTCGGTGGTCTAGTGGTTAAGAGACTTTGCCACCAGTGCGAGAGGTCAGGTTCAAGTCCCACTCAGGGCAAAGAAATTTTCCTTGTCGCACGTGGCACCGTTCATTTCGGCCGATCGTCGGGGGTTCTCCGGGTACTCCGGCTTCCTCCCCCTTGGCTTTGGAAATGTTCAGCCCACAAAATTTGAAAATAAATGCAATTCTAAATTCCGAAACTTGAATAGCTGAGCTGACCCTTCGCACCACCTGATTGTTATGATTTTATGTCCAATGGGTGAGAATGCGTTAGATTCACGTGAGCGCGCGTGTTGGGTTCAGCTCGCGGCGTTTTGAGCCGATTTAGAAATTCGGTACAGCGCCTAAACAATACTCAGTTCTCATTATTGTTGTTATTTTCCCGATTCACTATGAACACTATATAGTTCCATAATCTTTGAAAGCACTAAAACGTCTTTATTTCTCGCTCGTTCTGGCGTGATAGCTGAGCGTCGGACGCATCCTAACCTATCGAACAAGGTCACTATCTCGTCATCGTCCACACTTATTGGCACGTCCTGTATGTATAGTCTTGTGGTTGGCATTTCCCTCCCAACATCCGAAAGTATGAACGGGTTTTTGTCATGGGGGATGCTGGAATGCCCTCTTAGCTCTATGCCGTTCAAAAACAGCGTGCAACGGGCGTCTTTACTCAAGGGGTATACCCTCCACAAGAACCTTATCCGCTGTGCACCGGCTACAGTCTCTCTGCCGGATATTTTTTCGGCGGCTAGACATACTTCTAGGACATCTACAGGCACGGGAAAGTCAGAGGCTTTAAAGAAAACCGGTTCAACATGTGCACCGGCTGAGTGAGTGAGTGAGTTTTTAGGGCTTAAAGCCGCGCAAGCCACAAAGACTAATTCGCGGCTGAGTGTGCCTGCACTACATGAAAAAACAAAAATGTAACGTTGGACAAAGGATGCAATCTGGTCTACGGGGCAATATAAACCTAGGACATGCAGGAGACGCTGCACCTTCATGCTAATTTCTCGAACTCCCGGTTACAAAAAAAACGTAGAAAACAAATGACAATTACAACTAGGTAAAACAAAGATAAATACTAAGCGCATATACAGCAAATATTGCAACTTATCATCTCCTAGGCGCAATAAACCAATTCGCAGCATATGCCCAACATCACTTATTCCTAACCACTGGTAGTGCAGACGTGAGTGAGGGGTTAAAAAGAAGAAACATAGATGAAAGGGCCGAACTCAGAAATCAGCTGAGAGAAGAGAGGAAGGACAGAGCGGCTAAATTCGGGAGGTTTTAAAGAGAAAGAGGCAGCCATGATGTCCAAGTAGGTCACACAGTGGTCGACCGGTCAGGTTAACAACAGATCTCCGAAAACACATTCAAAACTGTTCGAACCTGTTTGAAAGCCTCTCACCTTTTTACCAGTACCGCCAAATTGTCTCAGGCGATGTCAAAGGCTGTAAACGATGGGTGAGGACCACAAAACAGTTAATCAAATCGGCAGCTCCGAAAAAAAGCCTGTCACCTTGAACCTCAAGGGGCGTAACTCTCGAGTACGGAGCGTTATTATTGAATGCGTGTGTCCGTCAGATGAACTGTACGAGACCGCCGATAAACCGTTTTCTTAAGAACGTTTTATGTACCTCATTTTACAACACACTTTAAAACGCAGTATCTCTGGAACCAAGAATGCTAGAACCTTAATTCTTTTTGCGCCATGATCAGAACAGTAAGTTCTACAAAGCTACATTAATATCCAAGATCACTCCTTTGTAATTAATTTTGTACTTCTCTCTTTCTGGCTTTCCTTAACTGCACACATGATTGTCTACCCCTGGGTTGTTTACAACCACATTCGCATGCAAGACAAGTGATACTGGCCGTCTGCTGGTGATATAGCGTTTTCACAATAAGGTGCCCACGGTTGCGGAAAATACACCACACGAGTGTTGCTGATTTTGACCGAATAACTGCAATCAAACCAACAAATGAAATACGAATGTCATGTTACGTGGTGCCCTTTTGTGTTCAAAAGTATTTTAAAATGGTTTTAGCATGTGTACCTGTATGTTCGGGCTCTAAGGGGCTAACATGTGCTCTTCCAACCCATCCCTCTTTTAAGTTGCCTGCCCCGAAGATCACACGTGAGCCATAAATGCTTCAGCCGTTTTTCACGGTGGGTAAACGCTCTTGGTTAGTGATACGCCGTGTAGTGGTGATACGTAGGAAAACACACACTACCTTGCTATTGAATCTGACAAAGCGTATTTGGTGCGGTGTGGATGCGTTTGACACCAGAATCGGCCACAATGAATCGGCCTGACGATTCGATCGAAATGTCGCGGATTTCCTCAAACTCACTTTCTACATGTAGGTGCGCCGAGTGTAGCAGATGCATAAAATATGCCGCACAAACTTATACTTTGTCAGTTACAAGCCTACGAATCACTACCGCACAGCGTATCACAAATCAATGGCGTTGACCCACCCTGTCTTATTGTGAGGATTGCTGTTTCAGGTTGACCTGCAGCCGAGGTTCGAGAATAACCTCTACGCGGGGTACACCTACTTTCTGGCCTTTGTTGTCCTTGGTTCTCTCTTCTGTCTGAAACTCTTTGTCGGTGTCGTCATAGACACCTATCATACGCTTACGGACAAGGTAGCATACCTACGTTTTGTGTGTCAGTTTCGCCTTAATCGAACTGTTACAATTTTACTGTCAAATCTTGAAATTCAGGATTCTGCGCTTGCCAGAAAAATAGTTTCACATACTGACTTTCTACTAAACCAAACCACCCAATAACGTTTTCAAGTAGCTTACATGAAGGAGTAAACTCGGTTATTTGGACAGCTTCAAAAAAAAAAATAAAATCTGAAAACCCACCTCTTCACTGCCCCCAACTGTTGCCACATCATCTTGCTGGTCGTGTGTGTGTGTGTGTGTGTGTGTGTGTGTGTGTGTGTGTGTGTGTGTGTGGGTGTGTGTGTGGGTGTAAAAGCCTGGGGCAGGGGAGGCCGTACTTGATTCTGCACATTATCTTGATAATGTTTACGTGTTTGTAGTTCAATGCATATGTGGAGGCATGATGTGTATGTTTCTCAGTGAGTGCGTGTGTGTCGATTGTAAGGCGCCCTGAGCTCCCGCGAGAGGGAGGGCGTCCCTCCAGTACCCATAATTATTAGTAATACTATTGTTAACGAAAATGATTGGTGCTATTTTTTCTGCAGATTGTGTAAGTCGTACAAATGATATGATGTTCGAGCACAATATTCGAGAGCGTTGTTACCCTGTGCGTACAAGTCAAAATGCGAGTTTACTCCTATCTTGTTTCTTGGCCGATTTTGTGATTGGCACTCGAGAGGTTCTCAGACGTTCTCTTTTCATCGTGAAACAATACCCTCGCATAAAACCCAATTAATTTGAAAACGTATTCAAATAACAGCGTGCAGTTTTTGTGTTAGAACACAACAAATAAACGAAAGATTAATGAAGACCAAAGACCAAATTAAAAACAAAATTGGTTAAGTCAGAACATTAATTTGCAAAAAGAAGTAAAATGATATGCCGTACACATCTTACTTGCATTAACTCTTAAAAGCCCATGCAGATATCTAAATTTTACTTAAAATCTTCATATCACTAGGAGCCACTATTAGAAAACCTACAGCGGTCTTCGGCCCAACAGGAAGGCCCATGCCTTACATAATAGTGGCTTGATGTGGCTCGTACCGGTGTTCAGCCTTATATAGCCGGCAGGGGGGTCCGGCTCTTATGAGTTACGTGATACATACAGATAAGTTTATTGCCATGCGAAGTATCCAATATTATATATGTCGTAGGAATGTGTACCGTTTCTTTTTCAGTTCGAAGGTTCAGTCTATCTTGATGAAGTTTTGACGGCCGGCATGCGCAAGTACTATAACACTATCAAGCGACTTGAGTACAGCAAACCAAAGAAAAAAATTGCTCCACCGCAGGTAGGTCCCCCAAAACAAACAAACAAACAAACAAACAAACAAACAAACAAACAAACAAACAAACAAACAAACCAAAACAACAACAACAACAACAAACAAACAAAATTACGCACTCGGTAATGCACGATGAAAACACTTAAAAATGAAATGAAAACTGACGGATGCCAAACATGTTGAATACTTTCCGTTGTGGCTCGGAAGTAAAAACTAGAATAAGCTTGAACCCGGCACAGGTCTTAAATTAAAGACACCATGCCTATTACGCATCTCCACATGATCCGTGACAAATACAAATCCTAGAAAGTGCATGTTTATGGTATGGTATGGTATGGTAGACTTCTCCTTGGCGCACATATCCGTCTACTGAACTGCTCATGGCGCCGCAGGGCTGGAGGACAAAGCAGTGGTATCCTGCTGCCGCGAAGCGCTACTTTATATGCAGACCTTCACTCTGCCATTCACTCTGGTGCGTGCGATGGTATTTCTGTTTACCACAGCCTGCTCTACCCCATCACTGTTTGTTTATTGAATGTAAGTCTCATACTTGCAAACTGAAATCTTTGATGTGCTGGCCCCATGTTGCAGGCCAGCTTTATGATGCACTTTTACCGCCTGTCTGTAAACCCCATGTTTGAGCTGTTCATACAAATTGTTATCGTGCTCAACGTCTCTATGATGGCAATGGCGCACTACAAAATGACGGAGAATACAAAGAGAGCCCTGATTATCGCCGACGCTGTTTTTACCACCATCTACGGCATTGAGGCAGTGATCAAGCTGATTGGCCTTCGCTTACGCTACTTCACAAGTGCATGGAATGTCGGTGATTTTACTATCCTCGTACTGTCTGTGCTAGGTACGTTATACTGTTCTTTTGTTGTATTTTGTCAGACACCGTACTTCTTAATATACTTGCCAAAGACTTGTTGACACATTTCCTACCGCGTGCGGGGATCCCCCGTTCTTGACCCTTAAGATCCTGTATGCGCAGACAAGAGAAATGGGTTTTTTTGTTTTTTTTTTTTGTTTGTTTGCTTTGTTTTGTTGTTGTTGGTTTTTTTGCTGCCACAACTCTTTGCCGGCTCCGGTGGTGTTCCTCCTTGCTAATGGGTGGAATCCACGGAGGGCTCGGTAGCTGGGGCAATTTTTATTATGCATGATGATGGAGATGAGGATGATGGTAAGATGATGCTATGGAGGTCCGTGTGGTTTGGGACTGCGGGGCAGGGCCGCATTCCACGCTTCCTGTCATAAATATCCCGGCGTTAACCAGGCCCGGGAACTACGGCATCTGCGGTGCCGGCCGTGTAATCATCCACATCAGAAGACGTGTCATACCAAGGGAAGCACCCCCAAAGTTGCACCCGTGAAGTGGGTGAAGCTCGGCTGTGTGGCAACAGCCTTCCCACTGGGCCCATAGCACACCCGCTCTGGGTAGGAGCCGACCTAGGTGGGAAAAATCCCGCTTGCCTCGGCTGGGACTCGAACCCGGGTCTCCCGGTCCATAGTCCGAGGTGCTAACCACTACACTACGGGGGCCGGTGAAACGGTTTCTTAACGGCTCCTTTAAAGGGGGAGCACTTCGCCTACATGGGCAGTAAGGAGGAATCTGGCGAGAGTTATGATGATTATTGGTCGATTTTTCTCAACGAGAAATTTTCAAAGAAGGAAAGAGACAAAACCCTGTGTGGCGGTGAGGACAGTGTTACAAGACAACGAAAGTGAGACTGATTTCTGCATTCCTGTTTCAAGTTTCTTCTGTCGGGTGTAAGTTATAGAACACGAGAATGACTTTACCCATACTGACTGCGCCATGGATTGAATTGAATTGAAAATACTTTATTACTTTAAAGGGGGGATAGCCGAATGGTAGAGGGCTGGAGTCGGGTCGTGAGCTCCAGTCCCGGCTGTGGCCAAATATTTGTGCTGGCCTTTTTTCTCGTTGCCCCGTCCTTGATATCACCCACACGTGGGGGAAAAGGACGTTCAACTCCCCCCCCCCATCTCCATCCTTAAAAGTTATGCATAGTTGAGTTTATCTTATTGATTCTTAAGTCTTGCCATGTCTTGTGTTAGGTAGTATATTTTGGGCAAAAGCAATTTCCCTTTTTGACTCACTTGTGTAACAAAGTGAGTCTATGCAATAACCCTCCGTCGTCTCTCTCTCTGTGTGTGTGTGTGTGTGTGTGTGTGTGTGTGTGTGTGTGTGTGTGTGTGTGTGTGTGTGTGTGCGCGCGCGCCTAGTAAACCTTAACATTGGCCTTTTCTCAGACTCCACAAATAGCGGAAGCACCAAAACCTGGCATGCAACCGGCCCCCGAAGTGTAGTGGTTAGCACTTCGGACCATGGACCGGGAGACCCGGGTTCGAGTCCCAGCCGAGGCAAGCGGGATTTTTCCTACCTAGGTCGGCTCCAGCCCAGAGCGGGCGTGCTATGGGCCAAATGCGGAGGCTCTTGCCACACAGCCGAGATTCACCCACTTCACGGGTGCAACTTTGGGGGTGCTTCCCTTGGTATGACACGTCTTATGATGTGGATGATTAATGGTTAATGCCGGGATATTTATGACAGGAAGCCACACGGACGTCCAGAGCATCATCTTACCATTATCCTCATCTCCTTCATCATGTATAACAAAAATATCGCCAGCTTCCGAGCCCTCCGTGGATTTCACCCATTACCTGGGAGGAACACCACTGGAACTGGCAAAAGAGTTGTGAAAAAAACTTGGCATGCAGAAGCCATAAAACCTTTCAAAACATACCATATTGATTGACCTAAGGTCAAGGTCACTATAGCTGTCTGTAATGTTTATGTTCTTAATGTTCGTGTATGTGTGCGAGAAATGTGTTGCGAGGGCGATTTTGATTATGATACATGTACATATTGCCGCTCGCGGTGATAAAATTGTGACTGTATCGTGGCTTTAACAGCCCCTTGGGCTCAGAGCCGGTAATAAAAAATCTTCTTGGCAAAATCTTCTTGGAAATTAAACATTGGGATTTTCTCAGAATCTAGGGGGAAAAAACAGACACATCAAACTTTGCATGGTGATAGACACTGAAAACACCTTTACTGACACACCTGTATTCAGTGACTTTGAGTCAAGGTCAAAGCCTTAACATTGGCATTTTCTCAGAAGCAATGAACAGCACAGGCACCAAACCGGGCTTGCTGATAAAAAGCAATAAATCTTCCAAAGCAAACAATTTTCAATGACATTGACTGAAGGTCAAGGTCATTAAAGCTGTCTCTTCGGAAATTTAAACTTGCCATTTCCTCAGAATATCGAGGTACCAGAGGAATCGAAATTTGCAAGACGATAGACATTGACAAAACCTGTCCTGGCATACCTGTATTCAATTTCCTTGAGTCAAGGTCAAGGCCATCCAAGATGTTTTGCATTTTCTCGGAAACAACAAACAGCAGAGGCACCAAACAAGGCACACTGACAGACAGCAATAAGACCTATGCAGACATACCCTTTTACATCTGTCTGTTGTGAAATTTTACATTACCATTTTTGCAGAAACTATAAAAGCTAGAGCTGTCAAACTTGGCATGATGATAGTCGTTGATAAGGTCAAGGTCAAGGTCATACAAGCTGTCCTGGGAAAACTGTCATATTGCCATTTGCCCCCCCCCCCCCTTTTTTTAAAACAAACTATGAACACCAGACACCTTACTTTAGGATAGATACTCTCTTGAATGACCTTGACCCATCTCACAAGTGAGCCAAGGAGGTTTTGCCCCTCTAGGTTTTGTTGTTGTTGTTGTTTTTTGTTTGTTGCTTTTTGAAGACCAACTAGACAGCGCTGATTGGTGGCTATTTTTATCGACCTGGTCGTATCGGCGTGTTGTACAGGTATGGAAGCGTTAGGCCAAAGACACTCATATTTCTCTGCTAGTAGAAGCCACAAAGTCAGGAAACCGATTACAATGGCCACACAGATTGAGAACATCTCTTCATTTGTCAATTCGGCGTCAAGCCCTAAATAACTAACCAACTAACTTCGTTTGGCAATTCGGCGTCAAGCCCTAAATAACTAACCAACTAACTTCGTTTGTCAATTCGGCGTCAAGCCCTAAATAACTAACCAACTAACTTCGTTTGTCAATTCGGCGTCAAGCCCTAAATAACTAACCAACTAACTTCGTTTGTCAATTCGGCGTCAAGCCCTAAATAACTAACCAACTAACTTCGTTTGTCAATTCGGCGTCAAGCCCTAAATAACTAACCAACTAACTTCGTTTGTCAATTCGGCGTCAAGCCCTAAATAACTAACCAACTAACTTCGTTTGTCAATTCGGCGTCAAGCCCTAAATAACTAACCAACTAACTTCGTTTGTCAATTCGGCGTCAAGCCCTAAATAACTAACCAACTAACTTCGTTTGTCAATTCGGCGTCAAGCCCTAAATAACTAACCAACTAACTTCGTTTGTCAATTCGGCGTCAAGCCCTAAATAACTAACCAACTAACTTCGTTTGGCAATTCGGCGTCAAGCCCTAAATAACTAACCAACTAACTTCGTTTGTCAATTCGGCGTCAAGCCCTAAATAACTAACCAACTAACTTCGTTTGTCAATTCGGCGTCAAGCCCTAAATAACTAACCAACTAACTTCGTTTGGCAATTCGGCGTCAAGCCCTAAATAACTAACCAACTAACTTCGTTTGTCAATTCGGCGTCAAGCCCTAAATAACTAACCAACTAACTTCGTTTGGCAAGCAGCCTTACAGCTTTGTAAGCGGCAGTTTTTCCCTTCAGAATTTTTCTCAAAAGTGGCTGGACGACTTTGTCCCTTTTTGTGGGGTCCCCGCGTTACATTTGCGTGACACAATCCTTTTTTTGATAAGCTATACTCATTACTATCAGTCAAAGAAGTTGTGTTACTGAAAAAATTCCCGGGGAGGATCCCACTTGGTGTGTTTCATGTCATGAACCATTCACCGTTGAGAATTTTTAAATCTCGTGTACAGACCTCGCCGAGATTCATTACCGTGTCAGTTCATTGAAGGTATTGCTCAGGGATGTCCCTCCTTACACCATCTTCAGTTTCTTGGAGGAGATCAATCTATTTGATAAAATATACACACTCCAAGTAATATGGACTTGCCTTAACATTTATATACGCAGTTTTTACAAAACTTGTTTCTCATTTAAACCGGGTAGATTTTAATATATATTTACGTCTTGTTTTATTGAATACCCCTTTTATATTAATGGCCTGGACTGGTATGCACGTCAGAACCGGTTAGCTTAAACGCGTTTAGAGCTTAAACGCGGTTAGCTATACGGGCCCTAACCGCATATAAACCCTAACCGGATTTGGTATGCACGACGCGCTAAACGGAAACGTATAGCTAAACGCCACGTTAAAGGTGAGATATTTATAGATTACTGGGAAAACCCGCTCCGCTGTGTGCTTTCGGTTTAATCCAACTACACGTGGAAGTTTCTGAAATTTGCAGCATGACGGAGAAAGTCGGAAAAAGGGCCAGAATAGGTAACTTCAGTGCTGAGCAAGTTAGAATACTACTTGAAGAGCTGCAAGTAGAACATATGACCGTTTTCAGCAGCCACAGCGCCACCATAACGCAACACCCTCGCATTGTGCACGCTCCCTGGCCACTTGGCCACACAGTTGATGAAGACGAGGTCCGCGTCACAGAATAATGAGATCACCTGATAACAGCCGAAATGATGAAATCAATAATTAATTTATACTCACATTTTCTGTCTAAATATCACACACACACACACACACACACACACGCACTGACACACACGCACTGACACACGCACGCACGCACACACGCACGCACGCACGCACGCACACACACACTGACACACACACACACATGCACGCACTGACACACGCACGCACACACGCCGGCACGCACACACACACACACACACACACACACACACACACACACACACACACATTCTTCTCTGTCGTCGTACGTGTCGAAGGGATTAGTACGGTCCCGGAAAATTCGGTTTCTTCGTAGAAGACGCCGCTGTCGTGCTTGGAAAAACAAAAGTGCCGCCATATTTACACGCGTTTAGGCCCGCTATCGGACCCCCAGAGGTGCGATAACTTTAAACGCGAAAATCCGTATAGGACAGGCTAACCGGATTGACGTGCATACCGATTTTTCCCGCCTATCTGCCCGTATAGGGGATAAACGCGGTTAGTCCACTAAACGGACCGACGTGCATACGGGTCCTGGATGAGAAGGACCGCGAAATAGTCTGTGTTGCTTGCGTGGCATAAAACCCTAACTAACTGAAAAATGTCTGTATTCTGCACATCTTATTAACACTCACTTGTTCTCTTTGCTAGCAGATAATTATATGGTGTGACCACTGGCTAGTTCTCTAGTGGTCTCTTTCCTTCCGCGGCGTATAGCCCTAAATCACTAATTAAGTAACTGAACATTCAACATTCTGCACATCATATTAACAGTCACTTGTTCTCTTTGCTAACAGATATATGGTATGGCCACCGGCTGGTTATCTATCCGAAAATGCTGCGTGCATTTCGTATCCTCCGAATCGGCAAGGTTCTTCATGTCCTGAGGACTGCCAAAGGCATACGCAAACTCATGTTCGCTCTGGTAGCATCCCTGCCTGCCGTCTTCAACATAATGGCGCTGCTGCTTTTGGTCGTTTACATCTATGCCATCGTTGGAATGGTAATGTTTGCGAATGTCAAGCTGACGGGAGAAATTGATGAGTTCGAAAACTTCCACAATTTCTACCACAGCGTGGTGCTTCTGATTCGACTCGCTACCAAAGCTGGCTGGAACAAAGTTCTGCAATCGTTGCTCATCCAGCCACCGGACTGTGATCCTGAATATATTACTCTCTCGGACGGAACCAAACGCAAGTCGCAGTACGGAGAATGTGGTGTTCCGTGGATGGCCATTCCCTACATGGTGTCCTACATCTTCGTTGTGAATCTGCTCCTCATGAACTTGTACATTGGCGTCATCTTGGAAAACTATACACAGGTATAGTGCTTTTGGTACCTCAGTCGCCAACGATTTGCGACGGTCACTTTTTATTAAGCCACTTTTGTAGACATATTGCAGATTTTTTTTTTTTTTTTTTTTTTGGGGGGGGGGGGGAGTTGACCTAATACATTTCATAACAGCCAGTGCTTTCCGTCTTCCCGTTTTTTCTCAGCTTAAGTGAAGCCATGCAGCCTGAATCGATATGTTCACTTCTTTTGGAAACCAGACAAGCCCTTTTCGAGGAATGAAACTTCCAATGTAGCACTTTGACGTCAGTTTCAAGATTATATTAATTTTACATCATTGTAACGCGGTTCTCGGGAGTTTTATTTTAGGCTCATTTCAATACAATATTGTTTTCACCTCACAGTCTCATCCGAATTTTCTCTTATGCAGAGGTTGTCAGCTGTTTTTTTGTTTTTGTTTTTTTTATACACGGTTAGGTCACAAGTGTTCAAACATCTATTTCCAATAAATATTCACAAGACCACAGTTTTACAACACAAAAAATACTCGAAAAGCTTTGGTGACTGGATTACCAAATGCACTTATCTTGCAAAGCCAGGACTCACCGTGCTGCTATGTGTTGGGAACGCTGACGTGAGTTTTACAATGAATAACAACGAAAACGAGAACTGTTTGAAGCTCATCATAGAAGGGAGTGGTGAAGTTTTAAGTAATGCAAGTGATACAGATAGTGCGTAGTGTACCATTTTTAGTGCTCAAATTTGACGACTTCACTCGGGAAGCACCAAGGCCAGACTCCCGCCCCTTCACTTTGCCGTGTATTGGCGAAACACGGTACGTCCATGACGTCATTTTATGGTTAGTTAGTTAGTTATTTAGGGCTTAACGCAGCGCATGTCATTTTATGGAAAAAGGGGTGAGTTTAAGATGAATAAGATTGACGTAATGATCTTTTTCCTGAAATGACGTCAATGGACGTACTGCATTCCTTCCACGTTTTAGTCATGTCAGCTACACGTGCTTCCCTCTTTGAAGTGTCTGGCAAGAAAGTTTACCAGATCAATCCATGCGGTGTGCTCATTATGCCGCGGCAAGCGACTAGCTGAATTCTTGTGGCTCGCTCCTTTTGTTTGACAGAAATGGAGTCGTCTGTTACGTCCACGTGTCGGTCCTAATGTCACAGACCATACTCATGGTTCACGAGTCTTCCCATCGTGATCAAGTTTCATTTGTCTGTGGATCAATAGGCCCATCAGCGGGAGGAGGTGGGCGTCGCAGACGAAGACTACGATATGTTCTACCGGAAGTGGGCAATATACGACCCAACGGCCACCGAGTTTATCCCCTACGAGTATTTGTCCGACTTCATCGACGACCTCGAGCCGCCGCTGCGAATCCCCAAACCCAATACAGTGACCATGAGCTCGCTCAATCTGCAGATTCTCGAAGGAGATCGGGTGCACTGTATGGACGTGTTGATGGCTCTGGTGTACCAAGAACTCAGCGTCAGTGTAGAAGACCCCATATGCTTGAGAGAGATTTCGAACTACATGCGGCACAACATGCGAGAGATCTTTCCGATGCGAGAAAAAGCCAAAGCAGTGTGTAGTATCCTAGAACGCAGGAGAGATGAGGTGGCCGCTCACGTTATACAGAACGCCTGGAGGAGACACGTGCATGGCCGGGCTCGTCGCGTAAGACCCGGGAGAAGGTTTGCGGGAAAAGGCTTGAACATGCTGCCGCAGGCTTCGCCATTTTACAGAGGGTTGCTGCCGGCGTCATGTTTGCGTTCACAGAAAATTGTCCGTACTGATATTGATGCAATGAGCAACTTGAAACCATGACGACCTGGCGTCGAGCTATCGTGGTCCAATGTGACAAAGTTGATACAATTAGCAACACTACACTATCGCCACCTGGCAAACTATGACGACCTGACGTGGTGATCCAGGATGACAATAATTACTGACACAATAAACAACACTAAGCTGTGACGACCTGGCGTCGCGCAATGGTGGTCCAAGGTGACAGTACTGACACAATTAGCAACACTAAGCTATGACGACCTGGCGTCGAGCAGTGGTGGTCCAAGGTGAAAATAATGACACAGTTAGCAACACTAAATTAT
>JACVVK020000496.1:272500-415000 GCA_018292915.2 Batillaria attramentaria | reverse complement strand
TATTTCGGTTGGGGGGTAGTTCGGGCAACCCATGAGTGATCGGGTACGCCACATCCTGGTTCGATTCAGGAGAGGGGAGACCATGACTAGATTGGGGGAAGCCGGGGTGGCCGAAGAGTAGAGCGTTGGACTTCCAATGCTCGGGTCGCGAGTTCGAATGCAGGCTGGAGCCAAATATTTGTGCTGGCTTTTCATCGTTGCCCCGTCTTTGATATCACCCGTATGTGGTGGAAAAGGACGTTAAACTCCCAAACACCCACCCACCCACCTATTTCGGTTGGCTCAGAGTCACGTTGGAGTAGGGACACGATGCCATGTCACGTCCTTGGGAGATATACGGAATTGTCTTGCGAGTCAATTCAAACTAATGCAACACGTAGTTTTATTAGAGGAATCACCAGCATAAGAATATGAAAACTACCGGTGAATTCGCATTCAGCTATCTCGCCCCGACAATCTGGAACTCGCTGCCTTCTGCCCTCCGTGATGTCCCCACACTGTCAGCCTTTAAATCACAGCTCAAAACATACCTGTTCCGTCAGGCTTTCCATAGATAACTGGGACCCTCTGTCCATGTTCATGTGTGTGTGTGTGTGTGTGTGTGTGTGTGTGTGTGTGTGTGTGTGTGTGTGTGTGTGTGTGTGTGTGTGTGTGTGTGCTCTGAGTCTGTCCTTCAGAGACGGGCGCATTATTATTATTATTATTATTATTATTAAGTGTTTCTGTTTTCAATTTCGGTCTCGAAATACACACCTGTACTGGGGAAGCCCTGAGGCCACAGCCTGCCCCTTTTCTCTGCCGTGTATTGGAAAAAACACAGTACGTCCATGGCGCCGTTCTATAGAAAAGGGGGGTGATGGGTGATTTCAAGATGACAGAGATGGCCTTTTTCCTCAAATGATGTCATTGAACTTGCTACTTTCTTTCCATGTTTCAGTCATATCGAACTACACGTGCTTCCCTGTTTGTTGTGTCTGACAAGAAAGTTTGCCACCAAGCCAAGTGTAGTGCTCACTATGGCACGGCACGCGACTGGCTCAATTCTAGGGGTTCCCCTTCTTTCACTGACAGGAGTGAAGACGTCAAATCGCTGGATCTGTGGTTTTTGAGCTGTTGCGGTGGACACTATGTCGATGCTCTCAAACCGTGTCCCCAACAGTCAGCTGACTTCAACTTTCTTACACTCTACAGGGTCGTTTACACAACACAGACAATAATTCCAAGTTGTTTTGATATTTTTTTTAGTGTTCACCGTAAAACGGCACGCGACTGGCTGAATTCT
This sequence comes from Batillaria attramentaria, assembly GCA_018292915.2. Lineage (NCBI taxonomy): Eukaryota > Metazoa > Mollusca > Gastropoda > Batillariidae > Batillaria > Batillaria attramentaria. The sequence continues at coordinate 413,718 of JACVVK020000496.1, read as the reverse complement.
GGGGGGTCCCCTTTGATTGACAAAAGTGGAGTCGTCAATTGACTGATTGGGTGCAGTTTTTGAGCTGTTGCGGTGGACATTATGTGGACGCACGTGGACACCACGTATCAAACTGTTTCCCTAATAGTCGGCTGATTTCAACTTTTTTCCTATCTACAAGATCGTTTACCCAAAGAGAGGGAGAGAGAGAGAGAGAGAAAAAAAAACAACAACACCGATCTCAAGTTGTTTTGATATTTGTACAGCAATTCATATCCGGAAGCAGCGGTTCTGCCCAGGACAAAGACAGTGTCATATCCGGGTTTCCCTCTTTCCAAGTTCCCGATGAGGACGTGGGACTTGGGTATCAGGGCTACCAAGGCAGCATGTTTGGCTCCAATGGTGTTTCGGGCAGGTAGTAATAGTCTCAAACTTTACCGCATATTTTGTATGCCTGATTATCAGAGTCTGCTAATTTCACTCCGGTGTCTTGATGTCTCAAGTGTCTGTTATTACTTTCTTCTTCTTATTTTTGTTTTTCCTTGGGTGGAGGGGGGGGGGGGGGCGGCGAGAGGAGGAGGTCTTTTTTTCCCAAAAGCTTCATCTGGATAAAGAATCTGTACTGAAGGTGGCTGTTTTTATCTGAGTGTATAGCTAGTTATAAGGCTGAGTCTGACCGTAAAACTTCACGCTGTCACGCGTGTAGACCCCACGGAATAAATGGGTTTTTCCCTTACACGCCCACATAAATCAAAATGCGCATATTCTACCTAAAAGAGCTTTTCATGAATACCAGCCCAGGAGTTTTCTGTATGACAGAAAGATCTCTCTCTCTCTCTCTCTCTCTCTCTCTCTCTCATCGTATGTATGCAGATCTTCGTGCTAGGTACCTTGATATTCATGCTGACGGAGTAGCGTATACTCAGCTGACTCGTATGTTCATCAGTAGTATTCCTTCTGAAATAAGTACTGCCGGTATTGTATGAGTTCGCTCACTCCATTGTCGATGTCATGTGCCATAGGTCTGTGCAGTAAAAATGTCAGACTCTCTCTCTCTCTCTCTCTCTCTCACACACACACACACACACACACACACACACACACACACACACACACACACGACAGGAGCATCCACCACCACCACCACCACCACCACCACCACCACCACAGAAACAACAATAATGCTGGCATTGCTTGTGCCACTCGCTCTCTGTCTGCAGGTGGATGAAAGGTAAAGTAAAACTATCTGGTGGTATTGTTGGCGGTCCTCTGGCGTTGTTTGACCAAAACGGTGGTGTTGTCATCATCGCACCATTTTCTGAAGTAAGTTGTCTGGCGAAAGGCAAGCAAGAATAAATATTAAAAAAATTAATTAAAAAAGGCACGTGTACTATTTCCTCCAAATATCCGACAGTATAACCTTTTCAGAAATGGTAGAAATATCGAACCGGGCATAATGGTTGCAGTGGCATGATCATTCTAAACATGCCTTTTTGAGTAAACTTTCCTGAAGGTCAAGGTCAAAGAACGTAATAAGAATTTCAAACACTGCGTTGTTTTCTTTTTTTCCCCTTCTATTTGTTTCTTTTCGTCTTTTTCTTAATCTTCTTTTTATTTTTTCAGTTCATGGCTGCTTCCAGAAGTCTTGACAAATTTGACCGCGTCAGTTGGGGTGTGATGGGCGGCGTTGACTCTGTACCAATGGGGTTCGAGTATCAAACTGTCTTGTACTACGGGTACTTCGGCATCAATCAGGTATGACATCTAGAGTACCTTCATATTCAAGCTAAAATGGCAACATTTTTAAAACGCGAGCTGAACTGATTACACTACAACATAATAAACGCGTAAGCGCAGAATAGACGTAAAGCCTGAATACACTTGTCTTGTAACGTTGGTAGAATAGATTTAGCATATGCGAAATCGCAATAGCATACTGTACGCGGAAATTTAGCAGAAATTACGTAATGCTAACGCTGTCAGTATAGATGCTAACAGTTGGTTTGGCAAGGGGATGGGGCGGATGTTTGGGAGTTTAACGTTCTTTTCCACGACCGACGTAAGGATGACACCAAAGACGGGGCAACGAGAAAAAGGCCAGTACAAATATTTGGCCTCAGCCGGGATTCGAACTCACCACCCGAGCATTGAGTCCAACGCTCTACCTTTCAGCCATCCGTCCAGGCTCCCTGGCCTGGGCATGCATACAGTAATGTTGTGGTCGGAAAACTTTTCATCGGATGTGATTAACCCTTGCATCCAAAACAATCTCTCATGATATGATATACCATTACAGTCTACCGTGGAGACTAGCGTCACGGTAGTATTCCGCTTTCTAAGTTTCGAAACGAAGCTGCCGACTGGGCTGGTCTTAGTATAGAGAGAAGGCTACCACCACAGGAGAAGTACGGCACGTTCAAAGAAGCCGTATTTCTTGACTATCAGGAGCCGCGAAGTTAAGAAAACGGTCTCTATGCCCAAATGGAACATCACCTCCTCCGACAAATAGCATTTCAGCTTCGCACGTTGCATTTTTCACCTCCATTCACAGCGCGTACTTTTTTAATAGACGATTCCACTCGACAAGTCCCGAGGCCAAAGCCCCGCCCCTTTACTCTGCCGTGTATTGGCAAAACACAGTGCGTCCATGACGCCATCGTATGAGAAAAGGGGTGATCTGAAGATGAAACAGATTGACGCGATTTTTTTTTCTCAAATGAAATGGACTTACCGTTTTCTTTCCACGTTTCAGTCATATCATACTACACGTGCTTCTCTCGTTGCAGTGTCTGGCAAACCGTTTGAAAGACAAAGCCATGTGTTGTGTTCACTATTCCGCGGAACGCGAGTGTCTGATTTCTGGGCGTCCACCTATGTTTTGGACACTAGAGATTCGATAATTACAGAAGAAAAGCGGCGCGAGAGTTAACCTACGTCACTTCCTGTATTTTGATAACTTGTGTTCGGGAACCCCCCGAAAAGTTGCGCCTTTGACAACAGCTGGTCATTCTCTCTAACAGGAATTTTCCGCATGGGGAGACAGAATGAAAGCGTTCTATGACAAGGGTGATTATTATCGGAAAACAGACCAGACCATCAACTACCTTGGATACTGGACAGACGGAGGTAAAGTAGCCTCTAGATTAATGTTCGGGCCTGGACTAGGCTACTCTACTACTAGTCTGATTCATCTGACTCAGAACCCCTGAGTCAGATTCCTACATTCACAAAGGCTGTTTGTAGCACTGTGGAGAGGCGGGGAGCTTTGTTGCTCCCTGCTGCACGAACATGGCTGCGCCACGGACAGATTTCCAACCGTGTTTTCCCAATAGTGTCCTACAAACTTTAGTCTATAGGGTGGGTGGGTGGGTGGGTGGGTGTTTGGGGGTTTAACGTCCTTTTCCACCACATAGGGTGATATCAAAGACGGGGCACCGATGAAAGAGCCAGCACAAATATTTGGCCCCAGCCGGGATCGAACTCACGACCCGAGCATTAGAAGTCCAACGCTCTACCATTCGACCACCCCGGCTCCCCCTTTAGTGTATAGAGTTTGTAGTATACGCACTAATCGACTACTAGGCATATTTAGCAGGACTTTGTAAGGATTATTTCGCTGAGCAGCGTAACCCATTTACTTGTAAATTAGGCACGTTAAGGGTACCATCAGCTAATCAAAGCGCGTTAGCCGCTCGCGGCCTCTGTCACGTGAGCCTCATTTACATGTAAGTGGGTTATACTGTTCAGCGAAGTCCTGCTAAACATGCCTTTTATCCTTGCAGCCGGTACTGTCCTAACAGCTTCGAGTACCGTTTCAGCCGACAGATAAAATAAATAAATGAATGAATAGTAAATGGATAAAACATTCCCGTGCGACCGACTGCATCGGTATTTTGTGACTGACATATCCTGACGGGACTGCGCTTAAACACTGCAGGGGCGTATTACTACTACGACACGGAACCCGGAAAGAACTACGAGCAGACGATTCTGGACGTTAAGACGTACGCTGATTCTCTCTCACTGCCTTACAGGTAAGCTTCAACAGGATGTCAGTTTTCCTGGACATCTTATGTTCTTTTTGTTATTGTTTTGTACGGGTCAAAATATTAGTGAAGTTCGCTTATACTGTCATTTCAAGGCTCTGTTACTAATAACTTACTTGCATTTTAAACCATGACGTCTGTTTACAATGATAATATCTGCAATAATTTAGGCGCTTTATCCCAGATATTTGGCTCAAAGCGCCGCGAGCTAAACCCAACACGCACGCTTACGTGAATCACACGCATTCTCTCACCTCTGGATAGAACACATAACAATCACGTGTTGTAAAAGGTCAGCTCAGCTATTAAAGTTTCGGAATTTTAGGATTGCACTTGTTATCGATTTTTGTGGGCTGAACGTTTCCAAAGCTGAGGGGGAGGAAGCCGGAGTATCCAGAGAGACACCCCCCGACGGTCGGCCCGTATGAACGGTGCCAAACACGCGAAAGAAAAATTCTTCACCCAAGTCGGACTCGAACCTGACCTCTCGCATTTGTCTTAACCACTAGGCCACCGACCGCCCCATTTACCTGTAATTACCTTTTGTTCAAACTAGTGGCTGGCGCTAGAGTATAACGACAAACATCGGGAAACTACGTTCGTTTCTTTTTGCAGCTTTGCGCGTACATGTGCAATTTATGAAATATTCCGGCAGCTTTTTCTTACTTCTTTCAATTAAGCTGGCCACAGCCTTACAGCTTATCAAGTTACTGTTTTCTTTATATGTATTTCACAATCTGAGCGTGAAGGTTTTATTTTGTGTGTCCAGATACGTTCAATACGACAGCTGGTTCTACGCGAAAGACTCGCACGGCGCGGTAACAACTTGGACACCAACCCCAGACATCGCTCCGGACGGGTTTCAGTACGGATACCCACCGCTTGTCGTGTTTAAATCTCTCTCTCTCTCTCTCTCTCTGAATTCTTTTACGCTTTTGTTGGTGTTTTTGTTTTTGTTGTTTGGATGGTTTTCCTTGTTTTTCGTCGCCATCTTCCATTTGTTTTCTCGTCACTTTGGGCCAGGAGGGTGGGTGGATGGATGATTGGGAGTTTAACGTCCTTTTCCACCACGTATGGGTGATGTGCACTCATAGAGAGAAATTACTGTCGTTTACTTGTGTTGGAAAAAAAAGACCGGGGGGGGGGGGTGTCAAATTGGAAGATCACAAGACCGAAACTTCCACCTTTATCAAATAAAGTTATTTTCAATTTCAGCTTCAATTCAGTTCATGACTGGTATGCTTGCAGGTACATTTACAACAAAACTCTGTGGCCGGCGGTTGCGCATAACAGATACTGGTACGAGAACAGTTTCTCTGCTTTCCTCTCACTTGCGTTTCTTGTCTTCAGTATAAATTCATTGCTCTCTGTTTTTCACCTGTTGGCGTTTGGGGTTTATCTGTGGTTTTTATTTCACTTTCGTTAGATGAGTGAGTAACTGTGGTCGTTGGTTATGTGTGTGTGTGTGTGTGTGTGTGTGTGTGTGTGTGTGTGTGTGTGTGTGTGTGTGTGTGTGTGTGTGTGTGTGTGTGTTTAATTTATCAAATATTGTTTTGTGTTGAAAGTGGTGTGTAGGTGTTGGGGGAGAGAAAGTTTCTCACTAAAAAATGATCGTTCATTCTCAAGGTCATCAAAAACTCCGTATGCTAAACAGAATGGAGGTGGCTTCAATTTCATCGTAGAGTCAGAGAAAGCTATACCGCAAGACCTGGTGGGTAAACTGTATCAACACACCCAGCACAGCACAGCACAGCACAGCACAGCACAGCACACACACACACACACACACACACACACACACACACACACACACACACGGATGTCCCTCGCCCTGCATTCAAAACAGAAATGCACACTGTAAGAAAATGTTTTAAAACCTGAAAACAGTTGCTTTGAACGAACTGAACCCTGCAACTGAGCAAGGTTATTATTTTGTAATGTCTCACCTGCAGTCACTCCAGAAACGCAACTGTCTGCTATTTACCCACTCAGCCCAAGCTGCGACGACATGCGTAACCAGAGTTCCCGTTCTTTCCCGCGCTCGTGGAGTCGTCAATTCGTTTTTGTGTAAGCGGTTCTCTACGGTTAAGGCTGAAGTTCACTGATTGTGGAACAGAACCATTTAAACAGAAAGGAGACAAATGGTTGACGCGCAGATGTCATTTATTTAAATGACGATTTGTTATTCATAGCAAATACTTGGTTTGGAAAGCAAAGAAATTTCCACAATCAAGGTGGGGTATGGCTGTATTACAGGCAAAATTACGTATGCAAAATACTGCAGCAAGAAGGCACTTGACAGCCATTGTGTAGTGCGTGTACGCACACAGGCGGGGAGACAACTAAAGTTTACCGTTAAGGAATTCGTCAGATACGCAATACCGCCGGTACATTGGGCGAGTACATGAGAGCCCTCACACAACATTAATTATTTGCGATAATTTTTAGTGTATTCGTCTTTACGAAATATGAGTCTGGATGAAATTACAACGGCCTCTGTTTACATTGGTTACCGCTGAGTACGGTTTTCTTGCGGTCTGTGCTAGATATATGATGGTAGTCTCAGTTTAGAACTTGAAGGGTTAAACGATAACTTATTTTATTACATCGTTTGCAGAACTTCTGGCTGTGGCTGTTCAAAGAATCCAGAACTTGGGGACTTACTGTGTACGAACAGGTATGAAAATGTTGCTAGAAATAAACATAAATGAATCGCTTATGTTGCCAGGAAAAAGAAACGTTGCTGTCGCTGCAGATTTTTAACAAACGTAGTGTGGTCAAGAACGCGTGCAAGGCCATTTGAAAGCAGTGTTTGAGGATTGCGTGTTGGGACAGACACCATGTGAAAGCTAAGGTCAAAATAAATTTTTAAAGCAATACAAAAACTGGTCAAAGTCTCAATACGTACGACAGGCAAACAGCACCGTGTAAGAAAACTTGTCATCTAATGTGTTTAATCTGAGCATCAGACTCAGTCACTGGGATCATCATATAGAAGTTGACACCATTGTGGTGACTCTGGCGGGCGTACATGCTGTTCCGCGTCAGTTGGTTGCAGACTAAGGACAAAAGAGATGGTGCTGATTGGCGGCTATTTTTAGAAGATTTGTCGGGCACCAAAGTGTTCAGGAATGTTCCGTAGGTTTAAAGAAGGTCGTATTTCTCTGATAGTTGAAGCCACAAGTTCACGAAGACTGTCGCAATGGCCAAATGAAACATCCTTCTGTCTAGAGCTTCCAGACGGCAATTTTCCATCTTAACGGTGTTACGAACATAGAGAGGTTAAGGTTACCAACCCCTATATATTTTCACCACCGAACCTAAGCATGTGCGTGCGTGCGTATGTGCGTATGTGCGTGCGTGCGTGCGTGTGTGTGTGTGGGGGGGGGGGCAACTTTACAACAAACAGACGGCGAGTGGCCATGGGTTACTCTACTCGTACACTTCAGACACCCTTGACTCATGCGCCTGTGCAATATATGACACAGGACTGGCTGGACGTAGAGTTCGCTGGCCTGAACGCACGTTGTCGACAGTGGATGTGGCGAGGACTTGGCTGCTCCAGATGGGGGAGGCAGCACGTGCAACGGGTCTCACCATCCAGTACTGTATGTCCAACCCTCGTCACGCCATGCAAAGTCTCATGATACCCGTTGTTACTCAAGTGAGCTGACAAAATACGTTGAGTACTTTGGAAGTACTTTGAGCGTACTTTTTGTAGCTGTTCCATTCGTGATTTTGTTTTGTTTTGTTTTGTTTTGTGCAATGTCTCGAAGAGAACCCGAATTTGTACAAGAACGGACCAGTGTGAAGTTCTATGCTTCTATTTTACACCATTTCGTAAATTTGTTATGTTTTTATATTCATAAATGTTTTTATTTATGTCTTAATTTCTAGACTGAAAAATGGCAAATTTGGACGGTTAGGTTTACGCTTACCACTGGAATCTGACAAGTCTGTGGCCCTGTAAGCAGTTGAACCTCGTGAGTCCTCCAGAACTTCATTGGAGTAGGGGTGACGAGGTGAGAGTTTTACTAAGCAGTCTTGGTGGTTGCTACCTTTCATTATTTGTTCTCTGTAAAGGCGAGAGTGAGCGGTGACTATCGTGCCGGAAGTGACCAATGGCAGATCGGCAAAGCCTCTGTGTTTGCAGACGCTATGGGAATTGCGCCGTTCAAGGACAACTTCTGGACAACGGAAGTGCAGCCTGGCAACAGATACAGTACAGAAGTCTTCCTTTTCCTCCTCCTTTCCTTTCTTTCTGTCTTTATCTCCTGTATCTTTGTATTTCTTCTGTCTTCCTTTTTCACACTGCGGGGGATGCGTTCAAAGACAACTTCTGGACAACAGAAGCGGAGCCTGCCAACAGTAAATACCCATTACCATCTACAGCAGTGAGAAGACTGACGGAAATTTTCCTAGGATGCTGAAGAGCAGAAAAGAGAGAGAGGGGAAATACAGCTTGCGAAGTTTATCATACTTCGAAACAAGCACCAGTGAAAAAATACTTAGCTGAGGGTGCATTCCAGTGCGTAACAGCAGATCTGTCATGCGGTTCGGACAAAAACTGCTTTATAGCAATTAGTGACATTTAATAATCCGCACCAGCTGTTGTGTGTCACCCATCTGCATCTCACCAGCTTGTTCTCATTTAGAGCTGAACGAGACTCACCCAGAACTACAGGCGGCAGTTGCCGTTCTCAGCACAGGACCAGTCGCTCCTTCCGATATGATTGGACGAACGAATGTCAGTATGCTAATGCAGTAAGTGAACCACAGCATTTTCCGGAGATATTCCTGTCGATGGTTTTAGCGTGTGTTTCATGCCACAGGGAGACGAAGTCTAGCTCGTTTTCCTGCTGCCATTGTACATGTATTTTTTTTTCTTTTTTCTGTTCGCGCGCATCATATATTTTTTGTTTAAAGTCATTGTTGCGTCATTTATGCATGTCTTTCCCCGTTTACTTTGTCCATTCCTCCACACCCCGATAGGGGAGAAATGAATAAAACCTTTTGAATTTGATTTTTGTGGGTTTAACGTCGTTTTCCACCACATACGGGGTGACACCAAAGTTGGGGCAACGATGAAAAAGCCAGTACAAATATTTGGCCCCAGCCGGGATACGAACTCACGACCCGAGCATTATAAGTCCAATGCTCTACCATTCGGCCACCCTGGCTCCCCTTGACTTTTGTGGACCGTACGTTACTTGTAATTACAGTGAACAACGACATCCTCTTGTTATAGGTGTTGCCGGGCTGATGGACTTGTTTTACGACCAGCAAAACCCGCCACTGCTATCGACAAACAATTCTGGCAGGTATGATGAAACTTACAATGTCGCCGTCAACAACTTCTGACACTCGCTGCTTTCATAAGAAAGATGGCCACATATTAACAAGAAGAGGAAGAAGAAATGGTATTTGTCTGGCGTATTTCTTTCAAATTGAACTCAATGCGTCGATCACTCATTGACCCTTTCTTTGGGCCGGAGAATCAGGCAAGAATAACGGTTCCTGCTGGAATTTTTGTCATCTGTGCGTTGCTGAAGCCGCCATTTAGTTGTTTATGTGCATGGGCAGCGAGGATGAATCTGGCGAAAGTTCGGATGATTTGAATGATTGGTGAATTGGCAAGTTGTTCCAGAGGGAAGGGAGGTGTAGTCTTGAAAGTAAAATAAAAAAAAGTTTCAACACTATTATTCACTGGGATGTTACAGGACGCGTTCGGCGGTAACGTGGGTTCCAAAGGACAAGTGTGGACGACGTACAGCAGGATCGGGAAGGACTACGTCTTTGGCATTATCCTGGCTGCTGACATGACCGACGATTTCAGCATCACCCCCAGCGACGCCGGCTTTGCACCCGTAAGTTTTCAACCCGAACATTTAAATACATAAAATAACAAGTAGCGACTGCAGCAGCCAAAAGTACTGCTCAAACGGAGCGACTAGGTAAGTGGACGCCGCAAGGAGAGAATTGTACCTATGTCCGTGCTTTTCCTATCATTTTGTTCTTTCCTGTGCTGGGAACTGCTAGATCTAGTGTTCACTCTTCCCATACAGGACTTCATGTTCGCACATATGCATGAATATCAAGTGTTCCCGTTAAAAATCCGATTCCAAGGAGCGGGGCGTGGAGAGCAGCGCAAGCATCATCGACCATCTTGCAACTAGGCAGGGGGTGGTGGAGGCGAGTGTCAGCTAGAGCGCAAAGAACGAGAGGGGTGTGTACAGGTGGAGAAGTTCAGCGGCAAGAAATATCAGTACTCCGAGAATCATTCTTGTGTTTGCAGTTCGGTCCAATGGTAGCCATCAGTCGGTCCGCTTACGGCGAAGCACCAAAAGTAATCCCCTTCTCAGAGGACTCCCCTGTTCCCTTGACAACGGACTGCACGAGGCCACGCTTCTGCATGTACTACACCAGCCCTGTCTTCAACTTCTCGTGAGTAACTCTGTGTGTGTGTGTGTGTGTGTGTGTGTGTGTGTGTGTGTGTGTGTGTGTGTGTGTGTGTGTGTGTGCGCGTACGGGCGTGCGTGGGTGTTGGAAAAAAAAAAACCGGGCTAATTGTACCTTTGCTAAACCAACTTATGTTTCGCAACACTTTCATTCGTGAGTGGGTCTGTACGCTGCAATTTTTTTTTCTTGATGGTAAGTACAGCTCTTAATGTGATACATGTACAAAGATATAATTTCCCCTCCCCCATCCCCTACTCCTCTCTCCTAGGAAGGATGCCACCAAAGAAATGAACAGCGAATATGTTGCAAAAAATAAATTCACTGTTTATGCTTTGGGGTTTTTTCTTTGTTTGTTTGTTTGTTTTTCCACAGACCAAAGCCTAACAAATAGAAAAGTCGAGTCAGTCTCTGTATTATTTCATTATATATTTTTAATGTTGTTACTGCTGCTGTTTGTTTGTTTGTTTGTTTGTTTGTTTGTTTTAATTGTGAATGTTAAAAAAAAAATTGTGTTTCGTGTCACAGCAACTCCCAGGTCGTGCTGTACGGGGAAGAAAACAAGTTCGTGCCCATGTCACGTGACCGTGTGGGCAATATGGCCGTCTTCAGCAACGACCTGCAGCTGCTGCTGTACGGATCGCCAGGGGAGAGCACTGTGTTTACCTTCTTTCTGGACGGGAAGATAAATCGTGTTACTTGCAAGTTTGAAACCAGCGGAACGGTCACGTTAAGCGTCTTCTACAAGATGTGCAGCACATCGACGTAGAATTCAATTCAGCATCCAATTAATTATTATTGTCTGGCAAAAATCATAATTCTTTTCTATGGGTTTACATAAATACGGAACAATAAGTTGTCAAACTTTAACTCAGGAAAATGTCAGTATACTTTTCTATGGGTTTACATAAATATGGAACAATAAATTGTCAAACTTTAACTCAGGAAAATGTCAGTATACTTTTCTATGGGTTTACATAAATACGGAACAATAAGTTGTCAAACTTTAACTCAGGAAAATGTCAGCTAAAACATACATGGAGAGTACTTTATACTTTTAAGGCAATAATGTGCATCATCCTTAGTCACGCTCTTGTATACACATAGAAGGAAAAACTGGACTTCACATTTCCTGATTAAAATATAAAGAGAATCAGGAGCGGATCTGTGGGGGGAGGCCCCTTTCCATCGTTTTAAACTGTCTCCTTATTTTCAGTTTCCTCGCAAGTTCAAAGTGTAAAGTTTCATCCAGTGTGGTGTGTTCTCGAAAGTCGAAACTTTAAAGTTTTCTCCTTATTTTTACTTAGTGCTTTTACTGAATGCGGAAGCATAGTTATACTCTGTGTGTGTTTCAGTGTGAAACTACAGTAAAAGTAATGATGTTGTACACTCCTACGGTGGTACTGGACTACCAAAATAAAATAAAAAAAGTAATAAGAGATAAAGAGAATAAATGTGTGTGTGTGTGTGTGTGTGTGTGTGTGTGTGTGTGTGTGTGTGTGTGTGTGTGTGTGTGTGTGTGCGTGTGTGTGTGTGTGTGTGTGTGTGTGTGTGTGTGTGTGTGTGTGTGCGTGTGTGTGTGTGTGTGTGTGTGTGTGCGTGTGTGTGTGTGTGTGCGTGTGTGTGCGTGTGTGCGTGTGTGTGTGTGTGTGTGTGTGTGTGTGTGTGTGTGTGTGTGTCTGTGAGAGAGAGAGAGAGAGAAATTGCACACCATACTTCAAACTGGCAAGTTATATGTCTCGCATACTTGAACCAAGCACATAAGCTGGCAAACAATACTATTATGATCACGACAGACGCACACGTAACATCTCTCCGTACAGACAACTGACATTTTAACCTCTATCGATAAATCTCTCTTATCATAAGATAAACTGCAATCAAAGGTGAGAAATTTTGCAGTGCCTTCAAGAACTACCCGTGTCTGGGTCACAGCGCGAAACACGCGTCCCACGTATGAATTTGTATCTACATTGCCTTGACATAATTACGTTCTCCAACACCTGAGACGAAAAAAAAAACAAAACAAAAAAAAAACGACACCACACATCACTTGTCAGCCAAGGCAGAAGATTAATAATATCTCACTACGGTCAAACTCCACCCCTTTTGCTCGTAGTGTATGTATGTGATCACAGGGATTGAAAGATTGTGGAGAAGCCATGGGTTCCAGTGTAGGACTCATCTGTGGTTTAGCACTCGTCTGTGCTATTTTCCAACAAGGTGAGTGCAAGAAGGTTCTTGCGTTACACACAACACACCCCGACAGATAAATGCTCGTGAAGACTTTTGGTTCCCTAGAAGAGCTCTGCATGTGATACAATGCTGTCTACACTCTGCGTGAGTGGTCGAAAATCCAAATTCTCGTACTCAGTTAACCGTGCCGACACACCTCTCGCTCGGGCCCTGTGTGAGTCCCGTTGTGTGTGTGTGTGCGTGCGTGTGCCTCTGTGTGTGTGTGCGTGCTTGTGTGTGCGTGCTTGTGTGTGTGTGTGTGTGTGTGTGTGTGTGTGTGTGTGTGTGTGTGTGTGTGTTTGTTTCAGCGTCCACCGAAAAACTACCGCTGTTGTTCAAGTCCGAACGGCAGGCCCAGAAAAGCGACGTGCAGCCTCCCTTTCAGCTGGTTATGGACAAGAACGGTGGCTACAGTCTGCAGCAGGGAACCCGCACCTGGTTACAGGGGGCACCTACCTTCCTCTACACAGATGGGAAAAGGTTCTGCGGGCGGGGTGGGTGGGTGGGTGTTTGGGGGTTTAACGTCCTTTTCCACCACATAGGGTGATATCAAAGACGGGGGCAACGATGAAAAAGCCAGCACAAATATTTGGCCCCAGCCGGGATCGAACTCATGACCCGAGCATTAGAAGTCCAATGCTCTGCCATGCTCCCCGGAAAAGGTTCTGCGAGTAGACAAACTAGCTGGTGTATCTTGAATACAGTACACTGGGTATTAGTGCTGTTCTCGGGGTAAACCAGGGGATTTGGTCGAGTGGTTAAGACATCCGCTGTGGATTCTAAGTGCATGGTTCGAATTCCTGGTGGGGGGGGGGGGGGGATTTTGTTGGATTTTTTTTCCATTTACAAATCGAGTCAAAATCACGTGCACGTCTCTCCCTCGTGTACACACTGACGCTCAATATCAAGTCTGCTGCGTTATTGATCCCATTCCAAACAATAAGGGACACAGACTGGAAAACAATACCACACACCATGCATGCGAAAAAACATCATTGGCGCTCTACTGTGGCGATGCGCTCACCCCAGGGGGGAAACAACTCTAAATTCCCAGCTATGGGAATATAAAGAATAAAAAAAAATAATAGGTAATAAGTAGATATTGGATAGTTTTTGCGTAAATTAGATTTTAGCTTTGCTTCTGGAAAAATATAAAACAAGCTAAGGTAAATAAGCCCAGAGAAATGCTATTCTATTTTGCTTCTGTAATAATGACGTTGATAAAAACTAATAAAATAACGCATGTGTTTTTCTTTTGTTTTTGTTTTTTAAATAAGGTTTAGCACAGAGGACTCGAGCCTCAGACTGGTGGAGACAGAACCAGAGTCTGGCATTGACAAGATTGGTCGCTGGAACTCCACGTGCTTTCGCTACTCTGCCGGTGACGTCAGCTTCCGGACATGCGTGAAGACCTGGGCGAATGAGCTGATTAGTCTGCCGGCTGTTCTCTTTCAGCAGGTACTCGATAGTAAATGTTGAAGAAATCGTCAGATATCTTAGACAAACACTAGTGGCTTGAGAAAACAGCATCAACAACAACCACGACAAAACGGACAAGAATATTAATCGCCGAACTATTTTCTTTCTACACCCTTGAAATGTCGAACCTTTTCTGCATCACACGCAAAAAAGGGCAAGGTTAGCACCAGTCTGTGACAGGTAACATGGTTTCATTTATCCATTAACAAGGCTGTCATTTTTATTCCGGCTGATCGTCGGGGGTTCTCTCCGGGTACTCCGGTATCCTCCGCCTCTGCTTTGGAAATGTTCAGCCCACAAAATAAATGCAAGTCTAAATTCCGAACCTTAAATTGCTGAGTTGACCCTTCGCACCTGACTGTAACCTGGTGATGTCCAGTGTGTGAGAGAATGCGTGTGATTCACGTGAGCGAGCGTGTTGGGTTCAGTTCGCGGCGCTTTGAGCCAATTCATGAAACTGGGGTGGGTGGGTGTTTGGGGGTTTAACGTCCTTTTCCACCACATACGGGTGATATCAAAGACGGGGCAACGATGAAAAAGCCAGCACAAATATTTGGCTCCAGCCGGGATACGAACTCACGACCCCAGCATTATAAGTCCAGTGCTCTACCATTCGGCCACCCCGGCTCCCTTCATGAAACTGGGGAAAGCGCCTACGCAATACACAGTTAGTAGTAGTAGTAGTAGTAGTAGTAGTAGTAGTAGTAGCAGTAGTAGTAGTAGTAGCAGTAGTAGTAGTAGTAGCAGTAGTAGTAGTAGCAGTAGTAGTGTTATTATTTTCAACAGGAGTTCATCAACGGAACCAGAAACTCAGCCCAAGATCCGGACAGCGTCATATCCGGTTTCCCATCATTCCAAGTTCCAGACAGAGATGAAGGTCTGGGATACCAGAGTTATCAAGGAGGGATGTTCGGTAGCGACGGAAAAAGCAGCAGGTTGGTTAACTGGTGGATTCAACATGTTTTGCGTTCAGTACAATGTTTTCTTTGCGTTGGTCCATCAGCGCTCATTAACAGACGTCTCACGGAGGCCAGAGCCCCGCCCCTTTACTCAGCAGTGCATTTACATAATACAGTACATCAATGACGTCGTCAGTGTATGGGGAAATTCGACAGTGTATTTCGAGATGAGAGAAATTGACGTAATGATCTTTTTCGTCATATGACGTTCATGGACTCGCCGCTTTCTTTCCATGTTTCAATCATATCATATTACACGTGCTTACCTCGTTGTAGTGTCTGGCAAAATGTTTGATTGACAGGACTGGAGTCGTCCATTACCCTGCTGTTGTAAACACAATCTGTAAAGTGTACTTAATTTAATTACAATGGAAGACTGCATGTCTATGCATTGCGAAACGTTCTGCTACCAGCAGGATTGTTCCCCAGGATGTTAGTTGTTGTTACAGCCGCTAACATATTGTTGTTATATCCTTTACCTGTTGTTAACCGTCGGTATTGCATCTCTCTGAGCTTTCTATAATTCCATGACGATCGACCACGACAACGTTTCAAATCAATTGTTCCAGGTGGTACAAGGGTCATGTTGATCTTTCTGGGGGAATTGAAGGTGGCCCATTGGCTCTCTTCGACCAACAGGGCAGTGTCGTCATCATAGCCCCCTGGTCGCAGGTGATTAAGTGTGTTTATTGGTACGCATGACATGAGGGCAAACGATAGATTTACACTTTGGCGTTTTGGTTATGCTGTCTGTGCTGTTATTGTTTGTTGCTGTCGTTTGTTGTTGTTGTTGCTTATTGTTGATGTTGTTGTTGTTTGTTGTTATTTTTGTTTGTTGCTGTTTGTTGTTTTTGTTCGTTGTTACTGTTGTTGTTGTTGTTGTTGCTGCTGTTGCTGTTGTTGCTGTTGTTGTTTAGTCGTAGCTTTGTGTTTTAACCTCATAACAGCCAATGATCGCTCAAATCCTCTTAACTCTCTCTATGCTGAGACTTTTATACAGTAACATACTAATAGATGTTTGCTTCCCTTTAACTGGTAGAATCCCGTTTTGCTGGCGCTATATTTAGTTCCGCACTTAACGTGATGGTGTGACAAAATAAAACTAGAAAGTTGGCGACCCCATACATCGGATCTCTGCAGCCAACCCTTGTGAACTTAAGGACCCCAAGCGGGGACGTTAGCATAGAGAGAGTTAAACTCTTGCTTTGTACGCTTATCAGTTGAAATGAGCATTTATAAACATCGACTTCATTCTCATATTGCCTGTGTTTTCGTTTCGTTTCCCGTTCAGTTTATGGCCTCGTCACGAGCTCAGGACAAAAAGAACCGTGTCAGTTGGGGAGTGATGGGAGGGGTCGACTCCGTACCTCCCGGATTCCAGTATCAGACAGTTGTCTTTTTCGGCTACACCGGAATTAATCAGGTCAGTTCTGAAACGTGGTACAATAAGCCTCCGAATGATAAGCATAATGGTGTTCTACACACAAACAATAAAATGCACTACTTTGCACCAAAAGAATGCAGACACAGTTGCACCCACTGACCTAGTCCAATTCCTTCGACTATCGCTTTAGACACCTGTCAAATTCGCTGGTTCACACAGTGTGTTTGGAGTGGCATGGTTTGTGACTGTGTTGGGGTTCCGTGCCATTCTTAGGTAGAATCTTAATGGTGACAGCTAAACGTCTGTACCGTGCTATGACAACCTTGCGCAGCTTAACAGTATTAATAATAAAAAGAAAAAGAAGAACAGTAGTAAAAATACATGGTGATTATAAAGCGCAGGTGTGTAGTTCGGTAGGCAGCGAGTTCCCGTGTAGTGTCTAGCCGCTGCACGCTCGTAGCGTGTGAACAGAAAAGCCGTTCCACCAGCGTGCGAAGGCTCCGCAGGCCCGCAGCGTGTGCCGTAGGTCTTAGCAATCTCACCAGTCCTGAACACGCCAGGCATTGAATTATTTTTTTTCCATGTTAAGGTGTTCTCTCAATGGGGCGAGATGATGCGATATTACTACGACAAGGACGATATCTACAGGAAGACTGACGTCACGCTCAATTACCTTGGCTACTGGACGGATGGAGGTACGCTGGTGGTTACTGGGTAATACCCCTCCTCCCCAAAAAATTATAATAATAATAAAATAAACATAAACATAAGATAAACATAAATAATAAAAACATCCTTTGTGTGCTGACAGAAAGTGAATAGAGGGTGTGTGGTTGTGTGTGTGTGAGTTTAATGTCTTTTTCCACCGCGTATGGATGATACCAAAGACGGGGCAACGAGAAAAAAATGCTGCACAAATATTTGGCCCCAGCTGGGATTCGAACTCACGACCCGAGCACGGAAGGTCAAACGCTCTACCATTCGGCTATCCCTGCTCTCCCCCGTCCCCCTCCCCCACCACCCCCAGTGGACAGGGGAGACTGGAAAGCACGGGGAATCGTCGCTAGGGCTTCGCTACGTATGCTTTTACTACTTTTTTGTGTCCGTTCAGAAAGCCGTTGTTGTTTTTGTTGTTGCTGGTGTTTGTTTACTTTTTAGTTGTTATTAATAGTGTTTAGCAGTTTTGATTCAACGTGAAGTTCAGATTTATGGCTTACCTTCGGAAAATATGGCTTTAACTCTTTAAAGCCGATGCAAAAAAAGAAGAAGCAATTTTACTTGAAATCTTCAGGTCACTAGAAGCCAGTATTATGCAATCGACAGTGGTATCAGGCCTAGCTGGGAAAACCAACGCCTCACGTAACTGTGGTTTGAAGTGACTGCTACAGGTGTGCAGTGGTTCGTTCTTTTCAACCAGTCTTATCATAAGCGCAGGGGATGGTAGGGCTCGGGCTTGTAGGAGTTAATTAAATGGTTTATTTTCTATTCAGGTGCCTACTACTTCTACCAAACGGAACCAAACAAAACCTACGAACAGACTATTCTGGATGTGTACAACTACTCCCTTTCTCTGAATTTGCCGTACAGGTAACACATTAAACAGATACCACCCACGCCAAATGATTACATTGTTTGTGATTATTCGGAAATCCCGGAACTTTCAGTTCGTAACTAGTTTTTTAATGAATCTAAATATTCTTGCCTTCTGCTTCTAGCACTTAGGGTCGAACTGACAACCCCGTGTCCTAAATGTCTGAAATCACGTCTTCTAGTATGTGTTTATATATAAGCCCAAGCAAAAATCGCAATTTGACTTGAGATCTTCAGATCACTAGAAGCACTTCAAGCGGCTATTATGCAATCTGTAGCGGTCTCGGGCCTAGCAGTGAAGGCCCACGGCTTGCGTAATAGTGGCTTGAAGTGACTCCCACTGGTGTGCAGCGGCTTGTTCTTTTTCACAAGTCGATCATAAAGAGGGCAGGAGGTAGCCGGGCCGAGATAATTGCACAGCAATGTTTGACGTACTAATTTTTTTCCAGATACGTTCAGTACGATAGCTGGTTTTACCCGAAAGGTCCCAAAGGGGGTGTAACAACATGGTCACCTGGCCCTGACATCGCTCCTGATGGCTTCCAGTGGGTTCATTTGCATATCACTTTCTCATGTTTTTCCGCTGTTGCCTTAATCCAGTTGATAATAATGATTCCTTGGTACTGAGGGTGCGTATGAATGCGTTTTGACACATGTAACTTAGTTTGAAGGCTGTCTGTACCGAGTGATGACTGTTTTAACCCATCTTTGTTAACCCGGTCTAATAGGCAGCGCGTCGGACTTAACCGCTGCGCTACTGAACGGCCGTCTCCGCTGTCACGGCTATGAAACGTGGATTCGAGCCCAGGTCGAGCTTGTGGTATGTAATACCGGGTTTTCCTGGTTACTGGGCTGCTCATTGGGGGTTCTCTCCGGGTTATCCGGCTTTCCTACCCCAGCAAAATTAAAAAATAAAATAGGATAAGTATTGGGTGGCGCAGCACCGCGTCGACGCGCTTCCCCAGAGGAAAGCAGCCCGAATTGCCCGAAAGGGACAATAAAGTAGTAAAAGAAAAAAAATCAAACTGTGCAGCATTATATTCCTGTTGCATGGTTTCAGGTACATCTTCAACAAAACATTGTGGCCCGCGGGAGCACATAATCGCTGGTGGTAAGGTTGTTTTCTAAAATCATACTCAGTTGCAACCCCCTGGCATGCATCTTGTCCTACAAATACAAAATAAAACTCACAAAAATCACGCTTTCGTGACAACAAAATCATCACAAACTAGCACACTCGCCAAACGTGGTCTTTCAAATAAAAACAAAACTTGACTCCAGGGTCAATCTGTGTTATTACGCCTGATTTGCCTGGCTTTCAGGTCATCGCAAACGCCTTACGCCAAACAGAACGGCGGTCGCTTCAACTTCATCGTTGAGGACGGGGGTAGCAGCTATACCTCAAGATCTGGTCAGTGTGGTTTCACGGAGGCATTTCCGGTTTGATTTAGTAAAAAGCGCGCGCGCGTGTGATGTGTGTGTGTGTGTGTGTGTGTGTGTGTGTGTGTGTGTGTGTGTGTGTGCGCGTGCGTGCGCGCCACGAGTATGTGCTCAATTTTCATGCAATTTTTCTGTTCACACAGGATTTCTGGTTGTACCTGTTCAAAGAAGCACGCACGTGGGGTCTTATCATGTACGAACAGGTAAACACGCACTGATCATTATAGAGAGATAGGAAACAAAAGCCACTTTCGGAAATGTGCGAGGCTACGGCACTTTTGACTTAAACTCCTCCTTAAATAATGCTATGCTGTCCAAATAACCGATTTTACTCCTTCATGTATGCTACACAAAACCGTTATTGGGTGGTACTTCGTTTAGTAAAAAGTCTGAGTAAGTCAGTCTTAGAAACTGTAAGCTGAAACTTGGAAGCGCAGCCTGAACCGAAGCAAAACTGAGCTACATGAAAAGCAACTGCTTCGCCGAATCACGGTTTTGCTGACAAACTCAAAATCATTCGCAAGGACCACTTGAACGAGCAGTTCGCAAAAATGAAGGCGACGCTGTCGACAGTGGATGTGGCTAGGACCTGGCTGCTCCAGATGGGGGAGGCAGCACGTGCAACGGGTCTCACCATCCAGTACTGTATGTCCAACCCTCGTCACGCCATGCAGAGCCTGGAGATTCCTGTGGTCACTCAGGTAAAAAGTCTTCTTGGTGGTTGTTTTCCGTCTTTAGTACTTAGAGAGGTTGTGTGCGCCTTCAGGTTATGAAGTTCTGTGCAGTGGACGATTGATACATTATTACACACACGCCTACATGCAGTCTTCCGTTATTATTAAGTTATTTACGTACATTTGACAGATTGTGTTTACAACAGCAGGGTAATGGACGACTCCATTCCTATCAAGCAAAAGGGTCGAGCCCCCAGAATTCAGCCAATCACGTCCCGCGGCATGATGAGCACAGCTCATGGCATAGTCTGGCTGTTGTTGTTTTTCACCTGCAGGCATCCTATTACTAGACGACGTACATTTAGTTGTTGTAAGGTGTTTCCCTCCCGTGGTAACCTTCATATGATCTCAAATGTACATGACGCAGGCCCGCGTGAGCGGTGACTACCGTGGTGGCAGTGACCAGTGGCAGATCGGAAAAGTGTCGGTCTTTGCTGACGCCATCGGCATCGCACCGTTCAAAGACAACTTCTGGTCGGAGGAACTGCAGCCCGACAACCATTACAGTACGTCAACAAGTAACGTCGTAGCTATCACAGAAACACGGTCTTCGTGCCTAAGAACGTTCCCTCTGGTGCCCAAAGCACGCGGGTTTTTATAATGTCCGTGTAATTTTTGTTAATCTTTTTCGTTTGCTACTAACGTGAGCCCACATTGTTAGTGGGTGGGGGGGGGGGGCGGGGTGCAGAAAGCCAGAGTGCCCGCATGAATGGTGCCACGGACAAAAAGTAAAAAACAATCTTCGCCCCGAGGGCGGACTCAAACCTGACCTCTCGAACTGGTGGCGAAATCTCTGAACCGCTACACCACCGACCGCCCCAAGATGACTTTAGGCCTGCCTTTAACCATAACTTTGTTATCTTGACAAGTTAATTATCGTGTATGCCAGAAATTATTAATTGTGTACTCAAACACGTTACTGACAATGAAGGTTTGATATGGTATGGCAGACTTCTCGTCGGCGCACATATGCGAAGTGCTACTTTATGTGCAAACCTTCACCCTGCTATTCACCCTGGTGCGTGCGACAGTATTTCTGTTTACCACGACACCGACCACAGCCTACTCTTCTTTGAAAGATGGACGTGGGATTTTTAGCGTGCATACTTGATATTTCTGCGTGCGTGTGTACACGAGGGACAGGCCCCGTAAACAAGCCTGCACATGATTTTGACTCGATTTGCAAAGGAAAACATCCATCCTAATTCCTGCCCACCAGGGATTCGAACCGGGCAGTTCAGGATCCGAAGTCGAATACCTTAACCACTAGACCACATCCGCTTGTCGGGAAGACCTTGCCTCAGGGGTGTACACGTATTTTGATTGACAGACCTGACGGAACCGCACAGCGAACTGCAGGCAGCTGTTGCTACGCTGAGCACAGGACCTGTAGCGCCGGCTGATATGATTGGTCACACCAACGCCAGCATGCTAATGCAGTGAGTGAACCTACTGGTGGAAATGCGTTGTGGACAGTAGTCACTGGCTGAAAGTGTATCTACAGCGATTACTGTCTCGGCTAAACTGTATTACAAACAGCTGCCAGTACGCATGTTTAGTAGGACTTCGTAAGGAGGACTTCGCTGAGCAGTGTAACCCATTTACATGTAAATTACGCACGTTAAATGTACCATTAGCTGATCGCAGTGCGTTAGCCGTTCGCGGCCCCTGCCGTGTGAGCGTAATTTACAAGTAAATGGGTTACGAAACTCAGCGAAGTCCTCCTTACGAAGTCCTACTAAACATGCCCATTGGCAGAAATACATTATATCCAATGGAATGAACTTTGCTTTAAAACAAAAATCTATGTACCAACTTTCGATGCATAACTCGCCATTGTCTGAACCAAACTTGAATTGTAGAAACTAATGTCTGTGCATCTGGCAGTGAGAAATATTATCATTTGTTTGGCGTTGTCTACTTACAAGGAAAGTGCGTTCATCATGTAATACCTTGAGACAGCTTATTTAAATAGGCTGATGCTACCATTTTGTTGCTCACAGAACGTTCTGAGGTGTTTCCGTTTTATCTATCATCACATCACTCAGACACCTGGACAGTGACAGCGTCTGTAATGCTGGCACTGAGCCAGCAGAAGCGTACTCGATGACGCGGTGACCACACTGAGCGCTCCAGTGGTGTAACAATAGTCGTAATATTTGAATGTTCGCCCTCTCGCGCAAAGTGTAAACAGGTTGGTTGGTGGTTGTTTGGGAGTTTTTAACGTCCTTTTCCACCACGTACGGGTGATATCAAAGACGGGGCAACGATGAAAAAGCCAGCTCAAATATTTGGCCCCAGCCGGGATACGAACTCACGACCCGAGCATTAGAAGTCCAACGCTCTACCATTCGACCACCCCGGCTCCCCCGCAAAGTGTAGGCAACAATGTACCGCACTAAGAGCTTTACTAATCATCAAGAGTATTTCGAGAGTACAAGCGCACTCGACCAGCGAAACTGTTCCCGAAGATAAGCTGGCTTAGCAAAGGTGAAAT
This sequence comes from Batillaria attramentaria, assembly GCA_018292915.2. Taxonomy (NCBI): domain Eukaryota; kingdom Metazoa; phylum Mollusca; class Gastropoda; family Batillariidae; genus Batillaria; species Batillaria attramentaria. The sequence continues at coordinate 390,919 of JACVVK020000496.1, read as the reverse complement.
TAATGTTGAATGTTTGAACACTAACCTTTCTGTAGATGTTGTAATGCTGGTGGGCTTGTGCTTCGACCTAACAAGCCGGCTACAGCCATTGACAAACAGTTCATGGAGGTAAGTCGTTGTTTGTGTGTTGGTTAGTTAACTCATAAAAGCCCGTGCAAAAATCGCAATCTTAATTGAAATCTTCAGATCACAAGGAGCCACTTGGTTAACTTTTTGTTAAATTAAAAAAAAAAAATCTTTCAGAATACTTTGTTAAATTTAACACAGCCTTTCAAGTGAGTGAGTGAGTTTTTAGGGCTTAAAGCCGCGCAAGCCACAAAGACTAATTCGCGGCTGGGTGTGCCTGTACTACATTGAAAAAAAAAAGTAACGTTGGGCAGCTGATGCAAACTGGTCTGCGGGGCAAAATAAACCTATATCTGTAATGATATTGAAGGTAATTGACGGCAAACTTATCCAGCCAACGACGAAACAGTCAAAACGGTCAACCTTGGTTCGTAGCAGGGTTGACCCCGGGTCGTTTTCAACCTAGGCTGGTTGAATGTAAACGCAGCAACCCGGACCCAACCCAGTATAACTGGCAAGTGTAACCAGACTCTAAGGGCCGCTGCTACACGTTGCCAGGATCGGCACTTGCAGGGTTGGAAACGCAGAAAACCCTAATTAAATCGCTGGTTGCCAGCTGGCAAATCCCCGGGCTTTGCCGGTGCCGGCGCGGCAATAGAAAGCCGTTCTAATCTTCCTGGCAGCCAGCTAGCCGCAGGCAGCCCGTACAGCCAAATGACCAATCACTGCCCAAACCTTGGAACGCTGCAGGCTGCGTGTGCGGCAAAACCTCTGCCCGCCAGCAGGCAACCGAGTAAGGCAACATGCAGACTGGCAGCCGTGTAGCCGTACGCTTAAGATACAATGTCGGTATCTCTCTACAGCATCACGTTCACATTTTGACAGGATGCGTTCCACACTGGGGTGGGTCCGCGTGGTCAGGTGTGGACGACGTTCAGTCAGATCGGGGAGACGGCCGTGTTCGGCATTATTCTGGCTGCTGCCATGGACAACTCGTACAGTCTCACTCCCACTGACGCTGGCTTTCAGCTGGTCAGTGTCTCCTGGTTGTGGTGCTGTTTTTGTGATGGCTGTTGTTGTGGTTGTTGTTTCGTGTAGTGGTTTCCTGGGTTTTTTTCTTCTTTTCTTCTGTTTCCTTTATCTTCTTCGTCTTGGTGTTGTTGTTTTAACCGGGCTTTCATTGTTGTCGGGTTTTTGTTGTTGTTGTTGTTGTTGGTGGTGGTGGTGGTGGTGGTGGTGGTGGGTTTTTTTTGGTTGTTTTTTTGGGGAGGGGTTGGGTTTTTGTTGTTGTGTTTCTGTTGTTGCTTTGTTTGTTTGTTTGTTATTTGGAGGTCTTGGTAGTTCGTGTTTGTTTCAGGGGGCTCTGTGTGTGTGTGTGTGTGTGTGTGTGTGTGTGTGTGTGTGTGTGTGTGTGTGTGTGTGTGTATATGTGTTTTCATTTTTCATCCCTGTAAGGGTGATATCATAGACGGGGAAATCGAGAAAAAGGTCCGAACATTTGTTTTGGCCCTAGCCGGGATTCCGAAATTCCTAATGTCTGCACATATGGTAATAAAGTTACGGTTATGTTTAGTTATCCTCGACTGTGATGGACCAGTTACACAAATACAACCACTAACGCAAACTTTGTGACAGTCAAAGGAAAGAAGGCAGACACTTTCATAGGTGTACAATCGGCGTTGCCTGAAATGGTGAAGATTACGCCGTATTATTATTATTATTATTATTATTGCCATTTGCAGTTCATTCCAACGGTTGCCATACCTCGTTCTGCCTACGGTCAACCTCCGGAAGTGTTGCCCTTCACGGATGACTCACCGTTACGGTTGACTGAGCACTGTGGGCGTAACCCGTTCTGCATGTACTACACCAGTCCCGTCTATCAGATCGGGTAATATGTATGTGTGTGCGTATGGTATGGTATGGTATGGTATGGTATGGTATGGTATACCATACCATACCATACCATACATACCATACCATACCATACCATGTGTGTGCGTGCGTGCGACAGAGAGAGAGAGAGAGAATGAGAGAGAGAGAGAGAGAGAGAGAGAGAGAGAGAGAGCAAATTGAAAAAATAGAATAGGTATTGGGTGGCGCTGCACCGCGATAATGGGCTTCCCCCGGGGGAAGCAGCCCGAATGGGACGATAAAGCAGGGATTTTGTTTGTTTGTTTTGTTTTGTTGTTTTTGTTGTTGTTGCTTTTTAATCGGAATCAAAAGCAATAGTATTCTTGCTTTTTTCTCTGTGGTAGAAATTCCAAGCTTGTCATCTATGGAGAAGAGAACAAGTTTGTACCCATGTCACGTGACCGCGTAAGCAACATAGATGTCCTGACAAACAACGTGGCCTTGACCTTAAAAGGAGTACCAGGGGAGACGACCGTCTTCCTTTACTTCCTGGACGGGAGGATAACTCGTGTTTCTTGCGTCTTTGGCATGAGTGGATCATCAGTCCTTAGTGTTAAGGATTCGTCATGCAAGACTGTAACATAAGAACATGTCTAGGGAAGTTTTGTTTTCCTACTATTTCAGTGTCTGCTCAGAGACAGCTGATTCAGGATTATTGGGAATAATAATAATAGCAATAGTATTTATAATAAGTAAAATGTTCAAGCCTGCAAGTCGAATTGTTTACTGAATTCCCGGTCGAAAGATAATAAATTTTGTTGAATTTACACGCGCGGGTTCAATGTGTGTGTGTGTGTGTGTGTGTGTGTGTGTGTGTGTGTGTGTGTGTGTGTGTTCTTAATACATGTGTACACTTATTTCACATGAGCAAGCTTTGAACTTTTGCCTGTGTTCTTTATTTTTAATTTGCCTAAGGCTACACAGGGACATGTAAATGGTATGCATGAGCCATGAGAGGTGAGGCTATATACACGATTTATCCAACAACTGAAAGCCAGACGGCGATTGTTAATAAAATCATGACTCACACACATGTGGCTGCAACTTTTGAAATGTTCTCCCGTGTACTTAGCAGTACACTCTAAATAGCCAAAAGCTCTATCCTAAATATCTGTTTGAAGAGCTCATCGACACGGTCTTGTGATAAATACGAAATCAGGTCTTCACACATCACGGCGAGGAGACCATTCGACACCGTCAGTGATTTATCTCTATGGCCTTGTTGTCGCTAAGTTCAAAGGGACTGAAAACTCTGTGTACCGCGATATTAAAAACGTGATTACTCTGTCCAGCAAAGCTGACGACTTCTTCGTGAAGTTTGATGAATGCTGACGAAAGCAGCAGTATGGCGATGACATGGTTTCTGTCAGTCACAGCGTGTTTTATACTGTGTTGCCAAGGAGGTCAGTATGAGTTCTTTTGTCCCTGCGAGACTTGGAGAATATAGTTATGCATATTTTGGAAAATGAACTGGAGTGTTATGCATGAAAACAGGCTACACCAGCTCCAGTCTCAGACTTCCTACATCGGGACTATCGTCAGAGTGCACTGATGTCCAGTCGTTGAAACTGGGGTGAGCGGTGGTCTAATAGGTAGCACGTCGGACTTACACGCTGCGCTACTGAACGGCCGTCACGGCTGTCACGGCAATGAAGCGTGGGTTCGAGCCTGTGATATGTGATATATATCTGATTGATGCATATTGCCGTTGTCGTGTGTGTGTGTGTGTGTGTGTGTGTGTGTGTGTGTGTGTGTGTGTGTGTGTGTGTGTGTGTGTGTGTGTGTGTGTGTGTGTGTGTGTGTGTTCTTGCTTACATGATTCTTAGTTTTTTAGTTGTTTTTACTTTTTAAAAATGGTAGTAGTTAGCAATGGCACAAATGAAAACTGACAATGTCTGTGACTGTGTCAACACCTCCACTGTTGATAAATATAGTTATATTAAATCATTATCACTAAATCATCTCTCTCTCTCTCTCTCTCTCTCTCTCTAAGTCTCGATCTGTTGATCTTATCACACATCTCAGGTCTAAACCTGAAAACCTTTGGCTGGGGGGCGTGTTTTCAAGTCAAGACAAACGCGAGTGCAACAGCTGGGTCAAGTGGAGGGTGGGGGTCGGAGGTCAAGTGAAGGGTCAAGGTCAGAGGTTATCTCATGATAACTTGAAGAAACTCAGTCGCCAATTATCATCACACGTATCTCGCTCAATATCGTGTCTGGCCTGGTAGGAATGTTGCTGATGTCGCAAAAAGAGTAACACAGAAAGTGCTCAGTGACCTGTGTGTGTGTGTGTGTGTGTGTGTGTGTGTGTGTCTGTGTGTGTGTGTGTGTGTGTGTGTGTGTCTGTCTGTGTGTGTGTCTGTCTGTCTGTGTGTCTGTGTGTCTGTGTGTGTGTGTGTCTGTCTGTCTGTCTCTCTCTCTCTCTCTCTCTGTGCGTGTGCGTGTGCGTGTGCGTGTGCGTGTGCGTGTGTGTGTGTGTGTAAACCACTGTTTGTTTTTTTTACTCTCTTTCGGTTTTGGCCCTGTATGCGAAAATCAGGCAAGATTAACAATTCCTTGACGGCTCTTCTTGTAGTAAACACGAGTATTATCAAACTGAACACTCCCACCAAGCCAAATTTAAACCCATGCAGACTTTTTTTTTTCTATGAGACCACTTGTGCACACCCCCAAACTGACCCTGGTAGGAACGGACTTGTTTGTTTGTTTGTTTGTTTGTTTGTTTGTTTTTTTTTTTTTTTTAATCACTCAGTGAGACGAGATCTACTCTAGCTCCGTAAAGCTGTGCCTTTGGAAATGCATTATGGTTAAACAGAAATCGCATCATGCCCCGGTGTACATGTTACAAAACCTGAACATAATCTCAATGGGGAAAAAGTAAGCTAAACAAAAACACAGGTCCACGCCTCCGGCACCCATCAAAGGGAACGAATAGGTAATTGGACGCTGCAAGGGAGAGAACTGTGCATGTATTGAAATAGTTGACTCCCGAGTGAAATCCCTTTTCGGCGAGTCGTGAAAATGGATAGTCTGTGCCCCAGTGTACATAGCGAAAGTGATCAAGCAGTTCCCAGCGCAGACAAAAAAAGAAAAGAAAAAAAAAAAGAGTAAAGAATCTGTTTAAAAGTCTACAACCACTTTTGCAGCTGCCATTGACAAAAACGCCGTCTATTTCAAGTCGGAGGACAGCCGCAACACGGTGAAGCGGAATCCCAGTCAGGCAAACCCTTTCCAGTTTAGCCTGGACAAGAACGGCAACTACACCTTGAGACAAGGCCAAACAACGTGGCTGCAAGGTGCTCCGACTTTCCTCGAAACAGATGGACAAAAATTCACGGGCCAAAACGGAAGCCTCAAACTTACAGGAACTTCGGAAAAGAGCGGTACGGACAAGATTGGCGAATGGAGCGCCACATGTTTTCTGTACAAGGCCGGTAACCGCGGTTTCCAGTGTTGTGTGAAAAGATGGATTAACCCGTCTCTGCCAGCTGTTATATTCCAACAGGTACGTATATAAAAATAGTATCAATATTCATAATAATAAGAAGAAGAAGACGAAGATAACATCTCTTAAGATCACAAGCTGTAATCAGGAAACAAAATGTACCCGCCGTGTATACATTTTTTTCCAGCAAGACCAACGATTTTGAACACATGTGACGATTGGGCTACAAATTCTGTTCTTGAAATGCTGTGACGGTGCGGGGAGCCGGGCTGGGTGGCCGAATAGTAGAGCGTTGGACTTTCAATGCTCGGGTCGTGAGTTCGAATGCCGGCTGGGGCCAAAATATTTGTGCTGGCCTTTTTCTCGTTGTCCCGCCTTTGATATCACGCTTATGTGGTGAAAAAGGACGTTCAACTCCCAAATAACCCTCCCCCTAACCCCTGCGACGGTGACACTGAAATGGTTAAAGATCTCACGCCAGTTAACTTATGGGCGTTTTCAAACACTGTCCCATGGACGGTGAATTGTACTGATCGTTTATCGGGTATAATATTTTGTTCGAGCGAAGTGTATAATTTCTTGCGCAGATCTTTGTCGATGGAGCCTCGAACGCTGGCGGCAGCGTGTCCGTGGACCGTGTGCTATCGGGGTTCCCGTCCTTCCAAGTGCCCATCAGTGACGCGGGGCTGGCGTACGTCAGTTACCAGGGTCTCATGTTCGGCGGCACAGACATCAGAGTCGCCAGGTGCGTAGGTCAGAGATGGAAAACCAAACGACTTGTAGGTCAAGGAATGCAAATGCACAAGGCCTCAAAATGCCTGTATGTGTTCCCTATTAGCCTCGTGTCGAATCGTGTCGTGTCGTATCAGTCATTCCATGCCTCAAAATGCCTATATATTTCCTAGAGCGTTGGACTTCCAGTGCTCGGGTCTTGAGTTCGAATCGCGGCTGGGGCCAAATATTGTGCTGGCTTTTTCATCTTTGCCCCGTCTTTGAGATCACCCGTATGTGGTGGAAAAGGACGTTAAACTCCCAAACACCCACCCACCTACCCTATATATTCCCTATTAGCCCTCGTGCCGTGTCATGTCATGTCGGTAGTGTCCTGTTCCGTCGTCTCCTGTCCTGTCATGTCCTGCTAGTCGTGTCGTGTCATGTCATGTCATGTCATGTCATATGCAGGTGGTGTGTGGCCGAGGTGTTTCTGTCTGGCGGGCTAGAGGGAGGTCCGCTTGCTCTGTTTGATCAAAACGGCGGCGCTGTCATTGTGGCACCATTCTCGGAGGTATTTATAGACAAGCACAACAACTTGGAAATGTGTGTGTAAAAACCAGTTCAAACGGCCATTCTCACGTGCACACGCGTAAGCGACGCACGTGCACACAGAAAGTGTTAAAAGCAGCAGTGATTTAAAGTTTAACCTGCACATATCATCATTTTTGTCTTGATGATGATGGTAAGATGATGACGATGATGAAAATGATGACGATGATTTAATTTAATTCGATTCAATTTCTCTATTTTGTGATCTTGAAAATTTGTGATGGTGACGAAAGATTTGAACACATTTCGTACCGAGCACGAATATCCCACGTTTTATAAGTCGTTTTTGGTTTGGGCCTTTGTTCGCGAAAATCAGGCAAGATTAATAGTTCTTTAACGCAGGGATCTTACTGAGGCAAACACGAGTATAGGCAAAGTGTAACACTCCCCCAAAGTCAAATGTAAATCCATGAATTAATTACGATTTTTTTTTTTTTAAAAATGAGGCCACTGGTGAAAAACTCAGTAGGAATTGAGTTAAAAATAGCAGTATGCTGTAGAATTCTTATCCTTATTTTTATTCAGTTCATGTCGGCTTCGCGGAGCCAGGACGAGGACAGCCGGGTCAACTGGGGCGTGATGGGAGGGGTCGAGGTCGTTCCCAAACAGTTTCAATACGACACCATCGTTTTCTATGGAGACCAAGGGATCAATCAGGTATGTTTGTCTTTAAAATCGCTATGTCCGTAATAAGTTCTGAGAGGAAAAACTGCCGCGTGAAAAGCACTAAGGCTGTTTGCCAAAATGAAGAGCAGTTCCTTTTGGCCATTGCGGCCGTTTTCATCACTTTGCGGCTTCTCATAGTAGAGAAATCTGACTCTTTGGCTTAACGTTACCATACCTGTCTAGCTACTGCTAGTGTTCGGCCCGAAACCAAATAACGCCTTCTGCTTGGGACAATATAATTGTACGTTATATTGTGTCCCAGGTGACTTTAAGAAAAACTAAAATCTCTTTACTGTGCATCAGTAATTTTTAAAAAAATCGTTTATAATCTGCTGAAGGTTTTTTCTTTTCTTTTAATTCTATTTGTTGATTTGTTTTTTGGGTTTTTTTTTAAATTTTATTTGTTTCATGTTTGTTGTTGTTGTTGTTTTTTTGCTGGGGTTTGTTTGTTTGTTTGTTTTTGGGGGTTGTTTTTGCTTATACTGGAACTGTTCCGCGTTTCGGCGATGGAGGTGTTCGAGTGGGGAAGTTGAGATCAAAATGACAACTCGGAAACTCGGAGAGGGCCGTGTCGACCATCTTTTATGGATTTCTTTGATCGAATTATGGTATTAACCCTGGTAGTGCTGGTTACCTCTTCGTGAGTTCGAATCCCGGCCGGTGCGGCCAAATATTTGTGCTGGCCTTTTTCTCGTTGCCCCGTCTTTGATATCAACTTTACGTGGTGAAAGAGGACGTTAAACTCCCAAACACCCACGCACCCACCCTGGTAACCTAGTAAGACAAATCAATTCAGCAAGACCAGGGTTAGTAAACCTATGACCTGGATCACTTGAACGGTCTTTGGAAAGGATTTTATGTTGTTGGTGTTGTTGTTGTCGTTATATTTTTTTCGTTTACTTTTGTTTTTCTTCAGGTTTTCTCGGAATGGGGCCAGTTGATGAGGTTCTATTATGACAAGGCTGACGATTATCGAGACAGCGATATGACCCTCAACTACCTTGGCTACTGGACCGACGGTGGTAGGTACCCTCCCCCCACCCCCCCCCCCCCCCACCCCCGATTATCAAGTGCACGAGACCTCAAAATGCCTATATATTCCCTATTAGCCTCAGGCATCATAGTCATCACTAAAAATGCTTTAGTCTAGAAACAAAACATTACCATGCAGAGACCATTTAGGGCCACGTACTGGACAGGAGTTCCAAAAACATCGAATGTCTCCTTTGCGCTCAGGCCTCACTGGAGTAATGCTTTTCTACTTTCTATTCAGGCCATAAAGCAACGCCACTCAAATCCACTCGCGTCACCTCTGATTACCATCTGCGCAAAAAGTCGCAGCTTCACTGGCAGTCTGCCTACAGATGCAACTCCCTGGCATGTACCTTGCCCTACAAAATTTTAAAAAAAAAAAAAATCACGCTATTTTGTGACGACAAAACTCATAACAAACTAAAACACTGGCCAGACGTGGTCCTTCAAATAAACACCAAATTTGACCCCATTGTCAATTTGTGCTATTACGCCAATGAATGTGGTATTCAGTCCATCTCGTTCTTGAAGTACGAGCCTTGACTCCTGTGTCAGATTTCTGTTCCAGGCGCCTATTACTATTACAACACGGAGCCGCACAAGAATTATGAGCAGACGATCTTGGACGTGAAAAACTACACTGATTCAGTCAACATACCTTACAGGTAACCAGCTGCTACTGTCAAGTAAATGTATGGATCTCTTGGGAAAAGAGACACTGTTATTGACATGGTGAAAGATTTCATCACCTGAGAAGTTATGTATCTACATGGATTGCTTGCAGGCTGTTGCATTTCAACGAAATAGGTCAATCTAAGTTCGACATCCAGTGTGTTTCGCAGCTTCCAAATTGTCAGTCTTTCTTTGTAATTTGAGAAAAAGAGCGAGTGTAGTAGGGACGTAGCGAAAGCAGTATGTGAATTTGTTGTGTAACTGTATAAAAATTAACAAGTAGTTATTGCAGCAGCGAAAGGTACTACTCAAAGGGAGCGAATAGGTAAGTGGATCCTGCAAAGGAGAGAACGGTACCTCTATGGGAGATATAGACTCCAGAGTGCAGTCCCTTCTTGGCTGATTGTGAAAATGGTTCTTTCCCCTGAAAGACTGTGTGCCCCGGAGAGTGTATGGGAGAGTGATTACTAGATCTAGCAGGAAAGAGGGAGGGAGGGGGGGGGGGGGGGCTAAAGGACTCGGAAACAGAGGAGGCAAGACTGGCGAAGACACCTCCTTGGGACCTCTCTCTTTCCTATCATTTGTTTGTTTTGTGTGTGTGTGTGTGTGTGTGTGTGTGTGTGTGTGTGTGTGTGTGTGTGTGTGTGTGTGTGTGTGTGTGTGTGTTCTTTGTTTGTTTGTTTTTCTGTACTGGGAACTGCTAGATCCAGTGATCACTCTTTCTACACAGGCACAGTTCTCTCCCTTGCAGTGTCCGCTTACCAGTTCGTTCGTTCATTTTTGTAGTGTAACTGTTTGTCAGGTACGTTCAGTATGACAGCTGGTTCTACCCGAAGGGTCCCCATGACGGAGTGCTCACCTGGACACCGACTGCCGAGGTCGCCCCTGACGGCTTTCAGTAAGCTGCTATTATTTCGCCTTGTTCACGTGACTTAATGTTAGGGCTCCGTGCAACTATTACATGTGTGATGAAAGAAAAAGTTCGTGTATATGTATACGCCGTGAGGAATCAAGTTTGACTTGGCGGAATATATTATGTGTGTGTACCGGGGGAATGGGTGGGGAAGTGAAGTTTGGTCACATAATACTTTGGCTTGGGGTGGGGTGGAGGTGCGATTAGTCCGACCCCCCCCCCCCCCCCCCGGCCAAAAAAAAAATTATATATGTATGGTTTGCTTGTTTGTAATACAGATACATTTACAACATGACCAAGTGGCCGGCCGGAGCTCATAATCGATATTGGTAAGATATAGTTAAAATGACGAGTCAGTGTGTGTGTGTGTGTGTGTGTGTGTGTGTGTGTGTGTGTGTGTCTGTGTGTGTGTGTGTGTGTGTCTGTCTGTCTGTCTGTCTGTTGCGTTATATTTGTGTTTTGTTGGCTTGTGGGAGGAGTTGGGGGCCAAAGCTCTCTTTAATGACTGTGATATACATTGCTTTTTTTTACCAGCTAATTTTGGACGACAAATGAAAAGCGGGCGAACGTTTACGGTAACCATCTGTTTGGTCTTCCCCCACAGGTCGTCACAAACTCCATACGCCAAAGACAATGGTGGTCCGTACAACTTCATTGTGGAGAAGGAGAAGGCGATACCACAAGACCTGGTTAACTTCTTCAATTGTTCTCATTTTGTACCTCCTGTAGTATTGCTTTTTTTCTGATGTTTGCATGAATGGGCGAACGATAAGCTTTTTCCTTTTTCATAGTTGATATAACAGTGAGGCTTGTTGGTGGTGGTGGTGGTGGTGGTGGTGGTGGTGGTGGTGGTGGTGTTTTATTTGTTTCTTTTGTTTGTTGGGTTTTTGTTGATGTTTGTTTTGTTGAGGTTTTGGTTCTTTATTCCTTTGGGCCTTTTTGTTGTTGTTTGGATTTTTTTGTGGGTTTTTGTTGTTGTTGTTGTTGTTGTTGGGTGTTTATGTTGTTTGTTTGTTTTTTGGTCTGGTTTTTGTTTGTTTGTTTGTGGGGGTTTCGTTGTTGTTGTTGTTGGTTTGTTTTTTTTTTGTTGTTGTTTTTTTTTTTTTTTTTTTTTTTGGGGGGGGGGGGTACTGTCTTTTAAACACGAACATTGAAAGATTTCTAGATCAAACAGTGATGGATTAAACCCCCCCCCCCTCATTAGCGATGGTGTGCCAGGGAGCCAGGGAGGGTAGGGGGACAGGTGTGTGTGTGTGTGTGTGTGTGTATGTGTGTGTCGGGGCGGGGGGGGGGGGTATGATGTTTCTTATTCTTATTCTCATTTCCTTGACAGAACTTTTGGCTGTATCTATTTACGGAAGCCAGGACTTGGGGACTGATTCTGTACGAGCAGGTATGCAAGGCCAAATATCTCACTATTGTTGTGCTCTGGATTTTCTTCTCTCGCTCTTCACCTCCCGTCTTCAATCAAAAGATCGACTCGCAGAAATGGAAAAAAAAACTTTAGAAATTTTCCTGGTCTAAACAGCCATCTACTTTAAATTCATGCATCAAAAGTTTGATTTTGTTAAACATATCATCATCATCATCATCATCATCATCATTTTTCATAGATGACAATGCCCGCCGGTCGTCGTCCGAGAGGTTTCTCAAAATTCCCAAGCGCAACGTGAAATCTTTTTTGCGAGCGCAGGCTCTTTCAGGTTTGTCGCACCAACCTCATGGAACTCTCTGCCTGCGAATCTGAGAAATGCAGTCTGAAAACGTTCCTATTTGGCAAAGCCCTCCAATAATTTACTTATTTAACTTATGTCAGTTTCACCGGTGTATGTCTGTCCGTCTTTGTAAAGTGTGCGCGAGTGTCGGTGAGTTATCGGCGCAGTGAGTTTCATTCTAAAGAAATGCGCAGTACAAATACCATTTATTATTATTATTATTATTAATGATGCTCTCACAAACTTTTCTGCTGGTAAAAGGACTGGCTAAACCGCGAGTTTGCCGACATGAACGCGACGTTGTCGACAGTGGATGTAGCTAGGACCTGGCTGCTCCAGATGGGGGAGGCAGCACGTGCAACGGGTCTCACCATCCAGTACTGTATGTCCAACCCTCGACACGCCATGCAGAGCCTGGAGATTCCTGTGGTCACTCAGGTAAAATACGTGTGTAGAGGTTTGGCAAAGAGGTTTGGATTTAAGGTCGAGTTCAGGAATTATGCTCAGATTGCATCTCCAGGAGTGAGTTTTCTGCACAGAAAACATAATTTTGGAAGAAAAGTTGCTGTTTTCCCCCTTAAAACCTGGCCTTAAAACGTTTGAGATCATTGTATTTCGGCAAGGACTTTTTACGAAGCACAAAAATTGTAGTCATTACAATAAAATTAATGAAACAAAGAACCTTCACTGGTACAACATCTACCGCATCTGTTATAAACACTAGTGGACTTCAGAAGCACAGACAAAATTAATTTTTACAATCATCAGTCATACCTTCGCCAGCAGACGGCAGAAACAAATCATGGCACTTCGAGCGACAAAGCGACGGAACGAAACAAAACGAATTCCGAAACGTACTTCTTTGCTTGTTTGTTTGTTTTTCAGTTGTTGTTGTTTTTGTGTTTGCTTGTTTGTCTGTTTGTTTGGTTGTTGTTTTTTATGCTTGGGGGTTTTTGTTGTTGTAATCGGTAGGTTTTTTGGTTTTGTGTTTGTTTGTTTGTTTTTTTTTTCTAAAGCTCCATATTGTCTTCACTCCCATGATAATGACTTACTTTGCATTTCAGGCCCGAGTGAGTGATGATTACCGTGCCGGAAGTGACCAGTGGCAAATTGGCGAGGCTTCCATTTTTGCGAACGCTATGGGAATCGCTCCGTTCAAGGACACTTTCTGGACGATCAAGGTTCAACCTGGAAACACGTACAGTAAGTAAAGCACGCTTGTTGGCGTTTCACAAACCTCCTGGTATTTGTTGCTAGCACGCAAAGACCCACAAGCGGCGCGGCCTCTAAATCTTTTTAAATTTTTTTTTTCGGGCTGCTTTCCTCGGGGGAAGCGCCTCGCCGCGGTGCAGCGCCACCCAATACCTATCCTATTTTTCAATTTTGCTTGAGGAGGAAAGCCGGATAACCCAGAGAGAAACCCCCGATGAGCAGAATGGTAGCCAGGAAAAACCGGTATCACATATCACAAGCTCCATCTACGATCCACGCTTCTTGGCCGTTATATCGGTGACGGCCGTTCAGTAGCGCAGCGGCTAAGTCCGACGCGCTACCTAGACTATTCCACCGCTCACCACCATATAAATGAAGTGTCTGTCTGTGTGTGTGTGTGTGTTCGCATTAACCTAATTTTCACATCGCGATCAAAACTGGTGGCTGTACTCAGAGGGGCCTCGGAAAGAATCTAGCCGGAAAAAAAAACAATGTCCAAAATCGTTAATTTCACCACCTTTTCCATTTACTTTCAAAGCACTTACTGTAATCCCGTGGGTAACCGGTTCACGGGAAATAACTCTGTGGTTTATTAGTTCGGCGATTTCTCATCGCAAAGTCTTATTACCTCCCTTGGCATGATTTCTCGGCGAAACCGGATACAGCTGCTAGTTGCTTCTACAGTTTTCCTCTTCTTGCTAATTTCCCTGCGATGTGTAATGTAATGATTGTTGTTGTTGTTGTTTTGTTGGTGGTGGTGTTGTTGGTGGTGTTGTTGGTGGTGGTGTTGGTGGTGGTGTTGGTGGTGGTGGTGTTTTATTTGTTTTCGTTCTTCTTCTGTGCCTTGCAGAGCGGGAGGAACCGAACGGAGAGTTGCAAGCCATGGTGTCCACCCTCAGTATGGGACCTGTGGGGCCGAGCGATATGATCGGACACACTAACGTCAGCATGCTGATGCAGTGAGTAGAGACAACTCTCCGTGTATCGTGCAGTTCACTTGTAGTTATTGACAGTCGTGATGCAGTGGGTAGAGACGATAAAGGTGTGAGGACAGACGATCACTTTGAAGTGGACAGGCCGTGCTTAGACATTCAGTGCAGGGTGAAGTTACTGGAGCGAAGATAGACAGCCGTGAGTCATTTAGGCAGTAAGCAGACGAGACACTATGGAATAGATGGACGAGTCATTATGCAGTAAGTGGACGAGTTACTATGCAGTAAATGGATGAGTCACTATTCAGTAAGTGAACGCGTTACTAAGCAGTAAGTGAACGAGTCACTATGCAGGAACTGAACGAGTCATCAGTTATGTAGTAAGTCAGTGAAAGAGTCACTATGCAGTAACTGAACGAGTCATTATGCAGTAAGTGAAAGAATCACTATACAGTAAGTGAACGAGTCACTATGCAGTGAGTGAACAAGTCACAATGCAGTTAGTAAACGAGTCACTATGCAGTAAATGGACGAGTCGCAATGCAGTACGTAGATGAGCCACTATGCAGTAAATAGAGGAGTCACTATGCATGGACGAGTCAATATGCAGGAGGTGAACGAGTCACTATGCAGTAAGTTGCAGTAAGTGGATGAGAAACGATGCAGTAGGTGGACGAGTCACTATACAGCGGAAAGTGCACGAGAAGAGATTCAAATAGGGTTCAAGGGAAAAAGCCTTCAGCCGCCAGGCCGTCTTTGCGTACACACTGTTCCATTTAGCGGTGTGTGTGTGTGTGTGTGTGTGTGTGTGTGTGTGTGTGTGTGTGTGTGTGTGTGTGTGTGTCCTTGTGTAGATGTTGTCGTGCTGATGGTCTGGTACTGCGGCCCAGTAAACCCGCCACGGCTATCGACAAGCAGTTCTGGCAGGTACTAACACTAGCTTGTATAAACCTTGCACTTCTTCAAATCTGTGGCCCACAAAAAGGTTCTCATGCTGATTAATAAACTCTGTCCCGTAAAGGCTGCACAATACAGAGGCGTACTTCAAAGAAAGTGCTATACATTCCTGTTTAACATGACGCTGCGCATGACACCCTAGAAATGCTTTAACACCCCCCCCCAAAAACACACACACACACACACACACACACACACACACACACACACACACACACACACACACACACACGCAAACATAAATCCAGCTGATAAAATCTCGTGTAGGGTAAATTGAAACAAATCCCAGTACAGTATTACACTTTTTGGCAATGCTAGCAGCGACCACCTACCCCTTCATTCTTGTTGTCTGCTAGCTCTTGTGCCAGCCGCGTATGAATAGTCCTGCTGTTTTCGTGGTATCTATCGTCACACCACTTAGTCACCTGGACAGTGACAGCGTCTGTAATGCTGGCACTGCACTAACAGAACCGTATTCGATGACGCGCGACTACACTGAGCGCTCCAGTAGTGTAGAACATCAGTGGTAGAATTTTAATGTGTGACCGCTCGAGCGAAATGTAACAACATTGTGTCGCATTAAGAGCTGTACTAATTATCAAGATAGAGTGTTTCGGCGTACAAGCGAACTCTGTCTCACGAGCGAAATTGTTTCAAAAGATAAGTTGGTTTGGCAAGGATGGTATTAGCCTGTTGAATGTTCTGACAGAAAGCGTGGGGAGGCAACATCGGTCCTGATGGTGAGGTATGGACGACGTACAGTCAGATCGGGGACCGCTGGACGTTTGGTATTATACTGGCTGCCGACCTGCGTAACACTTTCAACATCACTCCCACAGACGCTGGCTTCCAATCTGTACGGTGACAATGTGTGTGTGTGTGTGTGTGTGTGTGTGTGTGTGTGTGTGTGTGTGTGTGTGTGTGTGTGTGTGTGTGTGTGTGTGTGTGTGTATTCTTGCTTACATGATTCTTAGTTTTGGCTGCAGTTTTAAAGGTGGGGACCGAATCTGTATGCCTTATGGTTTTTGGAAAGGTGTTCCAAAGGGTGGGTCCTTGCTGCAAACAAAAACGACAATAAGTCTTCTCCCCCCCCCCCCCCCCCCCCCCCCCCCCCCCCACGTAGATTGACTGACTGATCATGCTGTTGTTGGTTTTTTTTTTTTTTTTTTTTTTGGGGGGGGGGGGTTGACAATAAGTCTTTGTTCTAATGGACCAGCTGCACTTTCCGTGGTCTAACTTTTTTTTGGAGGAAGAAGTGAAAAAACCTTACGTATTTTAAACTGTTTAAGTTCTTGAAATATATTGTGTTTCTCGCGGTTTCAGTTCAACCCAACGGTCACCTACACCAGGTCTGCATACAGCGTAACGCCGATGTTGTACCCGTTTAGCGAGGACCAGCCTATCTTCCTCACCAACTGGAACTGCAATCGCAATCCTTTCTGTGTCTATTACACTGGCCCTGTCTTCCGGATAGGGTATGGGGCCGGGTTTTGTTGTTGTTGTTTTATTTCACATTCTCTTTGTTGCTGTGGCTGTTGTTCTTATGGTTGTTCTTGTTCTTGTCGTCGTCGTTGTAGATGTTGCTGTTGTTCTAGTTGTTGTTGCTGTTGTATTATGTATATCTTAAAGTCCCATTTCCGTAGTAAGGAAACTTTGGGGGGGGGGGGGTGTCGCTAAAGTACAACAGCACCCTTTTCTCTCCCGCTTTTCTCCTGCGTGCATGTTGTGTGATTGTTTTCCTTTCCGCGGCCCCTGGAATGGGATATGGGATACTGGATATTTGTAATATGTACACGAGGGTTGGTGGGTAAATGGGAGTTTAACGTCGTTTTCCACGGGTGCTATCAAAGACGGGGCAATGAGAAAAAGGCCAGCAAATGTTTGGCCCTTGTCGGGATTCGAACTCACGATCCAAGCATTGAAAGTCCAACGCTCTACCATTCGGCCACCCCGGCTCCCCAACGAAGGCAATACAGGCACCGTAAGCGAGTCTGCACGCGAATTTGAATCGACTTGGTAAGGGGAAAAACCCAAAAATTCCTGCCCGTCGGAGATTGCAACCTGTGTCTCAGGATCCGCCTTACCTACTCGGCCAAATCCCCTGTTGTTGTTGCTGTTGTTGTTGTGTTTGTTGTTGTTGTTGTTGTTGCTGTTGTTGTTGTGTTTGTTGTTGTTGATGTTGTTGTTTCCGAGGATAAAGTCAACGTTATGGGAAATCAATGAAACGTTTATTGTGCTTTACCAGATCGTGCTCAAAGAAATCATTTCCTCTCTCTCTCTCTCTCTCAGGAACGACAACATCGTCCTGTACGGAGAAGAGTACAAGTTCGTGCCCATGTCACGTGGCCGAGTGGCCAACTTAGACGTGCAGTCTGACGTCATCATGATGACGTTGCTAGGTATGCCTGGGGAGGTGCCTATCATCAGCTACTTCATCAATGGAGAGATAGTTCGCACGACCTGTACAATTGGTACATCGGGAAAATCCGTTCTTAGTATTTTTGGTTTACCCAACTCCTGTAAACCTCTTGGTTGAGTTGAGCAAAGACCGGGCGCGAGGTTGGTAAACGCCCGTGGTTTGTGATAATCTTTGTAGTGGTGATACGTAGGTAAATAGACTCTAGCTTGCTATTTATTTAGGCTTGTATCTGACAAAGTATAACTTTGAAAAGCGCATGCAAAAATCACATTTTTAATTGAAATCTTCAGACCACTAGGTGCCACTTCAAGCCACTACAATGCAATTTGCAGCGGTCTCCGGCCTAGAGGAGAAGGCCCACGCCTTGTGTAATAGTGGCTTTAAGTGGCTTCTACTGGTGTGCAGGGGCTTGTTATTTTTAACCAGTGGTATCAAATTGGGGGGGGGGTTAACGTCCTTTTCCACCACATAAGGGTGATATCAAAGACGGGGCAACGATGAAAAAGCCAGCACAAATATCTGGCCCCAGCCGGGATTCGAACTCACGACCCGAGCACTGGAAGTCCGACGCTCTACCATTCGGCCACCCCGGTTCCCCGTGGGCAGGGGCTGTTTGGGCTTGGGTTCTTAAGACATAAGTCTGTGTGGCGTATTTTATGCATCTACTACACTCTAAGAGATTGGTACACCTACATGTAGCAGGTTAGTCATAGTGTGCTCTTACCTGCGTATCACCACTACACAGCATATCAAAAAGAAACGTTTACCAACCCTGAATACTAAAGGTGAAACCTGCTTGGATACAGGTCAGCATCTTTTATGATATCCCCCACAAAAAAAAAAAAAAAAATGTTATATGCTGTTTTCGTACAAGTGTACTGTTCGTGTAGCCTGTAATTCTAACTCAGTGAGCAATCATCCTGCGCCAGTTGTCATAGAAACCCATCCAAATGGAACGGAAATCTCCAGCTGAACTGAGGTGAATAAAGCAATAAATGTGTGTTATGGAAGCTGTTATATTTTCTAGTTTTGTACACACACACACACACACACACACACACACACACACACACACACACACACACACACACACACACACACACACACACACACACAACCACGTGTGCCGGTGCGCGCGCGCACACGCATGCACGCACGCACGCACACACAGACAGAGTTCTTTTCATGTTTAAATTCCTTTCTTACTGTAACAGTATAATAGGTTCTGGGTTTGCAGTTGCTCCAATAAGGTTCCCTTCGTCTGGGAATTCCCGTTTGACATGTCTTCAAACTTAAGCTTTTTTTGTCCGATCGCCATTGTGCAACTGAGTAAGTACGCGCATCAAACTTCGTGCATAAAGTCATTGTAAATCGAATATTACAAGCAACGGGAACAAGTGAGCGAAGGTAAGAAGTACACATTTCATTTGGTTCAGTCTTTGGCCTCAGACACTGAATAAGGAAAGCAACACTGAATGAACAATGATAACTTACTGTGCCGGGAAGCCAATGACCCATTGTCTTGTGATATCAGTTTTCCCTTTCAGGAAGACCGTATTAGGACGTAGCTGGCTTGGTTTTGTGTCATGTTTTGCGCGATAAGACACTATTTATACTATTAAAGAGAAACAGAACTATAATAATAATAATGGATATTTATATAGCGCTAATACTCCGGCATCGAGCTCTAAGCGCTTACAAAGTTGCGAACATCAAAATCAAATAAGAGTCAAATGGCCGGTCTTTCAGGGTAGGGAAGCTTAACTTACCCCAGAAAAGAGACTTCTAGCCTCTCTGTTGCAGTTAAAACTCCTTGAAGGTTTCAGACATCAGCAGCGCTCGTAGCTTAATCTGAAACTGACCATGGCGAGTGAAATGTCAAGCCACGGAGACGCTGACGAGAACGGGCAAGATCAACGTAAGTTGTAATTCTGTCTTTCGACTGTGACATCTTAAACTACTGTAACTTGACTCCTGAACTCTTGAGAAGTACGTGTATTCGCCGTATGCATGTACACACAGGTTATATCCCGGTCGCGTTGAACATCGGTCTGCTTTGGAAATGTTCAGCCCACAAAATTTAAAAATAAATGCTATTTCAAATTCGGAAATCTAAAGTAGAGCTGACCCTTCACACCACGTGATTGTAATCTGTTCGTGTCCAGTGTGTGAAAGAATGGGTAAGATTCCCGTGAGCGTGTGTTTGGTTCAACTCGCGGCGCGTTGAGCCAGTTAAAGAAATTGGATAAAGCGTCTAGACAATACTCAGTTGTTATTCATTATTATGAAGTGCTTGCAGTTTTGCTGTTGTTGTTATTATTGTTGTTTTCAGTAAAGAGGCTGATAGCGCAAATCGAGCCAGAGGACATGCAGACAGCTCTGATGCTGTTCAAAGCCTTCCCGAAACACTGGAACACTTTCATCCAAATCGCCGAGTTTTGCGTCATGGGTGATCAGGATCCCAAGTCCTACGGAAATGTGTTTGAATGTTTAGTGAAAATTGCACAAAGTCTCGGCTCTCCGTCCTGCCAGCTCCATTCCGACCTTGCGGATGTCAGTCGGTTTGCTGCGTCTGTCGGATTTGCCGAGAAATCTGTTGCCCTGATGAGGCAGGTTATGGCTGAGATGGGTTTGAAATACATTAGCGATCTGAGTCTTATAAAAGACGTCAGAATGGCCTGTTTGGATCTTGCAAGGAACATCGTCTTGAATATGGCGTGTCATGGCAAGGAGATACGTCCACGGATTGCGAAAACAGGGCTTTTCTCCGATGTGTTGGAGGATCTTAAGCACATGCAGCATCTGTCCGCGGCAGTTTTGGTAAGCTCTCTCTCTCTCTCTCGTTGGCCCGTCTTTGATATCACCCTTACGTGTTGTAAACGGACTTTAGACGCCCACACACCCACCCTACCACCCTCTCCCTATCTCTCCACTCACCCACCCCTTGTCTGTCTGTCTCTTTCTCTCTAACTCTTGCCAGCATCACCACCACCACCACCACCATCACTATCAATTTGTCGTCTCCGTCTGGATCGTTGCCAATGTACTGTCGTATTTTCTTTATTCCCTGTTTAGTTTACGGATAACCGAATGAGCGTTGGACTTTCAATGCTCGGGTCGTTAGTTCGAATCCCGGCTGGGATAAAATATTTGTACTGGTCTTTTCCCCGTTGCCCTGTCTTTGATAGCCATACGGGCTGGAAAAGGACGTTAAGCTCCCAAGCACCCACCCACCCACACCACTATGTTTCTTTGTTTGGTCGGTCTGTCAATCGGCCGGTTTGTTTGTTGGTTGTTATTTAACTGCCTGAATTCAGTGGGAGAGAGGCGTCTTTCGGTCTTCAATTGACATCATCCAGAACTGCTGCAAGAGCGCCGAAGTTGTGCCGATGGCGAAAGAGTTGAATGCAGAGGAGCACATCAAACCCTTCCTGGAAAAACGAGACCAAAGTACGTAGCCTGTCAACTTGCTATGATTAGATTCTAACGGGTTTTCCCGAATAAACCTTGGCAAACTGGGAAAAAAATGTGTACCTGTGAAGCTGAAAATGTAACGTTTTTCTTTTTCTTTTCTTTTTTTTCACTACAAGTATTTGTAAAAGATTTGAATCATGTCATTTTAAAAGCGTTAGGAAGCTTTTGAATTTAAACACACACGCACACACACCTAGAACGTTTTTCAATAGTAGTAGTAAGGATCGTTCGTTTTTGCAGTCGAAGATTCGTTGACTATTTGTTTTGCTTTTGCTGTTTATTTTTTCTTCTTTTTTGTTTCATTCTGTTACAGCTTTGTTTTTGTTTTTTTTTTCTTTTTTTTAAGAAGTCGGTGGGGGTGGTGACGCATTGGGGAGATGGTACCCTCTTTTTTAAGAGTGTGTGTGTGCGTGCGTGCGTGCGTGCGTGCGTGCGCGCGCGCATAATTTATCCATTTTTGTCCAGACGTTAGACCCCTGACGTTGCTGACCTTGTGTTACATCATGGACGACTCCAGCTCAGAAATATTCCGCCTTGACGTGGAGACCGTCCAGAGCTTTCTGGACAGGATTCAGGCCAATATGAACAAAGCTCGGGAAAGACAGGATGGGTTCACGCTGGAGGAGTCTCTCTTCGCACTGTCCCGTTTCTCCAGCAACCATTTCAACAGACGACTGATCGTGGCCAAAGGTAGAGGGATGCTTGTCGTTAGGTTTGTTGTTTTGGTTTAGTTTTTGGCTTGTCTGTTCCTTATTTTTGTCGGGTTTTTGTCGTTTTTTTTTTGGTTGTTTTTTTTGTTGTTGTTGTTGTTGTTGTTTTTGGGGAGTGGCTAATTTAGTTTTGTTGTTGATTTTTCTTTTTTTCCCGGAGGGGGAGGGGGGGGATACAATAGCTGTTGTTGTCGATGATGTTGTTTTGTTCGATTTTCGTGTTTGTTTTGTTGAAATTTGCTTTTTGTATGATTTTGTTTGGTTTGGAGACGGTGGTGGTGGTGGTGGTGGTGGGGGGGGGGGGGGGGGGGGGCTGAGTCAGTCTGGCCACAAAATATACAGAAAAGTGTCTGCCAGTAAGTACCTTGGAGATTTTGTAGCCTAGCAAACAAATTGAACTACTACCACAGTGACCATATAACCATAATCACATCATCAGTTGTGTGTTTACTCAGGAGTGGTGTGTGTGTGTGTGTGTGTGTGTGTGTGTGTGTGTGTGTGTGTGTGTGTGTGTGTGTGTGTGTGTGTGAATTTAACGTACCTTTCCACTCAGGAGCTTTGGAGATGCTGGTGTTCATACTCACTACCGACTTGGTGGAGGAGAGAGAGCTGGCAATCACTGCAGTGCTGGAGCTGGCCAAAGATCCAGTGAACGCCAAGTTTTTTCAGGTTTGTTTTTCTGGCGGACTTGATGTATGCTATAGTTTATTAACGGGTTTTCCCGAATAAACCTTGGCACATTGGAAAAAACGTGTACATGAAAAGTTGAAATTTTAACGTGATATTTGTGAAAGATTTGAATAGTGTAATTTTGAAAGCGTTAGGGAGGAGTTGAATTTAAACACGCGCACGCACGCGCGCGCACACACACACACACACGCACACACGCACGCACACACGCACGCACGCACGCACGCACGCACGCACGCACGCACGCACATCCCCCCCCCGCGTTTTCAACTCCCCCCCCTCCCCCTCGCTCCCACCCTCTCCATCAACAAAACCTTTTCATTGCAGAGGGACAGTCAGCTAGCCCGGGTGCTGAAAGATCTTCAGAGATGTAAACACGAGATGACCAGGGATAAAGCCAGTGCGGCCCTAACTTTGATCCAGCAACAACCAGTGGACGGTAAAATAATTTTATTCATTGATTCTGATGCTGCTGGGCTGAAGAAATGCCTCCGCCATCTACGTATTTGCGATGTAGTCCGGTGTTACCCAATGTCAGCTGTCTTTCAGTTTTGTGTATTTTCTCTTGTGTTTTTGTTGTAGTTGTCGGTGGTTCTGTTGTGTTTTTTGTTTGTTTCTTTGTTTTTGGTTGTTGTTTTGTTGGTGGTGGCAGCGGTGGTGGTTTAAACAGATTTGTTTAGTTGCGTATGGTGGGTGGGTGGGTCCTTTTCCACCACATACGGGTGATATCAAAGACGGGACAACAAAGAAAAAGCCAGCACAAATATTTGGCCCCAGCCGGGATTCGAACTCACGACCCGAGCATTAGAAGTCTAACGTTCTACCATTCGGCCATGTGCGTATGGTGGAGATACAGAGAAACAAGATAGACTTATAATATGCTCAGTAAAAATTTCATTAGAGCAAGCCTGCGATGGCAGATCACAAAGAGAGAGAGAGAGAGAGAGAGAGAGAGAGGTGAGGGGGGGGGGGGGGTTGAGTGAGCATTCTTTTCAACAGCGGTTAGCTAGCCTGCTACAGTCGTGCTTGATATGTGTGTCCATGTATATGGCTAGGAAAAACGTGCCGGGAATGTGATAAACTCTAGAAGCGTGTTAAAATATGTACGGTTTTTTTTTTTTTTTTTTTTTTTGGGGGGGGGGGGGGTGTTTGTTGTTTATTGGTGTGTTTGTCTTGTTTCGTTTTTTAATGCAACCATCGCTCCAGCGATTGTTTTCCACTTCAGGGCTTGTTTCCCATTAATTTTGTCCCTAAACAAACCAGTTGGAATTTTTAACGATACTAATGCTACAAATCTTATGCTCACAGATCGGTCTGAGCTGGTTTTCGTGGTATCTATCATCGCACCACACCTGGACAGTGACAGCGTCTGTAATGCTGGCACTTACCCAGCAGAAGCGTACTCAGTGACGCGGCGACCACACCGAACACTCGTAGAATTTGCATGTCCGACCGACCGCTCGCGCCAAGTGTAAACAATATTGTGTCGCATTAAAAGCTGTACTAAATCACCAAGATAGAGTATTTCGAGCGTACAGGCGCACTGATGGAATCACGGAACACTGTTTCAACCAAAGTCGCCTTTTCCAGAAACCCAAGACGAGGCGGAGTCAGCACTTCTGGAAGAAATGATGGCCGACAGCAGCAACGCGCTTGACATTCTGGGTGTGACGGAGGTGGAGTATTTGTTGGAACAGCTGTCAGTCACCGAGTCCACGGTGAAGCGCCTCCGGGGGAACTTTGCTCCTGAACAGGTGCTTCGTGTGCTGGCCAACCTCGCCAGGGGAGATAACCGAAAACTGGAGATCCTGGCCAGAGGTTTGTAGTAGTAGTAGTAGTACTTGTTTTCACAGCTGTTAATTTTTCATTTTGGTTTGTTTATTTCCTTTGGTTTGGTCTGTTTTAGTTAGTTTTGGTGTTTGTTTCTTATTTTTGTTTTGTGTCGTAGTAGTTGGTTTTGTTTGCGGTTTTGTTGTGGTTTTGTTGTTTTGTTTGGTTTATGTAGTTTTTTGTTTGGGTCTTTTTGGTTGGGTTTTTTTTGTTGTTGTTTGATCCGTTGGGTGTGTTGTTTTTTTTTTTTTGTTTGGTTTGTTTGGGGTTTGCTGGGGGTTTGTTTGTTTTCTGTTTTGTGGGTTTTTGTTGTTTTGGTTTTGTTTTTTTTTGATTTTTTTTTTTTTGGGGGGGGGGATTTGTTTATTTGTTGGTGGGGGAGCTGGTGTTTCTTTTATGTTGTTTTACGTTTTGTTTCCGTGTTGTTTTGTGTTGCTGCTGTTGGTAGTGGTGGTAGTTTGGTTTCTTTGCTCTGCTTTACTTTAGTGGGGAATTTTGAGTGTAACTTTTTGCCCTTTTGTCTTTGAAGGCGGACTGGATGTCCTGCAACAGCACCTCCTCAGAGGCGACGATGACGTCAAACTGCAGACAGTGGATGTCCTCTTGCAGCTGGCTTCCAGTACAGAAAACTGTGCAATACTGCAGGTACCGCTGCTTTTGCAACTCGTGAGAGCACTCTCTCTCTCTCTCTCTCTCTCTGTCACTATGTACCCAGTTGTGTGTGTGTGTGTTTTTTTTGTGTTTTTTTTTTTTTTAATGTTGACTGATTACTTGACGCCATCAAAAAGGAAAGACGAAAGGCGTTTGGGTGGCTCCAATACTTTCTGGGAATAAGACAACAGATGTCAGTGAGACTGGGACAGCATGAAACAAAGCGGATCTCCTCTTCCCCCCCCCCTCCCCCCGCCAGTTGGGGAGTCGGAATTGCCGAATGGTGGAGCGTTGGACTTTCACTGCTCGGGTCGTGAGTTCGAATCCCGCCTGTGGCCAGATATCGTGCTGGTCTTTTTCTCGTTGCCCCCGCCTTTGATATCACCCTAAAACATCCACCCACCCTCCCTCAACAGTATCAATAAATGGCGCATTAATATAGGCCCTTTATCCCTATATTTGGCTCAAAGCGCCGCGAGCTAACCCCAACACGCACGCTCACGTGAATCACATGCATTGGGCTAAACATTTCCAAAGTAGAGGGGGAGGAAGCCGGAGTAACCGGAGAGAACGGTCGGCCCGATTGAACGGTGCCCCGAATGGGACTCGAACCTGAATTCTTGCATTGATGACCAAGTCTTAACCACTAGACCACCGACCATTCTTACACAATGGACAGGTTCTGCTTCCAGTGCTGCCATCAGTGTAACGCAGATAATGCTTCTCAGTCGTTTTGTAATAAGTTTATATTCTTTCGGATTTCATTCTGTAAATCTGAAACGGTTCTTTTCAGTCTCATCGCGGTTTGGCAGAAGCTGTGAAGAGCTTGAGACGTTCGGACAACATGGCCATGTCGCGAGCAGCCGACACTCTGGAACACGCCATCAAAGATGAGAAAGCAGCCAAGGCTTCTGTCGTTAGCTTCAACCACTCGTAGGAATCCTCAATCTCAACGTTTCTTTCGTTTGGCATATTTCTGTAACAAGGTTCATGAGCACGACGAACAATCAGTTTCGCAGACAGCAGAACTTATTTCTCAGCCGTCATAGCAATATTGTATTTTGCTGGTGGAGCAGTATCCTTATAAATTTAAAATGTACTTTTTATCAGTTTTTTTGTGTGTTTATTTATTTATTTATTTTTTTGCTGTTCGTTGTTGTTGTAATATTGTTTACCTAGCCTTTCTCAACATTGTCTTTTATTAGGAAAACGTTTCGGGTGATTGGCTGGGAAAAATGTAGATCTGTATCAGAAAAGTTCGGACCTTGAAAACATGTACAGTCTAGAAGCGAATTACGATTTATATAGAAGCCAGATGGCAACATACAAACAATGAAAGTTTCCGTTCACAGTATTTTTTCTTCTTTCCTTCTTTTTTCTCTCCCCCCCCCCCCCCCCCCTGCACTACGTAGGATGGCTTGGTTAGCCCACCGAAATACATATAATTATACACAAGCATTATACACGTATTATGAGTGAGTACAATTATTGTGTTTGTATTCATCATATCACGTAGAAACATACGTATAACTGCCAAAGTAAGATTGTGCATTTCAGCGCGACTACATTACTTCAAATTTTTAAAAACAGTTTGTAATTTCTAACTTTTTGTGTTTTTATATAAGATATGTGGGTTAGCTCGTCCAAATCGTGATCTGAAAATTATTTACAGTGTCCAAGAACACTCACACCAAACCTACACGTGAAATTTGTCGTTTACTCGGAGGCAGCAGAAATGATTTTTATTTTATATCATGGTTTTATTTCACCAAGTCTTAATGTGCATTTAAGTTTTTCTCGTGCATTTAAAAGCTGCAGAATAATTCTAGGGTTCCCTGCCCGAAAGTACTATCTACACAGATAGAAAGAAGAGACATAGTACGTTCTGGCAGGGAACGTTCGATATGTTCCAGTCTTGTAGCACAGTAAACCACTGTCACCCACGTGTTCGCGCCGATACTAGAAGTTATTATCAACCTCTTCTGGTCCCTTCATCCCCCCGGTACATCTGTACGTTTTTGTACTTTTTCTACACAAAATGTTATGATTTTGTATTTTATTCTAAGCTTCTGTATTTGAGACAGTTTACTAACCGATGTTACCTCGGTTCTCATTAAAGATACACGTATCGTTTAAACGAAAGATGGCGTCTTTTGTTTGTTCGTTCTCCTGCGTCCGTGTGTCCGTGATCCTGTGTGTGCGTGTGCGTGTTCCTGTGCGTGCGTGTGCGTGTTCCTGTGTGTGCGTGTGCGTGTCCCTGTGGGAGCGTGTCCGTTCGTCCACGTGCGCGCGAGTGCATGCCTGCGAATTGAGAAATATTACGCTTTTGCGTGGGCTGCTTGGCCGCGAATTAGTCTTTGTTGCTCGCGCGGCGTTAAGCCCTAAATAACTAGCTTGCGTGGGCGGCAGATGCGTCTTTCCAATTATTTGATACTATCAGTTACCAGAAAAAAAAAATGGAACGTGAGTAGCATTTGAAGAGGGAGAGGAGGGGGGGGGGGGTAGACTGGAAAAGGAAAAGCGTTGTTGGCTTCAGTGTTGAATGTGTTTGAAGATTGTTACACTTGCCCTTGGGGGTGACCCGACATGCTGGCGACGTTAGGTGGGGAAGGGAAAAAATAAGGAAAAGGGGGAGGACAGGGGTGGTTAGAAAGTGAGGGGGGGGGGATGTTCTCAAATATAATTGTGTTCCTTTAATGTAATGCAGACGCGGTGTGTGGGGATGGGGGGGGGGGGGTGCGTGTTGTTTTTGTGTGTGTGTGTGTGTGTGTGTGTGTGTGTGTGTGTGTGTGTGTGTGTTCGCTCGAAGGTGTCAATATACAAAGTGTCTTTAGTGTAGGCGTATACCAGGTTAAGGCTTCGACCTGCACCAGACGTTAAATTGTTTTGTTTCCGTTTTTGTCTTTCTACACCACCTGGGGACGTCACGGCTGCAGCATCTTGATCTGATATTTCACTGCTCGCTGGACCGTGACCAGATGTTGCGATCTGCGTCAGCACTTCGTTATATTGAATACCAGTGTCACCGTTTTCGTGTTACTATCATAATTGATTGATCAAGGTAGATTGTATCTAGTCATTGGAAGACGAGAAGGGTTTAAAACACAATTAGATAACATCACCTACGACAAGATTTGATAGCGTTTCTATTAGTGGTTGCATGCTGACAGCAGTTAAATAGTAGGTCGCGCTCTCCCCACCCCCACCCCCCTTCTCTCTCTCTCTCTCTCTCTCTCTCGCACGCTCGCTCGCTCACACGCGCACGCAGTGTACCATGCATATCGTTTGTGCGGTTTATGAGGGAGGTTCTTTGGTTGTGCTGTCTGTATGTTCGCGCTGAATTATCTACCTTGTTTTGAAATCTAATGTCAACGTTTTGCCGCATGTCTGGTTTCCTAAGGTTTTGTTTTTATATTTTTGTTGTTCCCTCGGGCTCTTTTCTTGGGTTTTATGATTGTTTTATTTTGTTGTTGGTTTCGCTGTTGCTTTTGTTGTTGATGTGTGTGCGTGTGCGTGTGTGTGCGCGCGTTTTTGTTTTTGTTTTTTTTTTTTTGGGGGGGGGGGGTTGTTGTTGTTGTTGTTTTGTTTTTTTTTGTTGTTTTGTTGTTTTTTTGTGTTTTTTTTTGTTTTGTTTTTGTTTTTGTTTTTTTTTGGGGGGGGGGGGGGGAGTTGCACGCAATGTCGCTTTAGATCAGGGCATGCGTCTGGAGTTTTCTTTAAGACGTGAGAAAGTTCAACAACAATGCTGTCATGGGCCAGTAGGTATCACGGGACCCCGTGTTCGAAATGTAAGGCAGTCTGACCTCATTTTGCCGGTCACGCCAGGCTCGTGACGACATGGAGGATTATGGGATTTGTTTCTTTGGCGTGAAGTCGTGTAAAGGTCACAGCCTACACGTCACTCCAGCTTCCTCTTCTCCTCTCTACACCGACTCGTTCTCGTTTCGGGGTCTCCTCGTGCACAGCTCGGGTTTATTAAAGGAAAAAGTTTTTCAGTTGAAAGTGGCGATCCAAAACAGTCAGTGTATGAATGACTTTTAAGGAGGTTGATACTACCATTTTCTCGCTCTTAGATCGTTCTGTTTTCTTGATATCCATCATCACACTTAGATTAAAGGTCTGCAATCACAACAAAAAGCCGCAATCATTGCGTTTTTTAAAACTGCGACTCGTTTGACTGTGGATGATCCAGGCAACTCTGTCACAGTTGCAGAGTTTTCAGCGCTTCGGGACAATTATAAAACCAGAGCACGAGTTTGCCGTGACATTATTTCGCTTTTGGTCAGTGAACGAGACACATCGCTACAGTGCCTAGCGGATGTCGAGTGCTGCACCATTTTTCTCGCTTAGTGTCAAAACGCAAACTGAGCTGTGAAGTCAGGCTGCCCTTGGCTTTTATTGGGGTTTCAGGGACGCTGAAAACTCTGTGACAGAGTTGACTGTACTTGCACGGTCGACTCTGTAGACTTTGTGGCTGTGAATTGTAGAGGAATTAGACTTTGTGGCTGTTAATTGTAGAGGAATTAGACTTTGTGGCTGTGAATTGTAGAGGAATTAGACTTTGTGGCTGTGAATTGTAGAGGAATTAGACTTTGTGGCTGTTAATTGTAGAGGAATTAGACTTTGTGGCTGTTAATTGTTGAGGAATTAGACTTTGAGGATACGGTCCGTTCCTGATCAGACTGCGACTCATCACGAATATCACCATTATCGTGATATACACCATCGTCGTCATCATTACCGTGATGTTGTCATGCGGCACCGTCGTCATTATCGCAATATCATGAACCATCGTCGTCATCATCATTATCGTGGTATCATCATGCACCGTCGTCGTCATCGTGATATCATGCACCGTCGTCATCATCATAGTGAGATATCATGCACCGTCATCATTATCGTGATATCATAATGCACCGTCGTCATCATCTTATCCTGATATCATCATGCACCGTCATCAATCATCAAGTCATCCAGCATCGACAATCATCACTATCGTCATCATCGCCGTAGAGTATTATAATAGCTATCTTCTTTGTAGTTAGGCAACGTCATCGCGGCATCACGATTGTAAATATCTTCGTCATCGCTGTCCCATTGTCGTCGTGCATCATCATCATCGTCGTCGTTGTCACATTATCGTGTGGCCGTCGTCAGCGGTCGCTGTTCAGAATAATTCGACGACTGAGGCAATCTTCTGTCACTGATGATAAGAAAACTTGTATTTCTATTTGTTTGTGTTATCTGCCCCGTTTCATAAACTGGCAGAGCTGAACTGTTTGGCAGTTTGTTACTGTCAAATGTCGTTGCATACGTATACGTCCGTGTTCGGTTCGATGTGTAGAGTGTAACTGGTGGGGTCTCTTTGTTGACCTCAAGATAAACCAAGCATCATGTCCCAACATATGCCGTTGTTACCTCATCTCGAACTGTGCTTTTCTGGCGTTAACACGAAGAGATTCAATAAGCTGAGCTATCATACATGTTCAGCATTCAATCTGTTTTGTAGATGCATGTGTTCCAATGTTGACCAGCAGACTAGCGCCATCTCACACACACACACACACACACACACAACACACCACACACACACACACACACACACACAGTTCCACCACTGCCACGCATGTTTCACGGCTCTTTTACATCAGCAATTTAATTGAATCATAAGATTGTTAACATTGAATATTTATCCCTGGAGGACAACTGAATTCATCTTTCCCCTCAGTTTTCATCGTAACCAGTTCACAGCCCCCCCCCCCCCCCCTCCCCCCATCCCCCCCCCCCCCCCCCCCCCCCCCCCCCCCCCCCCCCCCCCCCCCCCCCCCCCCCCCCCCCCCCCCCCCCCCCCCCCCAGGACAAATTCACTGCTGGAAATAACCGTAAGAGGTTTTGAAGTTTCCTGGCCGAAAATCAGCTTACAACGCCGAGACAGAATGCTTGCTATTAATTTTTTTTTTTCGAGGTTGATTCCTCTAGATCCGTTGTGTTTAGCCTGGCCGACAGTTATCGTTTGAAACCGATCGTTTAATCCATTTCACTTAACGTGCCAAATGTGTCGGTCAGTTACCAGGGCCACCACGAGGAGGATGTGAGATTCGTGTAGAATCATCACACACAACGGTCTTGGAACCAAGCTGTCAATAACAGTCTGCAATACCAACGGAAAGCTGCAAACACTGTCGTTGTTTTGACTCTCGGATTGTGCATTAGTGCACAGTCAACTCTGTCACAGTCCTACAGTTTTCAGCGCTTCGGAGACAAAAATCCGGATACGTATTTGAATTCAGTCTGCTCTTTGTCACTGAGCGAGGCACTTCCTTACAGCTTCACAAAGTTGGAGAGTTCAAAAGTTCAAAGAACTGCCTTGCACTGTGCACAGTCTCAACTTTTTCTGTAAACAGGTCGTTTTGCGGCAATTTGTTGATATTGCAGATCTTTAAACGAACAAGATAGATGACGTAAGACAGCTTGTTTCCCTGAGACTAATGCCTCTCGGCCCCACCTGAAAACAAAGACAGAAAAGAGAGAGCGGAACGATGAATGGTTTTCCCCAATGCTGGATTTGCTTTTACTATACAAATGCAACCTAAAGTCAGTAACGAAACTGCACGTTAAATACTCACGAGCAATTAAACAAGCAGTGAGCACACTTACCACAATCACGGCGAAACCAATGCAAATCGCGCGCTGAAAAAACGCATTGTTGTCCAGGAAAAACTTGGAATAAAACCGAAATAAATGCGCAGTCTTTCTAAGAACGAAATAGACGAAAATGAAATTGAAACGAAAATATCGTTTCATTGGGTCACGGAAAACGCGTCGCATTCTGGCTAACTGTTGCAAAACTGTGTATTCAAACCAAAACAATCGACTGACTTAGTAAGCAAAATCAGATAATGCTTTTCTATCAATAGAATTTCAACAAAATGGTACATTCAAAACCCAAAACAATCGACGAACTTGGTAAGCAATTTGTCTATGTCGGCATCAGGAAATCATCATTCTAATTTACTATTATTCTGTCGGACTAACTCCATCCCGCTTTCAGTCATTATAAAGAAAACGGCCAACGCATGTTAATATGTGGCTGGTCACACTATGATGTGATGTAGAACACGATATGAAATACACCGAGACATCCAACAACCACCGAAGATTTTCCCAGTAAGAACTATTTAAACCCACGAAGATTTGTGTGTGTGTGTGTGTGTGTGTGTGTGTGTGTGTGTGTGTGTGTGTGTGTGTGTGTGTGTTTGCGGTACCAACGGACAGATCACGTCGACTTCAGAATCATACATTTCTACCTACGACAGGACTATTGTAGGGTGTTGCCCTTCCCTATGAACTGCCTGAACAAAATACCAAGACTTGGGGACAGAAATGACTGCCATATCCAGTCAAAGGAATTCAGCAACCTGTATTATTCTACAGCATCAGCACTGGAAGTTCATTTCAAAACCTGCACTTCCCTACACAAACTTTTCTGTAGAAGTACTCGGATTTTCTGACTCATGATCATGGATTTTATATCATAATTATTTACTACGGATGGCTACGCGGATATAGCAGGAACATTTTTCGGGCTGAAAGCAAGTAAGACAAATCAAGACAGTCGCAGAATGGCAAAATCAGATAATTACAGCAGACGATATGATGAAAGCAAGTAAAGACAAATCAAGACATAGTAGCAGAATAGCAAAATCAGATAATTACAGCAGACAGTAGGACAAATATGACTATACACCACGATATGAGTCGGTCACTTTTGGGTTCTTTTGAGGTACTGGTATCAACAGTAGGTCGGATTTCTCTTTTGAATGGTAAAATTGTTTTTTTTTTTTTTTCATGGTGATTTTTGGCAAAATTACATTAATTCTTAGACAGGGACCCACAAGATCACATTTTCCCCGAAAACAAACTTGAGAAAACGCTGCTTTAGAAGTTTTCTGTAACAACCACTATCAGGCAAATAAAGCGGTTCTACACTTAATCTGAGTGAGACATTACAGCTTATGGCAGAAGAACAGCTGAAGAGTCCAAATCAAGTAAACTTCAAATTCGATCGATCCAGCCTGACCTACCTATGCTTGGCTGCAAGCCAAAGAGAGACCACGTGCAAAGCGACTCATTGTGTGGTGGATGGTCACACATACAGACTTACAGACTGGCAAAAGACGCATACGGTCAAATACGCAGACGCACGGCACGCTGACAGGCACGCAGACAGACGAGCAAAGAAAGAAAAAGGTAATGAACGACAACTCAACCAAACCATCCGAGAGGTGTACTAATGTTCTGTGGTGGGTATTGTGAAGTGGAAACGACACTACTTTCCTTTTCGAACAACTGCTAAATGCGCTTACTTCAGAGTACACTGTATGATAATTATTTCAAAGTCACGTTATACACATACCGGCTGTGTCTAAGAAGATGGAACCAGAGAGTGTCTGTAATGTCATAGCTACAGAATCACACCAGCCGGAACAGGAAATCCTTGTCCCCGGGTGGTCATGTCTGCAGCCCGCCTGCATTTTTCTTCCGAACTTACATTATTGGCCTCGGGGTGCACTTGTCGGTGTTCCCCCAAACGTTTAATATCCTCATCCACATCACACACGGTGCATTTGGTAGAACAAAATGAGCGTTTATAGATGTGTGAAATGAGGCGTTCCACAACTCCACAGAACACTACACTTCCGTCTGGTCGTGTGAAAACATTTATCGACTTTTTTTTCGTTTTTGTTTATTCTCTTCTTCCGCAAGTCTTCTGCCCAACCCTACAGTGACTAGGAATATGGTTAAGTCTGGTTTAGGATTAGGTTTAACGTTAGGTCATAGATTATTGTTAGGGTTAGGTTTAAAGATAGATTTAGGTTTAGGGTTAGGGTTGGGTTTAGGTTTAGGTTGGGTTGGGGTTTGAGGTTGTGTTACTCTATGTTATGGGCAGAACCCTTGCGCGAAGAAAGCATCGTCTAACAGGCTATTTAGTACTAATTGATTTAGTTAACACTACCAGGCGCAATCCAGAAGTGCACTGTAAAATATAGACTTGAGAAACGCCTCATTTCACAGACCCGTCAATACTAATTTAGAACAACCAAATACGCTGAGATCAGACGTTTGTGGGATCAGCGACAGATGCACCGCGGGAGCAAGTATATGCAAGTTTGGAAGAGAAATGCAGGGGGTGGGGGGGGGGGGGGCAGCAGGAATGACAACCCGTGACATGGATTTCCTGTTCCGGTTGGCGTGATCCTGTAGCACGGACATTTCAGGAACTATCTGGTTCCATCTTCTTAGCCACAGTCGGTTACATAAGCAACATAACTTTAAAACATTCTGAAGTAAACAATTTTGCAAAGCACAGATTATGTTTCAATGTATGTTATTGTCATACCAATTTCCGACTTATGGTACAATAAAGGTTATTGAAGTGAAAAAAATTGCTTACTGTTATTTTTGACGATGTGGGAATTTTTTTCTATGTGTGAATTCTATTGTGTATTTGAAGCGACGTCCAAAGTGTTGAAATCACCTTGGCGGGAGCGCATGAACTTTTATGTCAAGACCTTTAGGACACCCCTCCAATGCAGGACAAAAGAAACTGTCCCAAAGTGGCATGCAAGAGATGTGCATGTGGATAGAGAAAGAAACCCTGACATGCCGACTGACCAGAGAAGCAGCATGCAAACGCAAGACGCACAAACCCGTCCCTCCTCCCTCCTCCGCCCAAGCCTCTCTATCCCCACTGAACTGCATGGTGTACCGGTGTGTGCAAAGAAACTAGGTGGTGGGGGTGGCCAAGCTTCGCGTGCTCTTTAACCACTTATAGGGGTCAAGTTCTACACTAGTGGACGATGCAAGAGTAACTAGGGGTGGGGGTGGCCAAGCGCCGAGTGACCCCTGACCACTTATAGGGGACAATTTCTACACTAGTGTAACTACTTCCGTTCACTTTCTTTACTGTAGTGTGATGTGTAATTAGTGTAATATGTAACTAATGGGTGGGGGGTGCCAAGGTCCCAAAAGACATCACAAGTCAGTCAGCATACATGCCGTGCAAACAGGGGATGGTACTGTCGGTAGGTCCCGAAATCACTGGCGTTATCATTCAAGTGTCCAATATTTCAAAATTATTATACATGTATATACTACAAAAAAACCCAGCAAATTCGGTAATTCTGCTCAAAGACTGCAAAGACTTCTTGACCCAAGCCAATTTTGTTACCGTTTCGGAAGTGTTTGTTTTGCTTCGGGTTTTTTTTTTTTTTCGTTTTCTTTCCCCCCTTTTTTTTCCTTTTTTTTTTTTTGGGGGGGGGGTGGCGACTTCTTACCCTCCCCTGGGTTGCACGAGGACAATTGAATTGAACCGAATGCAGCTTAGTCCGTAAGAAGCAGCTGAATTCCACGTTACTGACGCAAAACCAATGTGATTAACAAGTAGCCAATTACCAATAAAGGTTTCATCAATCCAAAAATCAAAGATACATTTTAGGCTTCAGAAAGCACTTGAATCATGCCGAATGGAAAATCGCGCTTCTTATGGACTAAGCTGTACTGAACTAAGAAAAACTGCCGACCTCTTTTAGTCGCTTGGTCGCTGTCGTTGATCTTCATCTGTTCCTGGGGGGGGGGAAGGACGCTCGCCACGTCCGCCTATACTAGAGAGTCAGTCGGTCGGATAAACGGTACCTAACCAGCATGGTTCGCGATTCACCGTGCGACACATCGCGAACGTCGCACATGAGGCGTGACGGTAACGCGTGTGACTCTCGTGAGATCATGTAGACAGTTCGGACCCCTAACTACTTCATCCGCATGGTGTGAAGTCCTCTTGTCGTCGACCTAAGAAATCTGCTTGGGAAAGACTATCATATAAACTAGTGTCCAAAATAAACGATACCAAGGGTTGGTAAGGACATACAATAAAAGCAGAATACAGAAATTTCAGAGTGGTATATTTCATTAGCAAATGTTTCCGGTATTCCCGAGCGCAGACGCTGTATTTGGGACGTGGGATACTAAACCTATGTTTTTAGGCCTCGGGGATCACTTTGCACAAAAACATTCTGACAACAGTTTGGTATCGTTTCTTGTGGACAGTAGTTTATATACTATAAAGTCTATTATACTAGAATATCAAAAGACACTGAAACACTCAACACAACACAGAACAGAGACTAACTTCAACCCTCCAGCGAAGCTTGCAGCTGTAACATGTGCAGTCATTCCCAGAAGGCATCTGCAAGATGGCGGCTGTAGCTGTACTAGGATGTGAAGCAGTTCCTCCTGTGAAGTCGCTTGTCCTGGAGATAAATACAGATTGTTTGAAGGCTAACAAATAAGCACAAAAAACAAAACGTTTTCTGCATTATACTTTCCTGAAAAGAATTTAGAACCCTTTCTGATGCTCAGCAAAACTAAGAAATATTTTAGAAATACTTTACTTTTCTAGTGGCCACTCCACACCAGTATAAATGTATCTCTGCATGTTTACACCACGTACCGTGAGTATTCCCCAGTGCAAAGGAATTGTAGTTTTCATACATTCAAAAGGGATTTTTTTTTTTTAAATTCTCCACACAAAATCATGAAACATTTCGAACAAGGCCAGGACTGAACAGTATGTGAACAGCATGTGAACAGCTAAGGTACTCAATTCACCCAGAAAATACATTCAGGCCACTACCGCTCTGCAAACCTGTGCGGAAGTGCACAGGACAGGACAGTCTCAGCGCGCGACGAATAAACGCTTGAACTTCATTCACTGTCGTCGGTTACTTTTGAGTCCGCGTGGTGAAACCTAACACCATGAATAACGCATTTCACTAACAGTTCATGGCATGTAATTGTACATAAACCTTCTGTCAATGATATTCACACCACACTCACCCATCCTCTGGCTTCTTTTAATGCTTCTTTTAATGTCCTGTATCTGTTGTTCGGAAGTAGGAGTTTTAGGTGGACAGTGATAAAATGCCGCTACTTGTTTTGTTCACACGTGCCCTCCGTTCGGCTTTACGCCGTGTATGAGCCAGAATACTCGATTGGCGAATGGAGTGATTGAAACAGCGTATTATCCATGTTCTGGGATCTTGGTGAACACTGGTAGGGCAAGGTGCACGTACTGCACTGACTTCCCGTTTGCACTCACGCCAATCATCCAGCCCGTGCAAATCGCGCATGGCGGGATTGTTTTGTTGTTTTGTTGGTGGTGATGTAAACTTGCATGCATTTCGTGCGTCAACCTGAGTTTACTCAGGTCCCTTACTTCTCCAGTGGCCGAAAAAAACAGTTGCCACTGTGAGTGTGTGTGTGGGGGGGGAGGAGGGGGGGGGTGAGAGACATCCCACAGAACCGCACGATACCAAGAAATTGACTCCTGCGGAAAAACTTTCCGGGCGTTACGCAAAAGACAATTTCACTCCCCGACTCCGGATCGGTAGTGGCGTAAACGCATCTGCACGTGTAGGCAAAGCTTTCTGGACGCATTTCAAATATAACGAAATGAGAGACTATCCCCTGCTGCG
Organism: Batillaria attramentaria; assembly: GCA_018292915.2. NCBI lineage: Eukaryota > Metazoa > Mollusca > Gastropoda > Batillariidae > Batillaria > Batillaria attramentaria. The sequence continues at coordinate 353,766 of JACVVK020000496.1, read as the reverse complement.
GAAAAAGCAGGTTCTATTGCCGAAAATTTGACAAGAATTTTGTCTCTTGTCATCACAGCACTGTTTGTCGTCGTCGTTGTTTTTTTCTTGGGTATTCCCATCTATTCGAGGAGCCGGGATGGCCGAAGGGTAGAGGCTAAGAGCGCTGGACTTTCAATGCTCGGGTATTGAGTTAAAATCCCGGCTAAATATTTGTACGGGTCTTTTTCTGCTTGCCCCGTCTTCGATATAAACCATAGGGCTTAAACTATCAAACACCTACCCACCCTTTGGTATCACTCATACATGGTGGAAAAGGACAGACTCCCACATAACCCACCCACCCTCACCTTCTTTCTAAATTCTTTTTCTTAGAAACATCATACGCTTGCATAAAAACTGAAAAAGGAAAATAAAACTATGGTGTAGTGGTTCCTACAGTGGTGCACACTCTAAAACGGGTCTTGAATCGTTCAAGGGTAATAGTGTTTGATAACCGGCAAAAATGGAAGTCTGTGTTGTTCTGAATACTCACTGCACTCATTATCTTGTCTGCTGGGGACGCCGCTGGACGGTGCTTGCTTGCTGTGACAATTTTCAGGGTAAAAAATGCGATGCTTATCAATAGGGCACCGTTTTCTGTTTGCTGACGCTCTGCTCTCAAAAAAACAAAAAAAAAAACTCCGTGCAGGTTTGAACAAGTGTTTCAAAAGTCGTCTGCTGGCCTAGAAATTTCTTCCAGATCAAACACGTGACCAAAAGTCGTCTGCTCATCCTGTGAAATGAAAAGTGCTTCGCACCTGCATGACCCCGTTTTGGTGAGACCCGTAGGTGTGCTCGATGGGTCTAGTTCGTCTTGTGCAAATATTCAGTCTCCATTTCGCTTTGAGTGTCACCGCTGTTTAGAGTTATGGTTTTTAGTTGTAATCAATTTAAAAAAAAATCTTTGTTGCACGTTGGTATGTACGGAATGTTTTTTTACAGTTATGACAGCGACAGAGAAATCAGAATAATTCAAAGTTCACCACCAGCGATCTCAACAAAATGAAAAAAAGAAAAAAAGAACGAACTTGACCCGTTCAGCTACGTGGCAGGATTATGACGGTTTTTGTTTTTTTTCCTGACAGTTCACAGACCTGAGAGTGTGTGTGGAGGGAGTTGGGGTGAGGGTGGGGCGGTGTGTGTGTGTGTGTGTGTGTGTGTGTGTGGTAGGGGTGGGAGGTGGGGGACTGAGGAAGCAGCCAGAACACGAAGAGTGGGGTTTGAGCGAGGTAGTGGTGGGTGGTGGGGGTGGGGGGGGGGATAACTCGCCTGTCAGAAGGACAGTCATGCCACAAACCAATGATTTTATACAGGTGGTCTGAAATTATCGTCTGCTGACGATCTCTAGCAAAATGTGGAATGATGTTCCGGTGCAAAATGAATGAAATGTGACTGGAGCGATGTTTGCTATGGCGGAAGTACAACATGTCTACTGTCCCTCTCCTTTCGTCCTTTCATCGTTGGCTTTTATTTTCCCTGCCGTAAACAATCAGCGCCTTTCCTTATTCCTGTGTCAAATGTTCAGCGTAAAACATGTCAGCAAAGCAAGTTTCAGTGTGTACACAAGATGTCTCACGGTAAGTTGAAAAAAACATGCAGGTAAGTTTCCGGTTACTTCAAGGTGGCATCGGAAAAGTCCATACGCGCTCCATCCCATCTCTCAGAAGTCCACCCAGTGTCATTTTTGAGACTATTCCAATGTTGGTATGGTTCAACAACAAGACGGAAGGACAATACCTACGACAGATATACAACAGCCTGTGGAATCCTTGTCATCAAATGCGCTGAATCTGTACATCAGAATCAGTCACGTGGATCACAGTATAGCATCTGAGACTATTGTGGTGAGTCTGGTCAACGTATAAGTTGTTCTAGAAGTGTACCATGTACTGAGCAGACGGCGTTATTTTGGTTGCGGACTGGGGAACAGCTGGACGGTGCTGATTGGTTGTTATTTTTATCAGCTTTTTCGTATTCCAGTTAAAAAATGGACGGTAGGCTCACAGAAAGTTGTAATTATCTAATAGTAGAAGCCACAAAGTCGCGAAAACGGTCACAATGGCCAAAGGAAGCATCCTTCTATCTGGCAAACAGACTTAGAGCTTCGAAAGCGACAGTTTTCCATCTCAGCGGTGTTACGAACACAGCAACTCTCTTCCGGGTCCGTCGCTTCTCTAGGCTCCTGCGACGACTGCCAAGTCGGGCTAACCAAGACCGAGCCGAGCTAAGTGATACCTAAGAAGGAAAAAAAAATACTTGGTGACAAGGAAAGTAGACAGTTGTGAACACATTTGAGGTCCCCGTGTTACTTCACAGTGTGCAGAGAGGCGGTGAAAACTGTCGCATTCACCACCACAGTACATTTTCGAGATTATTGCCTGCATACACAGACCCGCAGCATGCATGCGTATTTCGCGGCAGCTTTGTGCTCTGCCACGAAAAATGCGTGCTTGTTGCGGCAAGGGAGTTCGCAACTGTCCACTTTCCTTGTCACCGAGTATTTTTTTTTCCTTCTTAGGTATCACTTTTTTTTCTTTTTTTTCTTTTTTTTTGCTGCCCCAACTCTTTGCCAACTCCAGTGGTGTTCCTCCCAGGTCATGGATGGAACCCACGGAGGACTCGGAAGCTGGGACAATTTTTATTATGCATGATGATGGAGATGAGGATGATAGTAAGATGATGCTATGGAGGTCCATGTGGTTTGGGACTGCGGGACAGGGCCGCATTCCACGCTTCCTGTCATAAATATCCCGGCAGTAACCAGGCCCGGGAACTACGGCACCTGCGGTGCCGGCCGTGTAATCATCCACGTCATAAGACGTGTCATACTAAGGGAAGCACCCCCAAAGTCGCACCCGTGAAGTGGGTGAAACTCGGCTGTGTGGCAACAGCCTCCCCATCGGGCCCATAGCACACCCGCTCTGGGTAGGAGCCGACCTAGGTAGGAAAATCCCGCTTGCCTCGGCTGGGATTCGAACCCGGGTCTCCCCGTCCATGATCCGAAGTGCTTACCACTACACTACGGGGGCCTGTTCTTAGGTATCACAGCTCGGCTCGATCTCGGTTAACCCGACTTGGCCGTCGTCGCAGGGGCCTAGAGTTATCGACGGACCCGGAACAGGGTTGTCGGAGCCTTTGCTGTGGCACTCAAGGAAGCATTCTACGTGCAAAATATTTTTTTTTCCTGCCGGTGAACACGAAGAAAGAAAATTTTACAAAATGATGATAGTTTGTGTTGGCGTTTTACCGCCTGATATTTTCAGTATTAACAGTCACAACGTTGTGAATACGGTTGCAATGACCAAACGACAATCATTTCATTCGCAAAGTGGTCAAGAGCTTCGAGTATGGCATTTTGTTCCCCCACTGCTAACTCGCATGACTTTATACCCCGACCTAGACTGCAGTGATTTGAACGAGTGTCTTTAGTCCGAACAAACAGCGAACATTGTGTTTTTCCGTGTTTCTCGTGTGATACGCGATTAACAACATGCGGCCTTTGCCCTACTTTTCAGGATCGTGTTTTGAGCTGTAGTCCATGTTTCCTCGAAAAAAACGTCTCCCGTCTCAGATACTGACTTGGTTGCACTGTTTGCTGGAGGGTGTGCGTGCGTGCGTGCGTGCGTGCGTGTGTGTGTGTGTGTGTGTGTGTGTGTGTGTGTGTGTGTGTAAGGAGAGGTGAGGTGAGGATGTCTGTTGCCTCTGTGTGTGTGTGTGTGTTCAGGGCTGGACTCGAGGACTGGACTCGAATGATTGATGTCAAGGCTAGTGTTAAAGTTGTGTTATGCACGCTCCTTTTTCATGCGGAACGTGTCTGACTAGAACGAGTTTATTCTCTTCTGGTTCATTTCCCATTCAAGCCATGACACGAGGCTCTCGTCAGTTGTCTACCTTGGAGCAGTTGTCTCCCTGTCAGCCTCGTCTTCACTTTGTATTGCGTGCTGTGCGTTTGTCGCATAAGTTAGCGTGTCGCAAATAAAGTAAACTAGCTGAACTGGCAGAACTCGCAGTGTGGTTTTTGGTCTGTCAAGAAACATTTGCTGGAGCAATTGATCTAAGAGAGAGAGAGAGAGAGAGAGAGCGCGTCCTAAACCTTACACACACACACACACACACACACACACACACACACACACACACACACACACACACACACACACACCACCTCCCACGCGTGCAGACCCTCACTGAGTCCCCGGTACTCGCTTACCCCCACGCGCACCCTCACCACCACCACCACCACCACCACCTCTCCCCATCTAAAATCAACCTTACACGCAGACACACAATTAACTCACAAACCTGGTTTTCCTGCCACGGGCCTCGTCAAAAAAAAACCCCAAAAAACAAAAAACAAGTCACACCCACTGCATAAAGAAAGGACAACATTATATACGACACGCCTTGTGGTAATGACGACACTGCCCCTACAACAGTCGTCAAGGCCCCTCCAACACACACACACACACACACACACACACACACACATTCCTCCCCCACCTCCCCGGTCACCCAAGCCCCCTCTGCGGTCGACACCTGTGCGTGGGTTGGAGATGACGTTTGATGACATCTTAATCTTGATCTGTCTGTGCCGCCGGTGAAAACCTTCCCGTATAAAAGACAGCGTGTGGTACTGTAAGACACGGAAGGCAAGCGACATCTCTTCACTGGGCGTCTTTACACTGTCATTGTTTTGACTTGGCCACACACAGGAACAACTCGAACCGAAGGTGAGCATGGCCACACGAAGTCTTCTTGTTAGTTCGCATACTAGACACTGTATAGAGTTTGTAGCACACTGTTGGCAGAACACGGTTGTTAATCCTCTGTCCGTGTCGCATCCAACTTCGTGCAGCAGGGAGCAACAAAGTAAAGCTGAAACACAGAGGAACCTGCAAAGGAATACATCTTACTGTTGAAAAGTTGTTTACGCGCGGGTAGATGAGTGCTTCAAGCGTTGATTTACGATCTTGCGGTGAAAATTTGTAGCAGACGCCGACAGTGATGCACACGGGAAGATGAGAGAAAACTTACAGTTTTTTTTTTTTTTAGTTTGTCTGTGCAGTTCTATATTCTCACTCATAATTCTGATCGCACACGTTTCGTCTTTTTTTTTTTCTTTTTTTTTTTTTTGCAAAGCGTACACATGTTCCTACTTTCAGGGTCTGCTATCCTGTGTATGTTATATAACAATAATAATAATAATCGCTCTAACCTATCAATAAATAATAGTTATAAGCGTTTAAAGATAAAATGAAATAAAGTGTGAATATAAAGAACTATAATTATATAAAATACACGGAGCATTAGGGTCAAGCCCTAGGCGCAACGACACGCACATGCTGAATACATGATGGAAATTAAATGGTGTCCTAAAAACAGATGGGGTTTCATGTTTTTCTTGAAAGTTTCAAGGGAGGGGGTGGGTTTAACGTCTCAAGGGAGGGGGACTGGCGGAGAGAATGAGGGAGGGAATTCCTTCACAGGGTCAGCTGCAAGACTGGCTTAGTGTGAAACTTTTTTTCTTTTTTTTTTTCTTTTTTTTTTTTTTGGGGGGGGGGGGGGTCGCTCTTCTGAAAATATACTCGTTCCATTTACATACAAATGTGTTTGTCGTGTTTGTACTGACATATACTTTCGTGATTGGTATGTCCGCTATTTTGTACACAGTTTTGACATTACAAAATGTCGCATATTTTTTCCATATTTTTATGTTCTTCTGAAAAAGTTGCTTTTAATTCGGGACATTTGGTGTTTTTCTAAGTGTCTTTTCAAGTGAAATTCGTCGTTCTTCTGAAAGAAAAATTAATGACCTTTATCTTGACATCCGCTGTTCTCCTAAATAAGTGTCTTTTTCTCCCATGAAATCCGCTTTTCGTCTGAATTAGTGTCTTCCACTGTCCTGGAAGCCACTATTCGTCTGAGTAAGTGTATTTTTATGTGATGAAATCTGCTGTGCTGGAAGTGTCTTTTTCACTCTAGGAATCTTTTGCTCACATGAAATCCGCTGTTGTTGTTTTTGTTTGGTTTTTTTTTTTTTAAGTGCCTTTCTCTCACATGAAAACTGCTGTTAATCCTTAAAAGAGGGTTGGGGTTTTTTACTCATAAAATCTGCTGTTTTAATGACAAACGTCTCTTTTTCTCTTATGGAATTCGCTTCACTAATGGGGAAAAGTGTCTCGTTTACTCGTGAAATCCGCTGTTTGTTTGTTTGTTTGTTTGTTTGTTTGTTTGTTTTGTTTGTTTGTTGTTTGTTTTTTTGTTTTTACTGAGGACCAAAAAAATGTTCCTTTCTTTAATGAAGTACGCTTTTCTTCTTTCCAATAAAAAAACCTTTCCCAACTGAAATCAACTGTTCCGAAGAAAATTCTTTACGAGATAACATCGGCTGTTTCTAGAAAAAAAAAAGAAAAAAAAACAACAACTGATTTTCCAGATGAAACTCGCGGTTCTTCTTAGCCTCTGCCTGCTGGGGCTTTTGGTGCCATACCTCGAGGCCGCTCCCCCGGAGATGCGGGGCAGGGGAACGGAAAAGGCAACGGACAAGGCAACGGAAAAAGGCAAGGGGCAGGAGAACGGAAAGGGCAAAGGCGTAGGTGGTCGATCCGGGGAGCCGGGGCTTGGGGCAGGAAGTCAGAGACATGGCCGGCGAGGGCAGCGGTATCGGGCAGAGCGTGCGCGACATGGCCAGCGGTGTAGAGGTCAAGGTGAGGGCAGCGGACCGGACAACGCGCAGGGACCCGTGGAGGCTCAGGCCGAAGTCATGACAGGGGAAGTAGCTCCGGGACTCGGTCAGGGCAGCGGGCAGGGCCAGGCTAACGGACAGGGCAACGGAGTGGGTGGAGAACCAGGCAGCAACGGCCAAGGCCAGGCTAACGGACAGGGCAACGGAGTGGGTGGAGAACCAGGCAGCGGGCAGGGCCAGGCTAACGGGCAGGGCAACGGAGTGGATGGAGAACCAGGCAGCCGTGGCTTGGGACAAGAGGTCAGCGGCATGGCGAAAGACGGACCTCAAGGGATCGGCGCGGAAGTCAGCGACATGCCACGGGAGAGCGCAAGGCAGCGGGCAAGGCGTTGTCAAGCGATCCGCCAGAGGGAAAAGCCAGGGGCGCAGACAGGACGCGGGGAAGGGCAAAGGCAACAGACAAGACGGAAACAGGGGTCAGGGTCAAGGTCAGGGGGCTGACAACGGCAACGCGGGCGGGCAGGGCTTGGGTCAGGAGGTCAGGGAGATGGCGAGGGACCAGGGAGAGTGGCAGCGGCAGCGGCAGCGGCCTCGGACAGGAAATCAGGGACATGGCCAGAGACAGGAACGCCGGGCGCGACAACTCCAACGGCAGAGGCAGAGGTCAGGACAAAGGTCGTGGCCAAGGAAACGGGGAAGGTCGAGGCCGTGGCCAAGAAAAGGGGCAAGGCCGAGGACGCGGACGGAGCGACGTGAGTGTTACGACAATCTGAGCTTTGACGAATTTACTGACACATGTACAAAGTGTAGGACTTTATACGTCCACAATGAATGGAGTATTACCGGTATATCTTGTATTTCAATATGTGTCCCAACGAGCATCTTTTCCACACTACGTCAGCCCTCAAACCGTGTACCTGTGTGTATTACTTATACCCCCATTATCCGCTTCACTCTGCACCCACACTCCGTCACGTACCTTCCGCTCATCCCATGAAAAGCGTCTCAAAATTCCTAAGAGAAATATGAAATCCTTTGGCGAACATTTTTCCTGGTTCACCACACTAACAGTCTGGAATTCTCTGCCTGCTAGCGTGAGACAGCTACTTACTCTGTCATATTCAAATCAGAGCTTAAAACTGATCTGTTTCAACTTGCCTTCTACTGATTCCTGTAACCGTGGTGGCTGCTGTTTTAGGATGTGTTCTATGTGGGTGTGAGTGATGTGTGAATGCGTAAGTTGATGCATTTTCAAGAATTGCGCTGTATAAGGCATATTTCAAGGCCAGCGTGCTTTTTCATACATTGGTCCTGTAATCTGGAACGGCCTCCCCTCTCACATCCGCCATGCTCAGTCGTTAGCAGTCCTTAAGTCCCACCTTAAAACACATCTTTTCTCCATGCAGTAGAACCAACACCCCCCCCCCCCCACCCCATGCCCCTCCCCTCCCCGCTCTCCATCTCTGCATGCACCTGCAAAACATCAGTGTGTGTGTGTGTGTGTGTGTGTGTGTGTGTGTGTGTGTGTGTGTGTGTGTGTGTTGTACGTTATATACGTAAATTTTTTTGTATATTATGTGTACTTTATGTACGCGCCCTGAGCTCTTGTGAGATGGGGCGCCACAAATACCCTTTTTTTATTATTATTATTATCGTTGTTGTTGTTGTTGTCTGGTTACCGGGCTGCTCATCGGGGGTTTCTCTCCGGGTCATACGGCTTTCCTCCCCCAGCTAAATTTAAAAAACAGGATAGGTATTGGGTGGCGCTGCACCGACCGACGCGCTTATCCGGGGGAAGCAGTCCAAATTTTCCGAAAGGGACAATAAAGTAGTAAAACATAATGATTAAAAAATGGCTGTGATTTTCAGAACCCCGGACAAGGCCAGGGACCTCAGTAAACAACCTTGTATAGGGATCACTAGAGACATGCGGGAGGTAAGACACAGACTGCTGAATTATTTTGCTCATTTTACGTATTTTGTTCTCTCTCTGTGTGTGTGTGTGTGTGTGTGTGTGTGTGTGTGTGTGTGTGTGTGTGTGTGTGTGTGTGTGTGTGTGTGTGTGTGTGTGTGATTTTATTACTGTCTGTTTGTCTGTCTGTGTGTCTCTGTCTGTCTGTCTGTCTCTCTCTCTCTCTCTCTCTCTCTCTCTCTCTTCTCTCTCTCCACACACACACACACACAGAGTTGTTGGTTTTGGTTGGTTTTTTGTTGTTATTGGTTGTTGTTTTGTTTTGTTTTGCTTTTTCGTGTATTTTTTCTGTTTTCTTACTGGTTAACAGGTTGCTTCTTGTCGTTGACTGGAAGAAGCGGATCTGCTAAGAAATGTCACAGTGGCACTGACCTCTCTCCCACGAAATCAACAAGCAATATAAAACATGTTTCTTTGGGGTCTGTACGAACTGTGCTTGTTGGCATTTCGAGAATGAAGAAATAAATATTAATGTAAACTGCATATTTTTCTTTCATTTATTTATTATCGTTCTTGTGTGTGTATATATGTGTGTGTGCGTGCGTGCGTGCGTGTGCGTGCGTGCGTGCGTGCGCGTGCGTGCGTGCGTGTGTGTGTGTAAATGTGTGTGTGTGTGTGTGTGCGTGTGTGTGTGTAAATGTGTGTGTGTGTGTGTGTGAGAGCGAAAGATAGGAAATGATGTTATTGCGCTTGAAGAATTAGGAATACATCCTCTGAATGTTAACTATTATTTTAGAGTAATTTAAAGTAGTTCAGAATGATCAAGTTGAATTTGACAGGCTACCAAAACAAGCGCATGAGATGCTGGAGAAAGAATGGTGAAAACGGCCAGGACTGCTGAGTACCGAAAATCTGTACATTCCTCGGCAGGATGGGATTTGGTCTTGTACCTTCTTCTTTTTTTTTGTACACATTTTGTCTGACTCTTTTTTTTGCTTTTGGTCCTGTATCCGAAAATCGTTCAAGATTAACGGTTTCACGGCTCATACTGCGGCAAACACGAGTATGATCAAAGTGCAACACCCCCATTGATTTAAAAAAAAAATTTTTTTTAAGACCCAAACCCAAACTAACCTGGTAGCAACTGAGGTAACTGTAAAGCTCTTGGCCATTTTCGCACTCAGTTGACGTTGCTGTTCTAAGTTTAAAAATTCCCCCGTCCTAACGCCCCCCCCCCCCGCCCCCGCCCCCCCCCCCCCCCTCTAAAATAAAGAAAAAACCAAACAAACAAACAGAAATCCCCCAAACACCGAAAACAAAAGAAAATGCAACAAACCAAAACCGCAACACACCACACACACACACACACACACACACACACACACACACACACACACACGTACGCGCACGCACGCACACACACACACACACACACACACACACACACACACACACACACACACACACACACACACACAAACAGACCCATTTTCCTCAGTGAGTGCAAAAAAAAAACAAAAAAAAACACACACACACTATACGTCAAGAGAGACGGAGATTCAATGTTCGAAGTAATTCGCTTCATTCGAGACATTTAGCGTACAATTCAGGGATAGCGGGTAAGCTTACAATACAGGGACTACGGGTTTTCCCGATGGCCCGATTTAACAGGTGTGAACTAGTTCAAGGGCTTCGAGGGGGGTGGGTGGAGGGGGTAGGCTGCGGGTGAGGCGAAATTATACGAAACTGTTACGGCTTGTGTGCTAACTTTTTTATGTTGTTGTTGTTGTTGTTTGGTTGGTTGGTTTAATTTTTTTCATTGGGTTTTCTTTCAGTCAGTGGTAGGCCTCTCCGGCCTTTCAACTCAGTCCGGCCATGCTCGGGTGGCCGGGTCTCGGGCGGCCGGGGTCAGTGGAGGGGGGGGGGGGTGGCCGGGGTGGGGGGGGGGGAAGAGGCAAAAAAATCAGTACTATCCTTCCCCCTCCCACTCCACTTCACCCCCACAAAACCACACACACACACACACACACACACACACACACACACGATCGAACCGTGAGCGTCACGGTTCGGTGGTCAGTTACTCCCCTTGGCTGTGATCACGTCAACGTGGAATTCCCGATTGACGAGTTGAAGAGCCCCCACAATGCATTGTACTTCGGAATGCCAAACTCACCTGACGAGTGAGTTACTTAGTTCCTTGAATCCAGGAAGTGCTAGAGAATAAACTCCACGGCCGTAGTACAAGCATTTTCTGATGCCGCCTTTCAAAACTCCACAACGTCTTCGGTCACAGAATGGCTAGCGGCGACCAACCAAACCAGCTGCATGGTGATAACGTCTACTCGGAAAGTCGGTCAACTGATTGCAGTGTGCAGCGTGTGGGAGGTTTGTCAAGGCTAACTCCTCAGTGGGGCAGCTGTTGTTGTTGTAGTGATCCTGCTGGCGCCAGAGTTTTGCCTTTGTTGAAGTCTGTCTCGATAATTTGATGATCAAACCAAAACAGACTACTGCCTCTGTAACTGCTTCTGCTGCTACTACTAGTACCACTACTCATACGGGAAGAGCTTCCTCTCTAATCCAGGATGTGACTTCCCCGATCACTCATAGGTTAGCCATAACTATACTACTCAGTGCTACTACTATTACTACTACTTCTACTGCTATTACCGCTCCTACTTCTGCTTCTGCTACCGACTACTGCTACTCAGTACTACTACTACTACTACTACTGCTACTACTGCAACTACTACTCAGTACTACTGCTATTACTACTACTTCTACTACTACTGCAACTCTCAGTGGGCAGTGTAATCTGGCCGTTTGGCCTAGCAGAAAATCTGTACTGCTACTATTACTGCTGCTAAAACTACTACTCAGTACTTCTGCTACAACTACTACTACTGCTGCTACAACTACTACTACTCATGTCAGAACTACTACTACAACTACTACTAATATACTAATACTGCTACTAATCCTAGTACAAATACTGCTACTACTACTACTACTACTGACTACTACTCAGTACTTGTGACTGCTAGGGACTACTGACTTCTATGGAGCCATCCAGTAAGTCCTACGCACCTTACCAAAGCCAAGTTTGGCGGAGGGGGGGGGGAGGGGTTAATACCATACTACAAACAAAAGTGTAACTTACTCCAATCACCTTGGTGGCGGGGACGTTAAGCCTCAATATTCATCATCATCATCGTCATCGTCATCATCATCTTCATCAGAAGTGTAACTATGCTTACACAAAACAGATGTATCAACACTTCGATTTTGTTTCCAACGGCTCATTAAAAACTGGTAATTCATTCAAGTCAAATAACTTACGTTGTAAAATAAGTTCGTTCGTCCGTTCAGTAGTAGCAGTAGTAGTAGTAGTAGTATATAGTTATTATCAATTATAATTCCTCATTTACTGTCAGTGTGACACCCCCCTCCCCCCAAAAAAATGATCAAGTAGCATGAACGGTTTTTTTTTTCTTTCTTTTTGGCATATTACAAGTATACATTCAGACATTACATAAACACATATATAGACAAACACAAGTATACATACAGACATTACACAAACACATATATAGACAAACACAAGTATACATTCAGACATTACATAAACACATATATAGACAAACACAAGTATACATACAGACATTACACAAACACATATAGACAAACACAAGTATACATACAGACATTACACAAACACATATATAGACAAACACAAGTATACATACAGACATTACAAAACACATATAGACAAACACAAGTATACATACAGACATTACACAAACACATATATAGACAAACACAAGTATACATACAGACATTACACAAACATATAGACAAACACAAGTATACATACAGACATTACACAAACACATATATAGACAAACACAAGTATACATACAGACATTACACAAACACATATAGACAAACACAAGTATACATTCAGACATTACACAAACACATATATAGACAAACACAAGTATACATACAGACATTACACAAACACATATAGACAAACACAAGTATACATTCAGACATTACATAAACACATATATAGACAAACACAAGTATACATACAGACATTACACAAACACATATAGACAAACACAAGTATACATTCAGACATTACACAAACACATATATAGACAAACACAAGTATACATACAGACATTACACAAACACATATAGACAAACACATACACACATGATTTACCTATACTGAATACTTAGACACAAACATACATGGCTTACAAAATAGATTCTACACAAGTTGAAGTATCGCCGGCAGTACGTGAACAATGTAGTGGCACAGCGTAAGTAGAGACATGAACGTTTTTGTTTTGTTTTGTTTTGTTTTGTTTTGTCATTAACTGCATTTTCTTCTCTTGCAGAACGCGTCCTTCTCCAGCAGATATCTCCCGAAGATCGTCAGACACTGATCACGCTCTATCAAACATGCCCTTTCTTGTGGGACGCGTTCAGGCATCTGGTTGACTTCATCGATGTCCTCTCAGCGGACCCATGGTCCAGCGCGGAGCTGCTGTACAGGCATCTCAAGATCATCAACGACCGTTGTTGCAGCAGCAGTCCAACAGAAGTCCAGCATCTCAGCCGCTTCGCCGTTGCCATAGGTTTTGTCGACAAGGCTGTAGAGTTCATGAGGAAGATGACGAGGGGTCTAGGCATGGACTATGTGGCCGACTTGTCTCTGCCTCTGGGCACGGATGAAATGAGCTGCGTTTACCTCGTGCGTGATTTGTTCGTGCAGATGTCGTGCCACGAGAACGGAATACGTCTCCGCTTAGCGCGAACAGGTTTCCTGCAAGATGTGCTGGCCGATCTCAGTCACTTGCACCACTTGACAACGGAAGAACTGGTGAGGTTTAGAACTCGGTTAGAAAGGGCTTGATATACTCGCACGCTAACTATGCGTTATACTCACTGCCACGTTTTGCATTAGGTAGTTGAGTGGAAGAGCGTTTGACTGTCAATGCTCTCTCTCTCTCTCTCTCTCTCACACGCACACACACACACACCACACACACACACACACACACACACACACACACACACACACACACACACACACACACGCATGTATACATGCATATAATTATACCCCTGTCAATGTTCATATGTACACACACACACACACACACAAAATATTTTTTTAATTTTAAACAGTTCTTGCACGCGATAAAGAGACAATAAAAAACCAAGAATTAAGCACGGCTGATTCTGAGTTAATCTGCATTATTATCCCCCCCCCCCCCCCCTTCTAGACATATATATTTTCTGGCATGTTTTGACCACCATCGACCATGTCGACCACCACCCTCGACCATATCGACCACCACCATCGACCATATCGACCACCACCATCGACCATGTCGACCACCACCATCGACCATGTCGACCACCACCCTCGACCATATCGACCACCACCCTCGACCATATCGACCACCACCCTCGACCATATCGACCACCACCATCGACCATGTCGACCACCATCATCGACCATGTCGACCACCACCCTCGACCATATCGACCACCACCATCGACCATATCGGCCACCACCATCGACCATGTCGACCACCACCATCGACCATGTCGACCACCACCCTCGACCATATCGACCACCACCCTCGACCATATCGACCACCACCGTCGACTATATCGACCACCACCCTCGACCTTGTCGACCTCTACGGCGACATTGTCGACCATCACGGTCAATGCAAACCCTAATACCCCCCCCCCCCACACACACACACACACGCACACACACACACACTTCTCTCTTAAGCATATACTCTGCAAGGCGCCTCGTATTTTAAGTTGTTTGGTTTATGTAGCTTGGTGAATGTAGCTTAGATAATGTTATGACTGCCAAGCGTCAGTGACGCTGTTCTGTCTTCTGTTTTGTGTCTCACAAAACCAATGGATCGGAACCACAGCTCAAATTGTTTAAACTACCAAACACCCCCACACACATCATCATCACACAAAACAATCATTGTCCCCAAAAATTGCGGAACCCACGCACAATGCCCCGTTCTGGGATATATGGGAGACCACGGCGCAGCAAGTATACCCGTACTTGTTGAACCACTCAACATGTTTGCAGAGTTGAGTTAAGTGAGATTCGTACTCGCGTCGCCTGATCCGTGACTTGCTCTCGTTCGGACTTTCTTCAACCGGTTCTGCCATTTTGGGTCACTGTAGTTGTCATCCACTTCTACGATGTTAAACGTCGCTCTATGAAATGAAGCGACTACATGTACAATCTCAAGTTTTAAAGACTTAGGCAGTGTCAATCCCCTCCCTAGCCCGCCCACTACGTCTTTTCGCTGCTTATTGACATGTGGTTGTGCATCGCTTTCAGTCTGTCCAGTCGAGCCCAGTTTCACGTTTGGCGCCATGCGTTACGTCAGGAGACAGGTGGCCAACTACCACCTCCAGGGGTAAGGCCGCGTACCTGGTGTCCTGGACAGGGGTGTGAATTAACCGAGGTGTC
Source organism: Batillaria attramentaria (assembly GCA_018292915.2). NCBI lineage: Eukaryota > Metazoa > Mollusca > Gastropoda > Batillariidae > Batillaria > Batillaria attramentaria. The sequence goes on along the minus strand of JACVVK020000496.1, from coordinate 338,613 downwards.
GTGCGCTGCCACCGGCGCCTCTTGTCTGCCACATGAGCCGTGTTGGTCTGCTGTTAGTTGCTTAGTTGGCGTGGGCACCTCTGGTATAAGTGGGAAACATTAACGCAGAACGTAATTAAACAACCACGCCCACCACCACCCGCATCAGCCAGCACCCCCCCCCCCCCCCCCCCCCCCCCCCCCCCCCACCACTGTCTACATTCGCCGAACATCGACTCGGACATGATGTGTTCGATCGTAGTGAAGGACATTAAACTCCACCACATACAGACATGTCTTCGATCTTGCGTGTACTCTTCCTGAAGTTCAGAGTGTGGGCATGTTTTTGTTTTTGTTTTTTTTCCCCGCCCAGGTTCTGCCGATTTCATACCACTTTTAAAAGTAATCTTACACGAGTTCTTACTTGAGTTAAGGGGCATCGCTTCCTTTTCTCTCTGACACCGCCTGCTCTAAAATCGTTCACAGCTTTGTCACATCACGACTGGATCTTTGTAATTCGGTGTTAATTGGCCTGCCGGCAGAACAGATAAACCGTCTCCAACGTGTGCAAAAAAGCGCGGCACGGCTGATTTTGAAAAAGAAAAATCCGACCATATCACACGCTTCCTGCGGCATTTTCACTGGCTGCCAGTGAAATTCTGCATTCAGTACAAAATCTGCATACTTGTATTTCGCTTTTTTGATGAAACTCTTCCGGCCTACCTCTCAAATTCCCTTACAGTCCACCAAACAGCACGCACTCTTCGTTCTTCATCTGAAAAACGACTGAACATTCCCCGTCGAAACCTCAAAACAGTTGGTGAGCGCGCGTTTAGTTTTGCTGCCCGTCACTCTGGAATGCACTACCTGCCGGCCTGAGAAACCAGTCGGATATAGATCGTTTTAAGTCTGACTTGAAAACGCATCTGTTCCGGCTGGCTTTCGACTGAGCCCACTAACCCCATCCTGATTCAGCTCTCTCTCTCTCTCTCTCTCTCTCTCTCTCTCCCTCTGTGTGTGTGTGTGTGGGGGGGGGGGGGGGGGGGTATGGGTCCGGGAGTACGCGCTTTGAGTCACTCTGTAAGAATTTTGTGCTATATAAGTACAGTTCATTATTATTATTATCTTTTTGATGTGTGGTATGTCTCTCTCTCTCTCTCTCTCTCTCTCAAATGAAATATTAATACAATCTTCATGTACCTTCAGCACACTACAAAACCAAAATGGCAGTTTTAACAAGAAGAAGAAGACAAAACAAGCCTTTCATATTCTTTGTGGTCAACAATGTCGCGTTATGGTCGACGATTGTCGCCGTAAGGGTCGACGAGGTCGAGGGTGGTGGTCGATATGGTCGATGGTGGTGGTCGACATGGTCGAGGGTGGTGGTCGACATGGTCGAGGGTGGTGGTGTCGATATGGTCGATGGTGGTGGTCGACATGGTCGATGGTGGTGGTCGATATGGTCGAGGGTGGTGGTCGACATGGTCGAGGGTGGTGGTCGATATGGTCGAGGGTGGTGGTCGACATGGTCGATGGTGGTCAAAACATGCCAGAAAATATGGCTCCTTCTAGAACAGGTCAGTGGCGAGCTCGAGAAACCTACCTCAGCCTTGAGGTAGCCTCCGTGCTTTTTGCAGCAGAGAGCGCGTGATTTTCCGGGCTCGCCCCAGTACTGTAGTTAACACAGTTATTGGTTTGTCTGACAGTGGAAAGGGGAAGTGTTCTTTCTATCACTTGCCACCGTTCAGAACTTGTGCAAGAGCCCGGATGTCGTGCCGTTAGTGAGGGAAGCAAGGTCCGCCGATACTATCATCCCGTACTTGGAAAGAGAGGACACGCGTGGGTGAAACTAACAGTTTTGAGGATTGTCTTGTAATTGTATTGTTGTGTATTTAGTACTCTGTAGTGTGGTGCACTGGTGGTGATGGTTGCGTTGTCTTTCATGATTTGGCTTGTTCATTGGTGGTGACGATGTGCAAGTGTGTTTAGCGACTGCGTGTGTGTGTGTGTGTGTGTGTGTGTGTGTGTGTGTGTGTGTGTGTGTACAGGGCGGATTTGCGGGGGGTAGGAGGGTCCTGGGGTTCCGCCCCCGCCCCCTCAAAAAAGAAGAAGATTTTAAGCGTTTATATGCTTGGCTGCTTTGAGTCTTAAAGGGGTGAACTTTCCCACCTTGCCGTCATCCCCCAGCTTGACGTGTGTGTGTGGTGTGTGTGTGTGTGTGTGTGGTGTGTGTGTGTGTGTGTGTGTGTGTGTGTGTCTCTCTCTCTCTTGCGTCTCTATCTGTTGGTCTGCTGCAGTCATTTCCTGTCTCCGTAGACATCGGTCCAGGCCTGCTATTGTCCTTGTATCTCTGCTTTCCCGCTATCGTACACGGGTACGCATGCAAAATGAAACTCATACTTCCTGTTCACCACAGAAACCAAAGCAGCAGTACTTCTGACACTGTGCTACATTCTAGAGGACCCAAGCTCGGATTTGTTCCGCTTGGACGTGGGGACACTGCAGATGTTCCTGGACAAACTGCAGTATAAGGTCACCCACGGCCGAGATCAAAGAGGGTGTCTGTTCACGCTTGACGAGTCACTGTTTGCGTTGTCACGCCTCGCCTGCAACAGCTTTAATAAACGTTTGATGGTGCTCAGTGGTAGGTGTCAACGATTGGGATCGCGTCTCTGTGACGTCATCGTCGATGTTGTTGTCGTCATTTCGGTTATCAATGTTGCCATTTTCTTCATCAAGATCATTGCGGGAATTTGGTAGTTTCTTTTTATTTTGATATGTTGTTGGTGGGTTTTTTTTTTGTTTTTTGTTGTTGTTTTTGTTTGTTTGTTTGTTTATTTGTTTTTTGTTTTTTTGTGGGGGGGGGGGGGTTGTTGTTTTTGTATTTTCGTTGGATGGTTGGTTGGTTTGTATCTAAGTTGCTTGCTGACTTTCTACATTGCTTTTTCAAGCATACTGGAAATTCTTCTCGTGTGATTGAAGCAGCGTTAGTCTGTGAAATTGTTATGGTTCTTGTCTTTCTGTCTGATTCTAGGCACTACAAAGTATTTGGTCTGGGTGCTTGCAAAGGATGTGGAGGAGGACTCATTACTAGCAGTTACCACAGTGGCTGAACTGGCGGCCGATCCGCTCAACGCGAAGTTCTTCAGAGTATGTCATCTGATTGCGCATTGAGTACTTGCATCCTGTTCACTTTCACAGAGAAAACTCGCTTAATTCGGACGACTCAGATTAATCGTAGTTCGCTTAGACGGTTTCATCTTCCAAGTCACGGTGTAGTAAGCCAGATAGACTCCAGGCTGTATTGACCCCCGGTCACTTCTAGCTTAAAGCTGCGTAGACCCGGGGCACTTCCAGCCTCGAGCTGTTTAGACCCGGGGCACCTCTAGCCTCAGTCAAGCTGCACTGGGTTTTTTCTTTTTTTTCTTTTCGTGAGCGGTGTCTTGTTGTTGTTGTTGTTTTTGTTGTTGTTCTTGCTGTTCTTGTTGTTGTGTGTTTGTTTGATTTTGTTCGTTTGTTTTTTGTTTGTTGTTGTTTTTGTTTTTGGTTTTTGTTTGTTGGTGTTTGTTTGTTTTTTTATTTATTATTATTAATTTTTTTTTTTTTTTTTTTGGGGGGGGGTCTTTCATTTGGTGGGCGTTGTTTGTTGGTGTTGTTGTTGTTGTTAATAATAATAATGATAATAATAATATAACATTCTTATATTGCGCAGTATCCCCACAAGGTGAGCTCAAGGCACTTCACAAATATAGTCTTAACTGAACTAATAAAACAAAAGTATGCAACACGTACTGACACAAGACATACGTTGTGGTGGTGGTGGTGGTGGTGGTGTTCTCGGATCGAGGGGGGCGTGTGTGTGTGTGGGGGGGGGGGGGGGGGGTCAATTGTCACACTTGTTTAGAGACTCACTCATTTTGTAAATAACAAAAGCTGACCCTTACCGATACAGATTGTGTAGATTGATATTAAGGCCTTTCTCATTCGGGTGCTCAAAAAGAATACCATCTACAAAATGAACGTGTTTTTTTTCTGCACAGAGATTCAAGGAGCTGGTGCAAGTGTTGAGACCGTTACAGAAGTCTGAACATCACCAGATTCGTGGAAAAGCTAACACGGCGCTACAGCGTATTGACAGCGAATCAGAGGACGGTGAGAACAGTCACGTGTGTGTTAATACTTGTTCCTAAAACTTCCAGTACGTCAAACGTTAACACAACCATGAGAACCACACGATGAACCGCGAACACTGGAAATCCTCTCTAAACGCCGGGGCAGTCGGGATAGCCGAGCGTTGGACTTTCAATGCTCGGGTCGTGAGTTCGAATCCCGGATTGGGCCAGATATTTGTGCTGGCCTTTTTTCTCGTTGCCCCGTCTTTGATATCGCCCATACGTGGTGGAAAAGGATGTTAAACTCCCAGACACCCACCCCACCCACCTTCATGCCTGTGCTAGCTGCTCAGCATAATTATTATGTTCCCATAGACAAGCTGATGTTGCAATAAGCCCGTACCCCCAGATTTGTGAGATCTCTACTTGCGCGAGTATCAGGACCCGGATGTGTGGAGCCGCCATCAGTGTACCAAGGTTATACAACGGTAATAGTTTCCGGGGCACGTAATAACAATCCCGTGAAATGGAGTCTGAAACTTTTGCCTGTTGTCACTTTTTTTGTGGTGTGACTTGAAAAATGACAGTTTGTGGTTGTTTGTTGGTTTTGTGAGTACGATCCATGCCAGGTGAGTTTGACAACACTGAAAATGAGCCTTGCTTTTGGCCTAGCCTGTGGACAACTTGTGTTCATGCGCAGATGTGTATCTTGGCTGACTGCTAGCAGACGCCAGGGAGTGAGGGGGTGGGAGGTCACTGCAATCATCGCAAAGAAACGGAATCTTGGATTTCTTCAAAATCAGGCCACACTCGACTCTCTGGCTGTTCTGTGTGTGGAATTGTTTGATGCGTGCGGAGGATTGTTGCTTAAAGCGTTTCCTTCAGTACGAGAATATAGTGTTTCCGTTGATATAAGCATCTCTAGTGTGTAGCCCAAGCCTCTAACGTAGGAGAACATGCCCCTGATCTATATTGTCTCGACCCATGCCTGGTAGACTTATAAATTTGCGTGTCGCGAAACTTTTGTCGCCTTGCTGGTCAGCCAGAAAGGAATATTGGAATTTGTTGATATTTACTCTACACATGAGTCTTCGGCTGCTGGACGTTTGTGATTTCTTTTGGGGTGAATTTTAAAGCATTGTATTTAATATGAATACTAGTATTTAGCGCGTTTTCTTTGAAATCTGCATCCGAGTCTGTTTTGCGTAGCCAAAGGATGGTGGTCATTATTTTCAGGGTCAAGGGAAGAAGAAGAGGAGTCGCCCCTCCTGACAGAGCTGATGGCTGACAGTAGCAACGCTTTAGCCATTCTGGGCGTGACGGAGGTGGAGTTTCTGCTCGATGAGCTGTCAGTCACCGCGTCCACCGTGCAGCGGCTTCGTGCCGACTTCTGTCCCGAGCACGTGTTGCGCGTACTGGCTGACCTCGCCAGGGGAGACAACCGGAAACTGGAGATCCTGGCCAGAGGTACGTCGACTTCCGCTGAGCCTTCGCGCCCCGTGATTGTGATTGTGTTCATGGTCTATGTGTGAGAAAATGCGCGTGATTCACATGAGCGTGCGTGCTGGATTTCGTTCGCTGCGATTTGAGTCGCGAAAATGGGTAAAGCGTCTGTATGAAACCCATCATTATTATTATTGTTGTAAAAAGAAATGTACTGGCGAGGGTTTTCTTCGTTGCGCCATATTGGATATAATTCTTTGCTGGTGGAAAAAGAAGGTTCAAGCTCGCAACCAGTTGCAAACTAGCCAGCCACGCAGTTCTCAGTGTTACAGTGCTTTCCTTCAAGATAAGAGTTCACTTAGACGTGTGTGTGTGTGTGGGGGGGGGGGGGGGGGGGTGGTGGTGGTGGATGCGTGCGTGTGTGCGTGCGTGCGTTCAGTCTTGCTTGCTTGCCTCTGCGCATGTGTGTTGTGTGTGTGGTGTGTGTGGTGTGTGTGTGTGTGTGTGTGTGTGTGTGCATTTTCAAGAAGAAAATTTTGATTTCCATCATAGACCAGCAGTGACATCATTCAGTGTTGTTGTACTTGATGTATTTTCACTGTAGGCGGACTTGAAGTACTGAGGCAGCATCTACAACAAGGAACCGCAGGGGTCAAACTACAAGCTGTGGAAGTCTTGCTGCAGCTCGCAACCAACACAGAGAACTGTGCAATACTGCAGGTGATTTTATCAATAATGGACGACTCCACTCCTGTCATTCAGTCAAAAGGGCAGAAAGCAGTAAGTCCATTGACGTCATTTGATGAAAAGACCATTACGTCAATCTCTTTTATCTTGAAATCACCCAATTTTCCCAATACAATGACGTCATGGATGGGATAATAGACGGGAGAGTGAAGGGGCGGGTTTGTGGCCTTGGGGCTTACCGAGTGGTAGGCCAAGATGTGACTTCCCCGATCACTCTTGGGTTACCCGAACTAGCCGAGTGGAGTGGTCACTGAATTGCCAGAACAATTTCTCTCCTCCCGATCACTGCCACACACACACACCAGAGTACGACCTCCCTTCTTGTCGGTCCCTTACTGTGTGTGTCATTTTTTTAATTTTTTTTCTCGAACAGTATAGGCCAAATCTCCGCGGTCCTTAATTTATGTTTGACTCACGTGTGTAACAAAAAGAGTCTATGTAATAGATCCTCCGTCGCCCCTCCCCCACCCCCCACCCTCTCTCTCTCTCTCTCTTCTCTCTCTCTCTCGTCTGTTTGTACGTAACAAACTTCAACGTTGGCAAACACCAGGTTTGATGAGGGACAGTGATAATACCTTTCCACACAGACCATCTTGACAATCAAGACCTTGACTGAAGATCGTCGTACAAACTGATAAAATTTTTATCTAAAATGAAGGGAGGAAACTCTTCTTGTAATTATGTCATAAGTTACTTCCCCTGACATGAGAATCATAAAGGTTATGCAGTGCTACTATACTCTATAGCTTCTTTTTCTTTTCAGTCACACATAGGTTTGTCGGAGACCGTGAAAGAACTAAGGCACTCGGACAACCTGGCCGTATCGCGAGCAGCGGAGAGGGTCGATGAGGCCATTTTGGATGCAACGAAGGAGAAAGCATCGCTTGTCTTCTTTAATCAGTGATAGAAATTATTCCGGATGATTTGCCAGTTTTGCTTGCAAAAAAGAACCACAACGGGATTGAGTCTGTGATTTTTAAGCTTTTGAATGTTTTGTTTGTTTGTTTGTTGGGTTTTTGTTTGTGTTCTGTTTTGTTTGTTTGTGTGTGTGTGTGTGTGTGTGTGTGTGTGTGTGTGTGTGTGTGTGTGTGTGTGTGTGTGAGAGAGAGAGAGAGATCCCACATACTTGTAAATCCTCGAGGCACACACACACACACACACACACACACACACACCACACACACACACAAAACACACACACACACACTCTCTCTCTCTCTCTCTCTCTCTCTCTCTCTCTCTCTCTCTCACACACACACACACACACACACACACACACACACACACAAAGGAGACAAGAGATAAAATGTTGCGACGAACGGTATGTGCGTGCGTGCGTGCGTGCGTGCGTGCGTTGTGTGCGTGCGTGCGTGCGTGCGTGCGTGTGTGTGTGTGTGTGTGTGTGTGTGTGTGTGTGTGTGTGTGTGTGTGTGTGTTGTGTGTGTCCCGGAACCGTCAGTCTAGATAAACCAGGATCCGTGTGAGCAGCATTGGTCTGACCGATACGTACGTACGTAGGTTAGACAAGCAGGCGGCGATGAGCAAGAAGGATGTTACAAGTCAGTCAGTGATTCAGATCACGATGATGGATACAGGCACAAAGAGACTTTGTGTAACAGACGAGCAAATCTGGACACAGTGTGTGAATCTTCCCCATTCCCGTGCATTGAAAACAAACCGACAGCCTGGACGGCGGCGTGTGTGTGTGTGTGTGGTGTGTGTGTGTGTGCACCCGACCTACCACTATGATCATAACACTGTCTTTACGATTCACCTCCCTTTCCAGCATGTCTGCTGTTTGTTTTTTCACGAGGAAAATAACACGTTCGTCGGAGGCTCGGTAGCTACGGTAAAACTTGAAACATGGAGTAGTTTCTTTCGTGGTCAGCCACTAGCACTAATCCTGTAAGCTCTATTTCTGCGCCATAGTCGTCACGATTAGGAACAAAATATTAATGTCCCATCATTTTTTGATCATCCAGGTCATTCGTCCTCGTCTTCGATATCACTCATACGTGGTGGAGAAGGCCGACCCCCCACCCCCACCCCCCTCCCTCCCTGACCACTTACTTACGCAGCGTAAATCTCCTTCCTCTACCGTCCAAGCTTGTCCACTTGAGGACATCGGAAGTACAGTGCTGTCACGGAAATGGGACACGGACACGGACACGGACACGGACACCGACACGGACACGGACACCGACACGGACACGGACACGGACGGTCAGCCCAAGTAGCTTCATCCCAACGTCCTGTGACGTCACCGCCCACCCCCCTCCCCTCTTTCACCATCCCCTGCAACCACTCTAGCATGTTACTCGCCGTTCGGGTACGGTGGCTGTTGAGGTATGCGCATATATCTTGCTCTTTGTGTTTGGAGCCGAGATAGCCGAATGGTAGAGCGCTGGGTATTCAAATCGCGGGTCGTGAGTTCGGATCCCGGGCGGGGCCAAATATTTTTAGCGGCTTTTTCTCGTTGCCCCGTCACCCATACGTGGTGGAAAAGGACATCAAATTGTCGAACACCCACCCTTGCTGTTCGCGCATGTCAGGTCCAGAGCCCACAGATGGGGAAACAGGAACAAATATGGGACCATTACAAGAAACAAAACAACAACAACAAAAAACCGCGATCTCTATAAGACTAACGTTACAAAAAAAATCAACAAGTTTCCGGGGAAAGAGAAAAAGTTTACACGCGCATACCCAAATGGTTACATACCTAAACGCAGTGGAGCAGCTCTCCAAACAATGGAAAATTATTGCTCAGCTGGTATAGTTCGCGTGTTAGGGGAGCAAATGTATACCAGACATGGGGGGGGGGGGGGGCAAATGTATACCAGGCATGTGCGGGAGGGGGGGGGGGGCAAATGTATACCAGACATGTGCAGGGGGGGCAAATGTATACCAGACATGTACAGGGGAGCAAATGTATACCAGACATGTACAGGGGGAGCAAATGTATACCAGACATGTACAGGGGGAGCAAATGTATACCAGACATGTACAGGGGGAGCAAATGTATACCAGACATGTACAGGGGGGGCAAATGTATACCAGGCATGTACAGGGGAGGCAAATGTATACCAGGCATGTACAGGGGGAGCAAATGTATACCAGACATGTACAGGGGGAGCAAATGTATACCAGACATGTACAGGGGGAGCAAATGTATACCAGACATGTACAGAGGGAGCAAATGTATACCAGACATGTACAGGGGAAGCAAATGTATACCAGACATGTACAGGGGGAGCAAATGTATACAGACATGTACAGGGGTGGCAAATGTATACCAGACAAATACAGGGGAGCAAATGTATACCAGACATGTACAGGGGGAGCAAATGTATACAGACATGTACAGGGGGAGCAAATGTATACCAGACATGTACAGGGGAGCAAATGTATACCAGACATGTACAGGGGGAGCAAATGTATACCAGACATGTACAGGGGGAGCAAATGTATACCAGACATGTACAGGGGGAGCAAATGTACGCCAGCAGCGTGGGACGGGGTGCAAATGTATCCTAGATTTAGGTTCACGAGTTCAAGTCACGTGACAGCTAACTTCGTTTTATGAACGTAACTCAGAAGAAAAGCATTAAACGAATGTAGCCCTCAAATGGTGAAGATATATTTGTGTGTATAGTATCGTCGTAATTTGTTTCGCTTTCCGACAACGAGCGTTTCGGTGAAAATAGCACGGCATTATCGCGAGAGCTGGCCGGACTGAAGGGCGTGATACAGTCGCATCGCCGAGTAGAGAGCTGGAGTACATTCGCCCTCCCCCCCCCCCCCCCCCCCCCCCCCCCCCCCCCCCCCCCCCCCCCCCCCCCCCCCCCCCCCCCCCCCCCCCCGCAGATGACTGGGATACATTTGCGCCCCCTAGCAGGCGAACTATACCAAGTGAGCAATATTATGTCGCAATCCGAATCGACGCGGAAGATGTACTGGCCATATATGTATATATAACAGACTTGGTCAGCTTGCGTTCCGTAAACGGACTCCAGTTTCTAGTTGAGTCTAACGGCCGCTGGTGTTCGAGACTGATCGTGAAGCTGCTGGAAATTTGAAAATGGAAGCGTTGAAATTTATCCTGTTTGTCTGCATCTCTTCGTGTGAGTGCAATTTTGGTCGGTTCGTTCATTCTTTTGGTTGAAAGGTTGATAGTTTATTCATTCATTCATTCATTCGTTCGTTTGTTCGTTCATTCTTTTGTGCGCCCGTTCATCAGTTTGTTTGTGAGTTCCTTCGTTCTTTAGTTGATTACCTGGCTCGCTCGTCCATTCGTTAGCTTTTTGATAACATCTTTCGTTCATTTTCGTTCTTTATTAGTTTGGGCCGATTCATTAGTGTGGTTTGGTTCATTTTTTAGTTGAAGTTGTTTGTTTTGTTTTGTTTGTTTTGTTTTGTTTGTTTTGTTTTTTTGTTTTCTTTGTTTTTTGTTTTTCGTTTTGTTTATTAGTTCTTTGTTCTTTGGCTTAGTCGTTTTCTTTAAGCGTTTCACTCGTTCGTTTTGTTGTTGTTGTTGTTTGTGTTTGTTTGTTTGTTTGTTTTTGTTTGTTTGCTGTTGCTTACTGTTACCTATTACTTCGTTTAGGAATTCGTTGTTTGTCTGTTTCTGTGTGTTTGCTTTAGTTCGCTAGTTCGTCGGTTCGCGTATTTCAGATCTCGTTCGTTCTTACTCACTGATTTACTGACTTACTTACCGCATTTACTTGCGTTGTGCGTTGTGTGTGTGTGTGTGTGTGTGTGTGTGTGTGTGTGTGTGTGTGTGTGTGTGATTCAGGTCTCGTGATGACTGGTACGGAGGCACAGAGCGCTTGTGCCGCATCCGCTTTAAGTGACTGTGTGACTGAGTCCGGGATCAGCCCGTCTGATTTGGATGGAAACCCCACGGCAGAGCAGTGCAGGTCCTCTCTCTCTCTCTCTCTTTTCTCTTTTTCTTTTTTTTTTTTTCGCGGGGGAGTGGGGGGGGGGGGGGAAGATGTTGATGTTTTAGTTGTTTTTGCCTTGTTTTGCTTTGATTTTTGTTTGTTAGTATTCGGCTCATTGTTTTCGACTTATTTTCTTTGTTTTAATGATCATGATTTATCACACCCTTAACTACAAACAACACACACACACACACACACACACACACACACAACACACACACAACACACACACATATGTATATATATATATATATCGTCGTTCACACTGAAAAATTGCGGAAGTCGATTTTGGACGATTTTGAGTTTTATATCCTACTTACCTAATTTTGAGGTCGCGGATCGACTGGTGAGTCCGTCCGTTTCTACGTTTGAAGCTCGGAAATGGGGTAAAAGAGAGTTTGAAAATTTGCGGAACTGATACACAACATTTTTTCACGAGGAAACTGTGGATGTTTAAATGAAAGAATTTACAATGGAAAATTGTGTCAGTCGATCGCAGGAAAATCGCTGAAGTCTTCATAGGGTAAATTCACACGGCAAATTTGCGTATGTCGTTGAAAAATTGCGGAAGTCTTGATTGTTTTCAGTATTTCTGAAAAATTGCGTAAGTGACGGTGTGAAGTGCCTGTGTGTGTGTGTGTGTGTGTGTGTGTGTGTGTGTGTGTTGTGTGTGTGTGTGTGTGTGTGCGCGCGCGCAAAATGACTCCCACAGAAGTTTCCTGTGAGGAAGTTCCGTGAATGACATCAGACACGAGCAGAGCTGTGCAAAATGACCCCCACAGAAATTTCCTGTGAGAAAGTTCCGTGATTGACATCAGACACGAGCAGAGCTGAAGCCGAGCTGAAAGCGTATTGTTCGTTATCTCTGACATTTAATCGGTAGAGGAAAATAATATTATAGTGTGTCCTTGAAAAATTGCGAAAGTCTTGATTGTTTTCAGTATTTCTGAAAAATTGCGTAAGTGACGGTGTGAAGTGCCTCTGTGTGTGTGTGTGTGTGTGTGTGTGTGTGTGTGTGTGTGTGGTGTGTTGTGTGTGTGGAAGTGCTTGCGTACTTCCGGCTACATGAAATTCAAACGATTATTTTCAAATAAGTCGTAGCTCTGAAACCGACTTCAGCTTGGTACGGCCGGATTTTCAAGCTGAACTGTTTGTGATAGCTTATCTAAACACATCTTCTTGGGCAACGCTAACGTCTTTTTCACAGAAACACGAAACTGAAATGTTAGCGACCTTATGTTTGACTTCTTCTTTTTTTTTTTTTTTTTGCTAGATGGAAGAAAAATGCAAGAGAATTCATCTTTGTGTCAGTCCTGCTTTAGGATTTTCGGATAGTATTGATCTGGAAGTTATCGTGTCATTGTATTTTCTTTCCCAAACCAGACTGAAAGCGTGTAACTAGCAGTTATTCCTCATGAAGCTGTCGTATACCGACGAGTATTTTGATCCAAGACGCAAATCAACCCTGAGCTTTAGCTAAATACGAGTCGCATGGGGTGTAAATGCTTTATCATCCCTTTCTTTGGGCCAGTTTATGGTATTTTTGAACGTTTATCCTACTAAAAACAGTCGAAAGCAGCTCCATATAGCAGACGAACGAGTTTGTATGTCGGCAGATCACAACGCCGACAGAATAAAGTGCGCCTTTTATGCTAGCAAGACGGTGTCAATTCATTCATGAACTCAAATCCAAACAAAAACACATGTTCTAAACTACGACTGAAGACACAAACAAACACGCTAACGCTTTCAAGGAAATGTAATTTGCGAGGTGAATTCGAAACCGATCAAGCACAGCTCAGTCTGTTCACGTTTTGCACAACCACGGTTCGAGTGGGTGTCTTCCTGTCGCGATTCTTCACGAAATATGAAGCTTTGTGAGTGTTTATTATAACACTTTTAGTACATATACACCGATTAAAGTGTCCTTCCACCAACAGCTACAGTTTATAACTGCATGCTTGATTCAAACGATTCAATAAGCTTCTGTTCAATTGGAGATCTAGACAACGAATTCGCTGCCATTCTCTGCACTGATAGCGGACGATTGCAGCTACTCGATTTGATTCTGCCTCATGTCACAGGTTTTGGGTTTTATAGCGTTGAAACTGCTTTTGATTTCAGTACGCAGTGTTTGTTAGGTAAAGTCTGCTGTCGTCTCGAACGGTATCTTCGTCCAGTTTGGCACGGTCAGTCGAGTCCATGTAAACGGTGAGACGCCAGCTTCGATTGAACTTTTAAGAACGGTTTTTGGCTCCCATGTGTAACAATGGGAGACTATGTAATAACCCTCCGTCGTGTGCGTGCGTGCGTGCGTGCGTGCGTGCGTGCGTGTGTGTGTGTGTGTGTGTGTGTGTGTGTGTGTGTGTGTGTGTGTGTGTGTGTGTGTGTGCGCGCGCGCGCGCGCGCGTTCCTTTTTGCCCAAATCGAAAAAGGAAAGAAAACTTAATCCGCAGAAAATGATCGCCTTAGATCTATCCAGCGCTCGATCTGAGAATATCGAGAACAAATAACTTCATTGTGAGGGGAAAAATCGCCTTGATTAGATTGGTCAAAGCAGTAAGACTGTTTTCGCATTCTAATGAAAATTCAATGTCGAAGTCGACCACGCCTGAGGATTTGTGGTGAATTTGATTTTGACAAAATTGCGTCATTGGCAGGAGAAAAATTGCCGAAGTCGACCACGCGTGAGATTTTGTTGTGATTTTGGCTTTGACAAAATTGCATGAATGCTAGTGCAAAATTGGCGAAATCGACCACGCTTTAATTTTTGGGTAAAACTGCGTAATTCAACCTGCTAAATTGCGTAAGTCGGTATTTTGGTTGGAACACGTGGACATAAAATTGCGTAAGTCGCGTAAATTACTTTTTTTTCACAAAATGCAATTAGCTATGATAACTACACTTAACAAACCAAATAGAAGAAACGATTGTGAATCGTCCAGTAAAATTTCATTTCGATATGAAGATAAATAATCGAATAAATCAGGTTTTTGCTTCTCCTGAAAAGTGCGGAAAATCGACTTCCGCAACTTTTCCGTGTGAACGACGATATATATATATATTCACTTGTTATGACATTCTGTCGAGTCCTGTCAGCCCACGGTGCTTACATTACGAAAACGATTTCTTTGAAACAGTGACGGCAAAAAGTTCATTGAGTGTCTGGAGTCAAAGACCGGTGACTGCCCCAGTCTACAGGGACTACTCGACGAGGGGAAAAAAGAGTTCAGTCAAGTCTGCGGCGGTGAGTGTTCAAATCACTATGTTCGCATTGAATGGAGGCAGAAACTAGATCTTACAGGATTATTCGGAGTGGTTTACAACAAATACAACCACGAGATGTTTCAATTTTTTTTTTTAATCATTAGGCAGATTTAGTAGGACTTCGTACGGAGGACTTCGCTGAGCAGCGTAACCCATTTACATGTATTGTAAATTAGGCTCACACGGCAGAGGGCGCGAGCTGCTAACGCGCTGCGATTGGCTAATGGCACCCGTAACGTGCCTAATTTACATGCAAATGGGTTACGCTGCTCAACGAAGTCCTCCGTACGAATCCTACTAAATCTGGCTATTGAGTGGTTTCTTTCGTGGTACATCACGAGGACTAATCATGTAAGCTGTTCATACCACGAGCATTCACACTCTTATCTCTAGTAGCATACATTTTCTGCGACAATTTATTTTGCTGGTAGGATGACTATTGACCTTTGTACGCCTTCAAAATTCTGCCCAATGATTTGTGAGAAAATGGTGTGGAGAGCAGTTTTATTTTAAGTGCTTGATGTTAAGAAGAATATCATGCAAACCATGTGCTTATGTACTGGCATTCTAAACTGCACTCGCAAATACGCAAATACTAAGCAGAGATGTTTCTGTGCGAACATTTTTTTACCACGCAAAATAAAATTCCCCCCAAAAGTGAATAAAAGACGTGTCGGGACGTATGAGTTCCACATGTTTGAAATGACGCACTTTCTGCGCGTCTTTGGCTGATGACGTAACTGGGGTGTGTTTATGTGAACTCATAGACCACTGAGTGGGTTATGGAAAGTCATAACTCACACTTTCGCTCTCTGTTTCCTTACTATTTGCGGACGCAAAGCACTCGTAGTAACTCACTGAAAATGTGCACTGGCGAGTGGTGTCAATGCCACTGACGAACCTCTACACAGGGGTTAAGGTACACGAAGGCGAGACAGGCACCCACCGTAAACGAGTCTGCACGTGATTTTGACTCGATTTGAAAAAGAAACTCCCGACTTGAAATTCCTGCCTACCAGACATCCGAAGTCGGACATACCTTAACCACTGGACCAAATCCCATGTCTGCTGTGAACTGTTGGTGTGTTTATTTCCAGGAGTTCAGTTTCTGCTGTCATGGCCGCTGTACATGGCTGTCCTGGCTCTGTCCCTCCAGCGTCTCTACAACTCCCTGCAGTAAACTCAGGGGACACAACCAGTGCTGAGACGACTTTCGAGTAACGTCGCCTGGGATCCTTTCGGCGTCAAAAGTAGAAATCATGCGAAACTATGCACACCTGTGGAAACGATAGATGGAAGATAAACGATAAAGTGAATGACAAAGTCCGCTTATGATCGGCGCATTTGTTTTTCAAATTTAGACTTTTCGTGGTCATGCAAAACATCAACACTCTGTTTATGCGGACTAGGTTTTTTCCTTTTTCAGTAGTTCGCGATCGTTCGTTTGTTTGTTGTTGTTTTTTTTTTTTAAGAAGCACACAATCTGCCAAAACGTTTTGCCAGTATAATTATGTTGGTGTTGAATCGCAGAGTCACAATACCGTTCTCCTGTCTACGCCAGTGCGATTATTTTAGGGGGAGGGGGAGTTTCCTGCTGAATTTCCAATATGGTGTAATTATGCACAATCGTTCCGCCAGTCAAAATGATTGATAATGCTGAAGAGCACATTTTTCAAAAGACCCTCAACTTATAGGCCTTACACAAAATGGTGCCACGTCTTCTTTTACTCTGACTAAAATAGTCTTTTCAAGTTGCCACTTTAAAAAAAATCATTTTCATGGAAATTACTTCTTCCCTGATTTGAATGCAGTCATAATTTGTGGGCCATTCTTCTGTTTTAGAATATGATGGCTGTCAGTAAAGGTTAGACAACTGCGTTTGTTGTTTTTTTATGTAACAACTTGATCACCAGTCAAATCTCGTCCGCTAGCCCCTCCCCCCCAAACCCAACCCCTCCCTCCACCGAAGTATTGCCATTGTGTTGGTTGCTTTCTATCATCCTATACTGCACTGATAGTGGGCTCGAAGTCAAATATGCTGATGACTGAATAACCATTTTGGTGTGATGCCCCCCCCCCCCCTCTCTCTCTCTCTCAATTCCCGTGTCAATGTGTGTGTGTGTGTGTGTGTGTGTGTGTGTGTGTGTGTGTGTGTGTGTGTGTGTGTGTGTGTGTGTGTGTGTGTAAAGAGACATATATAAACCGTGACTGTTTTCCAGTTTCAAATGGATGTTGCAGTCCTACTTGTGATAAAGCCGTTTTCTTAGACAAACTACATGTAGCATACAAGACGGCGCTTCACTACAGTTACAAACAACTGAAACCACATCAGTTAGTGTTACCTCATTTCAACATCCGGTATTGCTTGTATTTCTTTTCTTTTCACCTTTGAATACATATAGCGGAGAGAGAATAAACACACATATAGTTATAGACACGCCGCGAACATACTAAAAAATAAGTATTCGAATATTACGTATAGAATTAACACATATATAGTTATTGACACACGAAGATACTAGAAAGATTAGTATTTGAATATATATATATATATATATATATATATATATATATATATATATATATATATATATACACAGAATAAACACAGATATAATTACTGAAACACCGCGAACATACTACTGGTAAAAAGATAAGTATCTCCCCCTCCCCCTCTACACACACACACACACACACACACACACACACACACACACACCTAAAAGGACAAACCACACAAAAAATTGATTACACACACACACACACACACACACACACACACACACACCCTAAAAGGACAAACCACACAAAAAAATTGATCACACACACACACACACACACACACACACACACACACACACACACCTAAAAGGACAAACCACACAAAAAAAATTGATTACACACACACACAC
This sequence comes from Batillaria attramentaria, assembly GCA_018292915.2. NCBI lineage: Eukaryota > Metazoa > Mollusca > Gastropoda > Batillariidae > Batillaria > Batillaria attramentaria. The sequence goes on along the minus strand of JACVVK020000496.1, from coordinate 321,210 downwards.
ACACACACACACACACACACACACACACACACACACACCTAAAAGGACAAACCACAAAAAAATGATCACACACACACACACACACACACACACACACACACACACAACACACTAAAAAGGCAAAGCAGAAAAAGAGATTTAAGCCAAAGGAGAAAAAATCCACAGGCCGCCATAACCATCAGGAAGGATAAAAACAATAACGATAAAGCTGACAGATGTACAGCTAAGTACATGTCAATATTGTCAAGCAACGTGCATGGTATAAATGAGGCTACATGTTGTACACTGACTCTCCAGGAAACACGCAGAATCTAACACACACACTTCTCCGGTAGTGCCTGCACAACATCACAACTGTGTATGTCAGTATTCTTTAGGCGCTGGACATTGTCCGTAACATTCACGTTCAGGTTATCCCGAGTACACAACTACACAGCAATGATACCACGCAACAAACTCATCACTGCTTGGGGTTTACGGCAGACAAGTTGTCGTAAATGTTGATCTTTCTTCCCGGATTGTTCTGTCGTTGTCAGCTGACGATGCGGGGGGAAAACAGTTCCAGAGTTACAATGTTTCCCTCATCAAGCTAGCGCTGGTCATTCCTATTGTTTTCCCACCATATGCAGCTAAATCCGTTGTGAGTCACTGTCAATAGTCCTTACACCACGCCCACAATGGCGTCTCTAGTAGACATTCAGTTGTTTGTGTCCTCAGTGTAAACCATTTGTCAATGAATAATCGCTAATTAATCTGAGTAAACACAAACGATGTGTACACAAAGCTACCTGTATACAAACAACTGCTTGGAGAAATGCAGTGAATGGAAATGGGAACACAAGTTAGTCATGACAGACAGAGTTGCGATTGATAATCAACACTTGATGAAGTCGAGAGTCTGATAATCAACACTTGATGAAGTCGAGAGTCTGATAATCAACACTTGATGAAGTCGACAGTCTGATAATCAACACTTGATGAAGTCGACAGTCTGATAATCAACACTTGATGAAGTCGACAGTCTGATAATCAACACTTGATGAAGTCGAGAGTGTTGATGGCAGCCACAGTTTTTCATACAACAAAGGGATCCTACATGATGAACAAAGTCATTCAGACCAGTCTGTGTCTTACATAGTCACGTTGTCATCTTTACACACTTGTCACCCAGTCTCTCTCTCTCTCTCTCTCTCTCTCTCTCTCGGTGTGCCCCAGGGCTCTATCCTTGACCCAATTTTCTTTCGTTTATTCATTAATGATATGCCCCTCTCCATCTCAAACCCTAATGTAAGCTGTGATATGTTTGCTGACGACTCCACGCTCCATGCGTCGGATGTGCATGAGTCAAAAGTAAACGAAGTATTGCAGCACAGCCTCACTGAAATCTCCCAGTGGTGTACAGCCAACCACATGGTAATTAGTACCACCAAAACCAAAAGCATGCTAATAACAACGCGCCAAAAACACCAACGCAAACTATCTCCCCTACGGTTGTCAGTTGGGTCGGAGTCTATCGAGCAGGTCTCAAACCACCGTCTACTAGGTGTCATAATTGACGACCAACTAAAGTGGGAAACGCATGTTGATGGTCTCTGTAATTTATTGTCAAAAACTGTATTCTTGCTATCTAAACTAAGTCGCCTAGTTAGCCCTGACACCTGCAAGCTATTCTTCCATGCCCACGTGCAAAGTCATCTAGATTTTGCGTCCACTTTGTGGGACGAGTGCAGCGAAAATCAGTTCAAAAAGGTAAACTCCGTTCACCGGCGCGCTGTCAAACTCTTACACGCGGGTAATTCTAGTACCGACCAAAAGTTTAAAATCCTCAAACTTCTACCTCTAAAACAGCATCTGGAGTTTAACAAATGCTTACTCATGCACAAAATTGTTTACTACAAGCCCCAACATATCTTCATCAACTATTTAATTTCGAACATGATAAACAACACAACACAAGGAACAGTCTGCTCCCAGTGCCTCGTCCAACGGTTGATACATGTATATAAAAGTAGCCTGTCTTTCTCAGGGGCACCCATATGGAACTCTTTACCACTGAGTATCCAAAACGTTTCCAAATTCATAAACTTCAAACAAATTCTACACGATACGCTTATCTGACCATATACATAGAAATGTGTTACATACATGTTTTGAAATATTAGAGACGACTGTAAAGTTCTTATTTGGCATACAGCCAGTATCATCAGCACAGTCATGCCACGTATATTTTGATTTGTTTATCGTGTGTATTTTTCTCTCCTGTATTTCCCTTAGATAGTTTATACTTTTTATGTTGTTTCCATAGTAATGGAAACAACATCATAGGACGGGCTAAATTTTCCACGTTCATAGGCAAGCATCTGTGGTACAAACGCACGTCACTGCCGATCTCCCGCAGAGACGATTTTGCAATTGTAACTCTTATAATGACGTAAGAAGACGTGCGTCATCGATGCTGACATGTATGGTGCGCTGAACGCGCTTCTCCTCCTCAGTCAGTGCCGTCTGTATGTATGTATGTGTATGTGTGTGTGTGTGTGTGTGTGTGTGTGTGTGTGTGTGTGTGTGTGTGTGTGTGTGAATTGTGTCCGGGCCTGTTTCTTCGAAAATACTCAACCGAATGGCTTCAAATTTGGGGTATCCGAATGTATAAAAATGTTAGAGCAACCAAGCGTGTGATGATTGCTTAAGTGATTTGGGAGTTATCGCCCTTTTGAGACAAGTTGGTTGTCTGGCGTTTACAGGCGTAATATTTATTTAAATCACTCAATTTTTTGGCAGTAGATAGCATGAATACGGATTCTGAACAGGCTGACTAGTAGTCACTGTTATAGTTTTCACGTAAACCGTACCTCAGATGACATTGCATGTGAACCCAGTTCAGATGCCTGTATCTCCGAAAATACTTTCAAATTTTGGGTTTCTTAATAAATCAAGATTTTTTAATAGAGGGCCCGATCCAGGTAGGATTGCACACATGATTTGCGAGTTATCCCCCTTTTTAGAAAAGTTGGCTTTCTGGCGTTTAAAGGCGTAATATTTATCTAAATCACTCCATTTTTTTTTTTTTGGCAGTACATAGCATGAATATGGACTCTAAAGAGAGCGAATTTTGAAGGCAGTCGCTCTCATACTTTTGACGTAAACCGTACCTCATGAAAGTGCTGGAGAACCCATTCAGATGCCTGTATCTCCGAAAATACGTCAACCAGGTAGGCGAGCTCACACGACCTCATGTGTTTGGGGTTTTGCGAGCGCATAGAGGCACGGAAAGGGTTTCATGTACTTTCTTCATGTCAGCATGCTTGATGTCAGAGAGCTTGCGTTCATGTGCGCGCGGGCTGCATACATGACACGACTACGACTGTGACTACAGCGGGACATTGAATGGAAACAGCATATTGGGCTGGTGGCCATCTTGTTTACTTTTTTATTCTTTGTTTGTTTGTTATGATTTTTTTTCTCAGTACCCTTTAATGTAGAATAGCAGGACAGCATGTAAGATAGGCAGCAATGCCTAAATGCTCTATCCTGAATAAAAAAAAACAAAAAACGTTTCATCATCATCATCATCATCATCATCATCATCATCTCTCTCTCTCTCTCTCTCTCTCTCTCTCTCTCTCTCTCTCTCTCTCTGTGACACACGAGTTACAGGCATTGTAAATCGTTGTTGATCATCATTGGTAAATTAGTCCTGTAGTGTCGGCATCGTTACTGTTCCTGTTGTTGGTGGTGATGATTGTTGTTAATGTTGGTGGTGGTGGTGGTGGTGGTTGTTATTGTTGTTGTTTTTTGTGGTCGTCGTCGTCGTGGTCGTGGTGGTGATGGTTTGGTTTGTTGATATTTTCACAGTCTGTGCTCCTCATCGCCGGTGTCGTCAATGTTGATTATTTTCATCACGCGGGACATCAATTATCACCAGCTGGGTGCTGCAGCGGGAAATCAAAACCACTCTGTCGTACGCCTCCACATCATCGTCAGTGCGCCCGGCATCATCATCAACCTGACCCCTGCCCGGCAACCAGACCACCACCCTCCGCTCTAGGCCGGCTACACTTCCGTCTACTGCCACCGTCACTCTGTCACTGTCAGCCAGCGCCACGTCACACACGCCTCTCTCCCACCTAGCCACATCGTCACTCCTCCATCCAATAACTCCCACCGGGAGGCCGGCAGAGCGAAGGCCGCGTACCACACCACAGGCTTGTGACGTCACCTGACCTCTGACGTCTCTCGTCTCCTCACGAAGCTCTTCGCTACGCGTCACCACGAGGACGTCACGGTACTGGAGACGCGGGGGACTGGTGGTTGTGCCGACACTGGTGGGGTTGATGTTGGCACCTGCCGTCAGACAACGACAACACATAAAACACGTGCTGATCACGTAATATCTACGCGCGTGACTCGTATCAACCTTACTCACTATGCACGGTCAGAAAACGGAATGATGTTGTGTGTCCACGTATGATGAACATGTGAGGGGAGTAATGAAGATTTCTTTCTTTATTTCTGTACTCACAGGAGAGGAAGGGGGGGGGGGGGAGGATGCTTGTTTACTTGGTTGGATGCATCCTCGGCTCCTTGGGCAAGAAAGGGACGGAGGGGTTAAACTTAATGTAGGGAGTGAAGCTGTTTGATGATTTAATTACAAAATGTATGAACTGATATCACGTTTGGATATACAAATTAATGCAATGCTCTGTTCTTGGTACCTGAAAGGACAGCCACAACACACACATACCCGTCACACCCACATGGAGGTCCTCCGTCAACACTCGCGCCACCATCGCTCCACATCTCCAGCACTCCACGGGCCATCGTCCGCTGTGGTCCCCGCCTTCATGACGTAACCGGATGACCCGGGGCCCGTCACTGGGGGAAGGCGTGCCGCTGTCACTGTAGTTGTGGACGCTAAACCTGCTGATTCCCCTCGCCACTTCTCTAACAACAGCCGGACATGATCTTAGGGGCACCGTGAGCGGCTCGGCCTGTAGTTGTGTAGGGATGTCGATGTTGTCCACACAAGCGGCCCAGAGAGAGAGGCGCGGTCCACAGGCTGCCAGCAGTTCTCTCACCAGTCTCCGTGTGGCCGGGCCGAGTTTCCTGTTACAGAGAATGGGGAGGGAGTCATGACACTTGTATCGAACACTGTCGTTTACTTTTTGTCTGGAACTGTACATTATTGTTATGTACATCACGACCAGTAGACAGCACTTCCGGCGATATAAGACGTACGAGTAACAATCATTACGAGAGGGGAGATAAATAATGGTTTTACTACTTCGATTGTGAACCTTGTCTAGTGTTTATAGGAAACAGTCAAGTTGTCTGGTCAGTCGATCACTGAAAGGAGCCTATCATCGATACTCGCTTCATTTCACAGGGAAAACGAAAATCCTGACGTCAGCCGTGATCACGTGTCACAACTGATGTAGATAGCATCATGTATGTGCACGGCTGATGTGGTGTTTTGACTCAACAGAAAAAAAATTGTGCCTCCAATCTTAGACATTGAAAGAGATTTGAAAACATAAAGAGCTGATTACCAGGAAAACATAACCACTGTTATAATACTTGGATGGAGTAAAGTGAGGGAGAGAACCAGGTTCTATGCGTCACCAAGGTCGAATCTCAGTCACGTTTCGCCCTCTCGCTGTGTAGCGTGACATTTTACCTATATCTTGTCACCTGTCACACGTACACGTGCTGTACTGTAGTCACCTACCTGATTTTAAAGTCGGCCTCGTCTATCAGCACGTGAAGCTGTTGTCCCCGTGTTGTCGGCACCAGTGACTGAAGTGTCTGAAGCGCCGCCTCCACATCTCCAGGCCGGTTGTACAGGTCATAGTGCAGAAAGTGCACGGCGGCGGCCGCTTGTTGTGTTGTGGGGTCTGCCTGCAGGGTCATCACAAGCTGCTGCTGTATCAGGCGTGACGCCGCAAGGCTGTAAGGATAGAGACTGAGTATAACCACAGGATGTCCCTGACGCGCCCCGACCAGCCCCTTCACGACCAGCACTACAGTCTTGCCGGTGCCCGGGGGGCCGGTCAGACAGACGTGTGCTGGTGATCTGGTGAGCAGGTGGAGTTGCCCGGGGGTGAGGACGAGAAGCGCAAGTCGCCGGCCGAGTTCTGACACGGTCGCCCCCAGTGTCCGCACCTCCACGCGCGGGGGGATGACGCAGTGAACACGGACTGTTGTTGCCGGGCCCACAAACCTGTCAACATACAGACAAGGTAAACAAGTGTTGTTGTTGTTGATGGTGTTGTTGTTGTTACAGTTTGTTTTTAAACTGTCGTTGTTTCGATTGTTTACAGTATCATGTGCTTGTTCAGTGAAAAAAAATCTAATAAATGTTTATTACGAGAACTACACAGTACATGTACACAAAAGATTGTAATGCATAGTAACAACAACAACAACAACAACAACAATGATAATAAATTTTCGTGGTATGAAGCGTTGTACACTTATAATTATGCCACTCGCCGAATCGACAAAATACAGATGTTCTTGTTGTTGTGGTTGTTGTTAGTTTTTGAAATTTTTGTCGTTATTTAAATTGGTCACAGTTTGTTTGCTGAAAGAAAAATGAAATGTAGCAAATGTTTACTCCGAGAAAAACTATATAAAACAGCATTATCATCTGTTTCGATGAATAATAATAATAATAATTTTCATCATCATCATCATCATCATCATTGTATGAAGCGCTGCACACTGATAGTCTTGTGGCCGTGTGGACAAAGTACAATACAATGTCTGTAACTGTACAATGAAAGTAATCTGTATTCAAACACGTATATACTTTGTACAGTCAACTAACTTCACGTTTCCTGCTTCAGCACAAACTAACTAACGCCTGGAATATTGTATGATAGGCTTCCTCACCTGCTGACGAGTGTTTCATACAGATCACGTGACATTGTGGGGTCCGTTCTACACGCCACGCGCTGTGTCCACCAACTGTCCAGTTTCCCGAGTACAGCGGCGTCCACGTGCCAGGGCGTGGTGCGGTCAGACATGACGTCACTACACACACACAGCTCCACGGCCGCTCTCACGTCTGGAGCACCCACACACCCACACACCCGCTGAAAAAGGGAGCGTATTCATCGTCACGTGACAGTTTACACTCAAAAGCAAATGGTTGACTGGGTGATGAGGTCATCATGTGTAGAGTAAACATACAAGTCAAGATGGCCTTTAAATAAAGTCTCAAATCGTGAAAAAAGGGATATTTTTGTATGAATGAATGAATGCACTTAACCCGTGCATTTGACACTTGACAAGATTTAACATAACGGGACGCGTGTCAGCATAATAACTATTTGCTTTGCGGCGAAGGTTCTGGGTGGCTGGTCTATTTATAGAAACCTTCACGGACATGTTCATACATGAAAAGCACGGCACGTTGAAAGGAAGCCGTGTTTCTGTAATACAGTGTAACAGGAGCGTGCTGGTCTGAACGGTGTACAGGGTACAGGTTACATTCTACGAAATTGAAAAAAAAAGTAAAATAAAAATAGTTACTTGGTATGTGTCAGCCTCCGTTGTGTACAATAAAGTACATGTATGATGATAAATTGTGCAGACAAAGAGAGTTTCTGACCTGTGCCAGCTGACTGTCTCCATCCAACACGTGCTGTAGCTGCGTCCTGCTGATGTAGGGCAAGATCAGCGTTTTGCGGACACTCATTCCCGGCGCCACGTCACTCAGCACGTGATTCACAACCCTCTCACACTTGTCCAGCTGTTTCACGGCCTTGCTGACCTTGTCAGCCACAGCTTTGTCTGTTGGGTTGTTGCCATGGATACCCACTGACTTGATCTCCCCGAGCAGGACGCCGTATTTGCGGTGTATGACAATGACGTCAAATTCGCCCTCGCGCTGTGTGTTGGGAAGATCCCCGGGTAGCGGGAACTGAGCAGCGTGGGCACCATCCAGTTTGTTCAGGTAGTCAGTGAAGTCTAGTGACGACATCACAAACATGGCTTCCTGTCGTTGCTCTCCTAGTGTCTGTAGACAGTGCAGCACGTGCTGTTGGGCGAAGTCGTCACGTGAGTCGGTTTCCTGCACGTTGATTGGCTGAGCGACTGGATGCTGCTCTTGGGTCCACAGACTGTGCGTTGACGAGTGACTCGGAGTTGCTTGAGGTGTGTGTTGGCTTGTCTGCTGGGCTGATCCTTGAGGTGTGTGTTGGCTCGTCTGCTGGGCCGATCCCTGAGGTGTGTGTTGGCTTGTCTGCTGGGCTGATCCTTGAGGTGTGTGATGGCTTCTCTGCTTGGCTGATCCTTGAGATGTGTGTTGGCGTGTCTTCTTGGCTGATCCTTGAGGTGTGTGATGGCTTGTCTGCTGGGCTGATCCTTGAGGTGTCTGTTGGCGTATCTTCTGGGCTGTTCCTTGAGGCGTGTGTTGGCTTGTCTTCTGGACTGATCCTTGAGGTGTGTGTTGGATTGCAGAATCTGGCTGATATTGGTGTAATGCTTGCTGCGGTGGAGTTGGTTGTTGTGAAGTTTTTGTTATGGCAGTTGCCTGTTTTCCCGTCGCATTAGTACTGTTAGCTGGAGGTGAGACAAACGGAGGACTGCCTGACGTCACAAATCCCGGTAAAGGTCGCAACACCAGGGCCGGTTGCCCGGCAACAGTGTCTCTATCATACGGCACACGGTTCATGATGCAGGGCGGTACACAGTAAGTCCGGGTGTCAAGGTCACGGTATAGTGACGTCACCACGCGTCTCCACTCATTCTCCAAAGTCTGTTGCATAGTCACCGAGCTTGTGGTGGTGACTGGTGTAGTGGTTGCTGGTAAGGTGGTGACTGATGTGGTGACTGGGGTGGTGGATACTGGTGATGTGGTGACTAGGGTGGTGGTTGCTGGCGAGGTGGTGACTAAGGAAAGTAGTGCCGTTGAGCCGGTGATCGTGGCTGGGCGAGTGTGTCCAGTTTCCAGATCTGATGCTGGCAGTGTTTCCGACATGTTTATCCCGGTCAAGACGTCACGAGTTGTCCACTGGCATTACATTACAGTACAATTGGCGGATCCAGACAATGTTAGCACTTTGTGCACTGTCTGTGGTGAAGGTTTACAGACTGAGTGAGAGTCACGTGGTTCAGTCAGATTCCTGCTGGATTTGTGGATGCTCTATACATATTGTCGGTACCACGCATGACCTATGTTTGGCTGACACGTGTTCTTCTTGTCTTGGCTATAGAAATGCAGTGTTTGCTGGCGCCATATTGTGGTTTGATCTCCCGGGTAAACAAAGAGACATCAGGAAACTGTTATTTGTGTATAGACAGGTAAACACGATGACAAAGAGACACCAGGAAACTGTTATTCAGTGTTGTGTATAGACAGGTAAACATGGAGACAGGCATCAGGAAACTGTTATTTGTGTATAGACAGGTAAACACGAAGACAAAGAGACATCAGGAAACTGTTATTTGTGTATAGACAGGTAAACATGGAGACATCACGAAACTGTTATTTGTGTATAGGTAAACACGAAGACAAAGAGACATCAGGGGACTCTTATTTGTGTATAGACCGGTAAACACGAAGAAAAAGAGACATCAGGAAACTCTTATTTGTGTATAGACAGGTAAACACGAAGACAAAGAGACATCAGGGGACTGTTATTTGTGTATAGACAGGTAAACACGAAGACAAAGAGACATCAGGGGACTGTTATTTGTGTATAGACAAGTAAACACAAAGACAAGAGACACCAGGGGTCTGTTACTTGTGTATAGACAGGTAAACACGAAGACAAAGAGACATCAGGAAAATGTTATTTCTGTTTAGACAGGTAAACACGAAGACAAAGAGACATCAGGAAACTGTTATTTGTGTATAGACAGGTAAACCGTTACACCATCCATTCATCGAAAGGTCATTACTGAGGTTCTATCTGCAACAGGAAATATAAACACAAGGGAAATATAAACACAACCTAGAGCGAGGTTTGGAAAACACACACACACACACACACACACACACACACACACACACACACACACACACACACACACACGTACGCAATTATTCACATAGCCCGGCTAACAAACTTCACACAGTCTAGTAACTCAAGTTGTATGTCTCGGGGGGAGAAAGACACTTGTACCTATCTTATAAAAAATGAACATTGTTGACAATCGTTTTACCCGTCGTCGCCAAATACTGATAAGAGACGCTCGATCTGTTGTAAAGCAATACTCTGTTACTCTGGGTCATCAAGTGTTTATTTGGGACCCTCTCTCTCTCTCTCTCTCTCTCTCACACACACACACACACACACACACACACACACACACACACACGCACGCACGCACGCACGCACGCACGCACGCACGCACGCACGCAATTATCCACAACTTGACAACAGAGACACAGTCTAGTAACTCAAATTACGCAACACTCTCTCTCTCTCTCACACACACACACACACACACACACACACACACACACACACCACACACACACACACACACACACACACGCACGCACGCACGCAACGCAATTATCCACAACTTTGACAACAGAGACACAGTCTAGTAACTCAAATTACGCAACAAAACCACACTCTCTCTCTCTCTCTCTCTCTCACACACACACACACACACACACACACACACACACCACACACGCACACACACACACACACACACACACGCACGCACGCACGCACGCAATTATCCACAACTTGACACAGAGACACAGTCTAGTAACTCAAATTACGCAACACACTCTCTCTCTCTCTCTCTCTCCTCTCTCTCTCACACACACACACACACACACACACACACCACACACACACACACAGACAGACTGTATTGATGTAGGGAGTGACATTAAGTGTTTTGCTCTTTTTAAATTCAGTAGAGAGATAATGTTACGGACATACTCATAGGAAGTAACTGACGTGTACATGTGAAAGGAACAATATCGAGTCAGTGCAGCTGATTAGATCACAAGTAGCCTGACCTGTCGTATTAGTCATATAATACATACAATTGTGTCAGTACTACTATAGCTAGCATAGCCAATGACATTTCTCTTTACCTTTCACGGCCATCAGACATCACCAGGCGGAAGCTGAGTGACCAACACGTCTCCCTCTAACCTCCATCTGTATAGGACGAATGTCCATGACAATATGGCCTGCTTGTTGCAAGAAGGAAGTCAATATATCGGCACACATTCGTCTGACTAGACCCGTGAATTTGAAAGTTGTTGACATACCGATCGATACGTCACTAGCTGGGCGGGTCAGAGGGCAGCTTGTGCAAACCATGCACAGTAAAACACTGCAGATAAGATTGATCCGAGTTCAGTGGTACGAAAAGTGTGTTTAGAAGGTCGGGTGTCTACAGCTCTCTCTCTCTCTCTCTCTGTGTGTGTGTGTGTGTGTGTGTGTGTGTGTGTGTGTGTGTGTGTGTGTGTGTGTGTGTGTGTGTGTGTGTAAAGAGACTTATATATAAACCGTGAACTGTTTTCCAGTTCCAAATGGATGTTGCAGTCCTAGTTGTGATAAAGCCGTTTTCTTAGACAAACTACATGTAGCATACAAGACGGCGCTTCACTACAGTTACAAACAACTGAAACCACATCAGTTAGTGTTACCATCATTTCAACATCCCATATTGTTTGTATTTCTTTTCTTTTCAAGTTTGTTTGAATATATATATATATAGAGAGAGAGAGAGAGTAAACACACATATAGTTATACATGTAGTTACGCAGCGAACATACTAAAAAGATAAGTGTTTGGATATATATACAGAGTAAACACACATAGAGTTACAGAAACACCGCGAACATACTACTAGTAAAAAGATAAGTATCTCCCCCCTCCCTTGACACACACACATACACACCCCTAAACAAGGAGAACAGTAAAAGAAATTGATCGCGCGCGCGCGGCACACACACACACACACACACACCACACACACACACACACACACCTAAAAAGGCAAAGCAGAAAAAGAGATATAAGCCAAAGTAGAAATGTAACCGGGTGCCAGGGGTCCGGTTCGTGCAGGCAGGGAGACCAAACACAGAGGTCGCTATGACACGAGTTTTATTGGTAGGAAAACAGTAACAAGCAGGATACAAACAAACGCAGAGTCGAGTCACGCGCGGCAAGGCTGAGGGCGAGAGTGTCCAGCGAATCATCATCATTAGCTTGCTTTACGTCCTATGGCTTTTAGGGGAGCCGGGGTGGCCGAATGGTAGAGCGTTGGACTTCTAATGCTCGGATCGTGAGTTCGTATCCCGGCTGGGGCCACATGTATATTAATTTTGTGCTGGCTTTTTCATCGTTGTCCCGTCTTTGATATCACCCGTATGTGGAGGAAAAGGACGTTAAACCCTCAAACACCCACCCACCCTATGGCTTTTGTCTTCCTGGCATGTGTCTTTGGCTGCTTGGCTGGGCGAGTGACTTTGGTGTCCAGCGAACCGTGGCTCGCGGCTCTTTATGCGCCCAGCGCGGCCCGCAAAGAAGACAACGGGTGCTCGCAGCAGAAAAGAGGGAAGATGCACCCGTAGCGGCGAAATCTGTGTTTGTTAGCACACAGAAAACTAACGATAGCGGGCGTCTAACAATAGCTACAAACTTCGGACAAACGACATCTAAAAGAGCGTGAAAAATACTATAAAATGACACGCAATCTTAATGAAAAACAGAAAATATTCTACAGCCGCTCAAAGAGCGGAAAAACCAGGACAACGCTTTTGAAAAGGGGACACAATGCTAACTTACACCCGTTAAACTTTACGTAATCGCTACCAAACAAAACATAATTAAAATGTACAAACTGTCATGAAACTACGGCAGTTACAGAATTATCCTCAGTGAAGGGACTATGTAGATATTTGACACTAAACAGACACAAACAAACACGACTAATTGACACACGCGCCATCGCGGATACGGAACACTGCGCGCGTGCGGCCAGTGGGCAGTACACAGGGCTGGCCAGGGAACAAAGGCTGATGTACAGGGGTGGCCAGGGAACAAAGGCTGATGTACAGGGTGGCCAGAGAACAAAGGCTTATGTACAGGGCTGGCCAGAGAACAAAGGATGATGTACAGGGCTGGCCAGGGAACAAAGGCTGATGTACAGGGCTGGCCAGGGAACAAAGGCTGATGTACAGGGCTGGCCAGGGAACAAAGGCTGATGTACAGGGGTGGCCGGGGACGCGTAAGAACGGGTGGCGAGAGGGACGGCGGGACTAAGAAGAACAAAAAGGAGATACAGTGATACAAGCATTGTAAACAAAAATATCACTAAATAGGGGCCGGGTATGACCCGGTCTCAGAAAAAAATCCAAAGGCCGCCATCACCATCAGGAAGGATAAAAACAATAACGATAAAGCTGACAGATGTACAGCTAAGTACATTTCAATATTGTCAAGCAACGTGCATGGTATAAATGAGGCTACATGTTGTACACTGACTCTCCAGGAAACACGCAGAATCTAACACACACACTTCTCCGGTAGTGCCTGCACAACATCACAACTGTGTATGTCAGTATTCTTTAGGCGCTGGACATTGTCCGTAACATTCACGTTCAGGTTATCCCGAGTACACAACTACACAGCAATGATACCACGCAACAAACTCATCACTGCTTGGGGTTTACGGCAGACAAGTTGTCGTAAATGTTGATCTTTCTTCCCTGATTGTTTTGTCGTTGTCAGCTGACGATCCGGGGGAAAACAGTTCCAGAGTTACAATATTTCCCTCATCAAGCTAGCGCTGGTCATTCCTATTGTTTTCCCACCATATGCAGCTAAATCCGTTGTGAGTCACTGTCAATAGTCCTTACACCACGCCCACAATGGCGTCTCTAGTAGACAGTCAGTTGTTTGTGTCCTCAGTGTAAACCATTCTTCTGTGAATAATCGCTAATTAATCTGAGTAAACACAAACAATGTATACATAAAACTACCTGTATACAAACAACTGCTTGGAGAAATGCAGTGAATGGAAATGGGAACACAAGTTAGTCATGACAGACAGAGTTGCGATTGATAATCAACACTTGATGAAGTCGACAGTCTGATAATCAACACTTGATGAAGTCGACAGTCTGATAATCAACACTTGAAGTCGAGAGTCTGATAACCAACACTTGATGAAGTCGACAGTCTGATAATCAACACTTGATGAAGTCGAGAGTGTTGATGGCACCCACAGTTTTTCATACAACAAAGGGATCCTACATGATGAACAAAGTCATTCAGACCAGTCTGTGTCTTACATAGTCACGTTGTCATCTTTACACACTTGTCACCCAGTCTCTCTCTCTCTCTCTCTCTCTTTAACTCTTTGACGACGGAGCGCAATTTCTGACACACGATTTCCTATAGGAAATCGTGTGTCAGAAATTGCGCTCCGTCGTCAAAGAGTTAACGGCTTCAGTGTATCATAACTGTATGCGGTCTAAGTAACGGCTATTATAGATTGTGTGTGTGTGTGTGTGTGTGTGTGTGTGTGTGTGTGTGTGTGTGTGTGTGTGTGTGTGTGTGTGAGCTTTGCATTTTGTTTCTGGTTTCGCATTACTCTTTTTTGTTTTTTGATAATCAGTTTTGTACGTTTTTCTGTATTTTTTGTCAGTACTTTTTTTTGTAGCAACGGCAGATTGAAAACTAACCATTGTATGGCTAAATCTTTTCCGTTGAAAAATAAAGTTCGTTCGTTCGTTCGTTCTCTCTCTCTCTCTCTCTCTCTCTCTCTCTCTCTCATCTCTCTCTCTCTCTCTCTCTCTCTCAGAGATACGAGTCTCTTTTAAAATAGCGTAGATTCAAAGTAAATACTGGTCGTTTACATGTTAGGTGCATGTTAGTGGAGTGCACACGCCTGTCGCTTTGAGGCTTTGTACACAAACTGTGTACGACTGTACAGCTTGTCAGTATTACTAGTCATATATATAGACACTATGCAATTCTTGTTGTAAACAACAATTTGAATGGGCCTGAGGCTTCTCAGATAAACTCCTCTCTCTCTCTCTCTCTCTCTCTCTCTCTCTCTCTCTCTCTCTAGTTTTTCATATTCTGGAGCCTGCATGTGGAATTCACTACCGGCACACATTATTTCAGCTCCAACCATCAACACCTTCAAGGCCCGGTTATTTACCCATTTGTCCCTATCATAAACTCAATAACACCTGCCAAGGGTTTTTATTCCCCCCCCCCCCCCACAGTTTTCCTTTATTATTTTTTTTTTTTTTATCTTTTCTTCCTTTATTTTCTTCTCTTCATTACGAGTTGTGTAATTATGTGTTTGTACTACATGTACATGTATTAGTATGTGGTGTTTGTTTTTGAATTTTGAAACGTGCTTTGCCTTGTTTATATATTACTGACTATGAGTTCACCTTATTACTGTAGCAGCTGATAGTAGTTTAGCAACCGTGTGTGTGTGTGTGTGTGTGTAGAGTAGCAAGGACAAGATGTAAGACAGGTCTGCGCACCTAATCTTCTATCCTTGGAAAATAAAGTGTCATTGTCATTGTCATTGTCATTGTCTCTCTCTCTCTCTCTCTCTCTCTGTGTGACACATGAGTTACAAGCATTGTCAATCGTTGTTGATCATCATTGGTGAATTAGTCCTGTAGTGTCGGCATCGTTACTGTTGGTGTTGGTGGTGGTGGTGGTTCTTGTTATTGTTGGTGGCGGTGGTGGTGGTTGTTATTGTTGTTTTTTTGTGGTCGTCGTGGTGGTGGTGGTGGTGGTTTGGTTTGTTCATATTTTCACAGTCTGTGCTCCACATCGCCGGTGTCGTCAATGTTAATTATTTCCATTACGCGGGACATCAACTATCACCAGCTGGGTGCTGCAGCGGGAAATCAAAACCACTCTGTCCAACGCCTCCACATCATCGTCAGTGAGCCCGTCATCATCATCACCCTGACTCCTGCCCGGCAACCAGACCACGACCCTCCGCTCTAGGCCGTATACACTTTCCGATACTGCCACCGTCACTCTGTCACTGTCAGCCAGCGCCACGTCACACACGTCTCCCTCCGACCTCGCCTTAACGTCTCTCCATCCAATAACTCCCACCGGGAGGGCCGGCAGAGCGAAGGCCGCGCACCACACCACAGGCTTGTGACGTCACCTGACCTCTGACGTCTCTCGTCTCCTCACGAAGCTCTTCACTACGCGTCACCACGAGGACGTCACGGTACTGGAGACGCGGGGGACTGGTGGTTGTGCCGACACTGGTGGGGTTGATGTTGGCACCTGCCGTCAGACAACCACAACACATAAAACACGTGCTGATCACGTGATATCTACGTGCATAACTCGTATCAACCTTACTCACTATGCACGGTCAGAAAACGGAATGATGTTGTGTGTCCACGTATGATGAACACGTACAGTGAGTAATGAAGATTTCTTTCTTTACTCACAGCAGAGGAAGGGGGGGTGGGTGCTTGTTTACTTGGTTGGTTGTATCCTCGGCTCCTTGGGCAAGAAAGGGACGGAAGGGTTAAACTTGATATAGGAAGTAAAGCTGTTTGATGATTTAATTACAAAATGTGTGAACTGATACAACGTTTGGATATACAAATTAATGCAAGGCTCTGTTCCTGGTACCTAAAAGGACACCCACAACACACACATACCCGTCACACCCACATGGAGGTCCTCCGTCAACACTCGCGCCACCATCGCTCCACATCTCCAGCACTCCACGGGCCATCGTCCGCTGCGGTCCCCGCCTTCATGACGTAAGCGGATGACCCGGGGCCCGTCACTGGGGGAAGGCGTGCCGCTGTCACTGTAGTAGTGGACGCCACTAGCCATGCTGACTGCCCTCGCCACTTCTCTAACAACAGCCGGACATGATCTTAGGGGCACCGTGAGCGGCTCGGCCTGTAGTTCTGTAGGGATGTCGGTGTTGGCCACACTAGCGGCCCAGAGAGAGAGGCGCGGTCCACAGGCTGCCAGCAGTTCTCTCACCAGTCTCCGTGTGGCCGGGCCGACTTTACTGTTACAGAGAACGGGGAGGGAGTCACGACACTTGTATCGACCACTGTCGTTTACTTTTTGTCAGGGACTGTACACTATCGTTATGTACATCACGATCAATAGACAGCACTTGTAGCAGAGTGAAAGTCACATAGTTAGTACTATATTAGTGAGATGAGTTATCATTAGTTACATGCGTGGTATTAAGGTTAATTAGTATTAGTGTTAATTAGTTTACTTTAAATGATAAGAATCTGAAGCGGTATATAAGTATAGTGTATAAAGAAGTACAAGTGATAAGTCAGTACACACACACACACACACACACACACACACACATCATTGCACAAAGCCCAGCACAGCTCACATAGCTAGAAACATGTGCATCACACATCAGTAGTATTCATTCAAGCATAACGGTGACTGGCAGTAGATTTATGAAAGACAGAGTAAACCGGTCTTGCCTTTCTTTTGCTCCACAGACAGCATGCTTTCTGCATCTTGAGATGTAATCACTGTACTAGTACTCACTGATACAGCATACTGAGTATCAGCTCTGTATACCATTCGAGTCACAGCCTGCTTCAGGAAAGGTTCTGCTGTCATGAACCACCTGAACTGATTTTGTTGTAACTTCTTGTTCCACAAATAACGTATGTGCCACTGTACCAAATGTACTAAATTGTCAATAAAGCAATGTTCAACTGTATCTTTAGTACTATTGTAATTATGAATGATTTTATATACACTGTCATCAAATTTATTGTCATAAGACTGATCATTGTACATGGGATTGTTTGTAACTTGTATTTTGTAACTGTTCAAAAGTTCAGTTGTAACTGTTAGTCTAGACACTGATTACTTGACTTTATATTTCAGGGTTTGAACTTGAACTTGAACTTGAACGTGAACGTAAAAGTGAACGTGAACATGAACGTGATCATGATGATGATGAAGATGTTATGCTAATGGTCCCGACTTCACCATTTAAAGATCAGCTTACAACTGTTCTCCAAGCCTTGAGTTGAACCCTTTGTGTGTCCAGTCTGCGCATGTTAGCTATCCGCCACTACACACACCCCGCTACACACTTCCGGCGACATAAGACGTACCAGTAACAAGCATTACGAGAGGGGAGGTAAATAATGGTTTCACAACTTCAATTGTGAACCTTGTCTAGCGTTTATAGGAAACAGTCAAGTTGTCTGGTCAGTCGATCACTGAAAGGAGCCAATCATCGATACTCGCTTCATTTCACAGGGAAAACGAAAAGCCTGACGTCAGCCGTGATCACGTGTCACAACTGATGTACAGACTTCCATATAAGTCAAGGACCACCTTGACAGACAGGTCTAATTTTTAAGAATTCACACAAAAAAATAGAGATCAAGGAATCTTTCAAAGTTTTTTTTTTTTTTGCTGTAAAAGTGTTAAAGGGTTAACAATGCATCCTGCAACGCTTGCTGAAGCTGAAAAACCACCATGTGCTGCACGGACATCTTCCAGGAATTTTAGCCAAATTTGCAAGTGGTCCTTGACATGTTGAAGTCTGTAGATAGCATCACGTATGCGTACACGATATGGTGGTGTGGCTCAACAGAAAAAAAAATTGTGTGCCTCCAATCTTAGACATTGACAGAGATTTGATAACAGGATAACATAACCACTGTTATAATACTTGGATGGAGTAAAGTGAGGGAGAGAACCAGGTTATGGGCTGCATTTGAATTTCACGCATTTGCAAATTTTTTTCGTCTTCCCGCATTTGATTTTCCCGCATTTGGTGGTTTGAATTTCACGCATGTGAGCTTTTGAAAATCACGCATGTAGTGTATGCGTTGGGGTGTGTGTACATGTCAAAGTCATTATCTTCTGGCAACTTCCCTAGCTCTCTCTTCATCAATTTTGCCGGTCTTTGAAATAGATCCTCGGCTGCACGTTTTTTGCATTGTTTTCGAAATTCGGAGACGGCAATGTCTTTCTCTGTCTTTAGTTCGTGATTGTGCTCATTTGAGTAAATCGGGTCCTTCAAGTCGAGACTTGTTTTCAAGCGCGCTGGACATCCACGTATCGAACAACGCCATGTCTTTGATTTCTTGGTTTCACGGTCCTTGACGTATAAACTCCCACGGCTGAGAATTGCCGGATTTCCCCTGTTGGTTGTTGTAATCGTGATATTCGTCTCTTGCTGTGCCATGGCGAAATGAGCCGTGTAGTTGAACTGAATTGTGACTTGTGAGTTGTGAGCGAACCGTCGTGACGTATAAACTCCCACGGCCGGATTTCCCATGTTGGCCCGCCCACGTTGGTTGTTGGTATTGTGATTTGTATTCACGCGTCTATACACGGGACTCACTCACAAACACAAACACAGCCTTGCGGGGGGTACGTGCATGCGTGTGCATGCGTATGCGTGAAATTCAAATGACAAGTAAGGAGAGATTTTAACTGGAAACCTGCGTGAAATTCATGTGTTAAGAAATGCGAGAAAATCATAGCGTGAAATTCAAAAGTGCGTGAAATTCAGTTGCGCCGAGGTTATGTGCGGCACCAAGGCCAAACCACAGTTGTCGTTCTTGACATGCCAACCCATTCCGGATTATCACTGGTTGGAGGGAGAGGGGATGTTCTGGAGTTTAACGTCCTTTTCCACCGCGTATGGTTGATAGCAAAGGCGGGGCAACGAGAAAAATGCCAGCACAAATATTCGGCTCCAGCCGGGATTCGAACTCACGACCCGAGCATTTAAAGTCCAACGCTCTACATTTCGGCTATCCCGGCTCCCTGCAACGATTATCACAGGTGTAAAAGAGTAGGTTAAAGTAGCAATAACATTTCTCCGGTGACTATCGCAAATAAACAGTTTTTTTGTTGAGAAACCAGCACGTGCTGCAGGAACAGACTGTTGTCATGACGACACCACTATCACTCCAGTAATAAACTCTACATCATCGTCTTGTTGGTGAAGAAGACTTGATCCAAAATGATTCATGTTTTGTCATGTCCACGTACCGCGCCTGTCACGTTATGGGTAACACAAGTGTAGCGTGACATTTTACCTATATCTTGTCAACTGTCACACCTACACGTGCAGTACTGTAGTCACCTACCTGTATGTAAACTCGGCCTCGTCTATCAGCACGTGAAGCTGTTGTCCCCGTGTTGTCGGCACCAGTGACTGAAGTGTCTGAAGCGCCGCCTCCACATCTCTAGGCCGGTTCACAAGGTCATAGTACAGGAAGTGCACGGCGGCGGCCGCTTGTTGTGTTGTGGGGTCTGCCTGCAGGGTCATCACCAGCTGCTGCTGTATCAGGCGTGACGCCGCAAGGCTGGCAGGATAGAGACAGAGTACAACCACAGGATGTCCCTGACGCGCCCCGACCAGCCCCTTCACGACCAGCACTACAGTCTTGCCGGTGCCCGGGGGGCCGGTCAGACAGACGTGTGCTGGTGATCTGGTGAGCAGGTCGAGTTGCCCGGGGGTGAGGACGAGAAGCGCAAGTCGCCGGCCGAGTTCTGACACGGCCTCCCCCAGTGTCCGCACCTCCACGCGCGGGGGGATGACGCAGTGAACACGGACTGTTGTTGCCGGGCCCACAAACCTGTCAACATAGGAAAAAAGATAAAAACGTGTTATTGTTACTGTTGTTGTTGTTGTTGTTGTTGTTTTTCTTAAATTATCATTTTTTCAGTTAAACAAACATGAAATATTTAGATAACTACACTGTACATGTATATGATATATTATGATACATAGTACAAACAACATCAACAACAATAATAATAATAATAATAAATTTCGTGGTATGATGCGTTGTACACTGATAAGCCACTCAAAATATTGTTGTTGTTATTGTTGTTGTTGTTGTTGTTGCTGCTGCTGTTTTTAGTTTTGGAAATTGTTGTCAGTATTTAAATTGGTCACTGTTTGCTGAGGGAAAAATGAAATGTAGTAAATGTTTACTCCAAGAAAAACTATATAAAAGAACATTATCATTTGTTTCGACGAATAATAATAATGATGATGATGATGATGGTGATGGTGATGGTGATCATAATAATAATAACTGAGATAACTGTTGTATGAAGCGCTGCACACTGATAGGCTTGTGGCCGTGTGGACAAAGTACAATACAATGTCTGTAACTGTACAATGAAAGTAATCTGTATTCAAACACGTATATACTTTGTACAGTCAACTAACTTCACGTTTCCTGCTTCAGCACAAACTAACTAACGCCTGGAATATTGCATGATAGGCTTCCTCACCTGCTGACGAGTGTTTCATACAGATCACGTGACATTGTGGGGTCCGTTCTACACGCCACGCGCTGTGTCCACCAACTGTCCAGTTTCCCGAGTACAGCGGCGTCCACGTGCCAGGGCGTGGTGCGGTCAGACATGACGTCACTACACACACACAGCTCCACGGCCGTTCTCACGTCTGGAGCACCCACACACCCACACACCCGCTGAAAAACGAAGCGTATTCATCGTCACGTGACAGTTCACACTCAAAAGCAAATGGTTGACTGGGTGATGAGGTCAACATGTGTAGAGTAAACATACAGGTCAAGATGGCCTTTAAATAAAGTCTCAATTCGTGAAAAAGGGATATCATTGTAAGAATGAATGAATGCACTAAACCCGTGCATTTGACACTTGACAAGATTTAACATAACGGGACGCGTGTCAGCATAATAACTATTTGCTTTGCGGCGAAGGCTCTGGGTGGCTGGTCTATTTATAGAAACTTTCACGAACATGTTCATACACGAAAAGCACGGCACTTTGTAAGGAAGCCGTGTTTCTGTAATACAGTGTAATAGGAGCGTGCTCGTCTGAACGGTGTACAAGTTACGGAGTCTACGAAATGAAAAAAAATAATAATAAAAATAGTCACTTGGTATGTGTCAGCCTCCGTTGTGTACAATAAAGTACATGTATCATGATAAATTATGCAGACAAAGAGAGTTTCTGACCTGTGCCAGCTGACTGTCTCCATCCAACACGTGCTGTAGCTGCGTCCTGCTGATGTAGGGCAGGATCAGCGTTTTGCGGACACTCACTCCCGGCGCCACGTCACTCATCACGTGATTCACAACCTGCTCACACTTGTCCAGCTGTTTCACGGCCTTGCTGACCTTGTCAGCCACAGCTTTGTCTGTTGGGTTGTTGCCATGGATACCCACTGACTTGATCTCCCCGAGCAGGACGCCGTATTTGCGGTGTATGACGATGACGTCAAAGTCGCCCTCTCGCTGTGTGGCGGGAAGTTCCCCGGGTAGGGGGAACGGAGCAGCGTGGGTAGCATCCAGCTTGTTCAGGTAGTCAGTGAAGTCTAGTGACGACATCACAAACATGGCTTCCTGTCGCTGCTCTCCTAGCGTCTGTAGACAGTACAGCACGTGCTGTTGGGCGAAGTCGTCACGTGAGTCAGTTTCTTGCACGTTGATTGGCTGAGCGACTGGATGCTGCTCTCGGGTCCACAGACTGTGGTCAGTTTGCGGTATGTTGATTGGCTGGGTAATGGGGACTGTGACCCTCCACCATGGAATGAGTCGTCTTATAAAATGAACAAATAGCACAAGAAGACTCATTGCGTGGTGGAGGGTCAGATATCTCCGTGTCCACATGCTGTATGCTGAGTGACTTGGTGTTGCATGAGACGTGTGTTGAACTGTATCTTGGGGTGCCCTCGTAGCTGTCTGTAGGGACGGCTTCTGGTTATACTCCCGGCTCCACATGCTATGTGATGAGTGTTGTCCAATTGGCATTGCGCTGGGACTATTGCCTGGAGGTGAGACCGTGAAAATCGGACGACTGACTGACGTCACAAATCCCGGTAAAGGTCGCAACACCAGGGCCGGTTGCCCGGCAACAGTGTCTCTATCATACGGCACACGGTTCATGATGTAGGGTGGTACACAGTAAGTGCGGGTGTCAAGGTCACGGTATAGTGACGTCACCACGCGTCTCCAATCATTCTGCAAAGTTTGTCGGGTGACCACTGAGCTTGATGTGGTGACTGGTGTAGTAGTTACTGGTGAGCTGGTGACTGCAGTTGTGGCTGCTGATGAGGTGGTGATTTGGGCGGTAATTGCAGGTGAGTTGGTGACTGGAGTGGTGGCTGCTGGTGAGGTGGTGACTTGGGCGATGACTGCTGTTGAGGTGGTGACTTGGGCAATGACTGCTGGTGAGGTGGTGACTTGGGACGTGAGTGACGTGGAGCTGGTGATCGTGGCAGGGTGAGTGTTCCCTGGTCCAGAATCTGATGCTGGAGGCCTTTCCGACATTTTTTCACGAACTGTGTCCGGTCACGGCGTCACGATTTGGCTACTGACTTTTTTTAATGTGACAGATTCAGACTTTGTGAGCACTTTGTGCACTTTCTACAGAGTGAGTGAAAGAGTCACGTGATTAAGACAGAGTCCTTTTGGATTTGTGAATGTTGTACGTACCGCGCCAGACACATAATTATGATCTCGTTGGCTGGACCACATTTTTTATCATTCTGGCGTCATGTTGTGTCATGATTGTTGTAACGACTGAAAACTCTAGTTATGGCCATGATACAGTCCTGGGTGAACATGAAGACAAAGAAATTTACATCAGCAGATTGCCAGCTTCTTACAGACAAGATGAGTAACTCTGTACAGGTGTTTTTCTCAGTTTACCAGGAAAGTGAAAATCGAAGTGTTGATACAACGTTGTTGGAGAAGAAATCTGAAGTCTTCTTTCCGCAACAGGTCCGCACGCTGTAGACGCCGGCACTATGACTCCCAACTCGATCTCACCATTTGACAACAGTTCCAAAAATAATCCATGACGTCCTAAGCCGCAATTCAGAAACATGTTGTAAACGGTTCATTCCATCTCTCATGTTTATCAAACAGTTTTATCCGTGTCAGTTTGTGCTTCAGCAAGTCTCTCTGCCCTACTGAGAAACTTCCTCATAGTAGAATAATGCCTGAGACAACATGTGCAATATACAAACACAGTCATGTCCCGCTGGCGTAAGCTGAAGTACTGTAATCATAGTAGCGCGAGCGAGTGTCTTTACTGTGCCCAATGTAATTAATACTGTTCCCACTCACCCATCCTCCTCCCTTCACTCCTATCTCTCATGAGAAACAAGTTGAGAGATGAGTTGACAGAGGGTGGGGTATGTGTATCAGTTGAAGCCGGATTTCTCCTGGTTACAGGCTAAATTGAAACACAGCTAGTGTCGTCTTGCCAACTCCGCTCCAGAGCGACAAAAGCAACTGGATAATGTTACCTTAGTGGTGTGCACGGACCGTAAAAATAAAGAGCAAAGAACGATCCGCGTGTTCAGTGAAGCAGAACTACCACGGCCGTTGATATAGTCATTTTCTGTATTCAGTTATAAGTTGAACTCGAGACTGATGTTTCATCCGATTTCCCTTGTAGTACAATTAGCTATACGTAGCTACACATCTCTATGGCCACAGCTGTCTCATAGCAACTGTTTTCAGTTGTCGCAGACGACAACGCAGGACTCAACTCAGTGGGTCCGCGGGGCCGGAACAGTTCGGTCAGTGAAGTAGTGGCCGCGCGGCCGTAGATTCAGTGACTGGCTGAATTTGCATGAACTATGATTATAACTCAGGCAGTTGTCATTATGCCTCGACGTCGGTCTTCGGTCAGTTGTCTCCGATTAAGTGGTTAAGTGGTTAAGGTTAGGGTCAAGTTGTTGGTGTGTCAGTCCGCCACAGCCTCTGTGTGTGTGTGTGTGTGTGTGTGTGTGTGTGTGTGTGTGTTATTTGCCAACTCTTAGAGGAGAGGCTTGGCACTTACGTGTTACTAGCCCATCCACTATGTCCCTTTGGCTGGGAGTGGTAATGAGGGGAATCCATATTGTGACTATACACAGCAACTATTACAAATGACGCCGCTGCTGCAGGTATTAATCACATACGGTACCTCAAGTTTGACTACTGGATCTTTAGATCAAACACCCTGCGGTGGTCCAACGACTGAAACGACCAGAGATTTGCCTGTAGCGGCCCGCGGGTATCAAAATGTCTATTTTACACATAGACGCCCATTCACTCACTAATGGGGATCTGGCTGACATATTATGCTGCTGCTGTGTTATTTAGAGAAGGAGCGATAAACGTTCAGTAGCATAAGATATAAGTAATGCCCACAATATTTATATATTTGTTATCTCTGCGTGATCTTTCGCTGTTAGTGGCATTCTGAAACCAGTTATTTAACACGAATCAAAGAAACATTGGCTATCATCTCTGATAAAAGGTTCGGTATAGCTGCAGGGGATATTGTCTAACTTTAATCAACCCTTATCTTCTATGTTCCATGTCCAGCCCTGGCTTAACATGTTTGCACTTGTGTGCTTTACCACTTGCTTCTTTCAGTGTTGTGGATTTTTATTGTATAGTGCCGCTCCTTATTTAGAAACTTGATCCAGGTGGCGTGACTAAACCTTCCCCGGCTGAACCCTCCATCTCTATTACACATTTGCCATACCCCAAGGGGAGGGGGGGGGGGGGGGTAACATTTCTCTTTTCGCGTTTTCGAATCACTGACATGAGAAATGTACCTTCTGGTTTACAGAGTTGAAATTAGTTGGTTAATTGAATAAATTAAAACCATAATATTATTGCATTTATGTCCGGCGTGTCTATGCGTGAAGGTAACGGGCGTGACTAAAACGAGTCCGTAATGAAAGCCCCCGAGAAACATTTTGCCGGAGCATCCGTTTCTGTGTAGGCTTAGGAACAGAGGCACCCCCCCCCCCCCCCCCAAAAAAAGCGAGTTTTCATCCAACGGCGTAAAACACCAGTCGGCCATTTTAGATTCGAAATCCATCTTTCATGGCCTGAGTTCGCTGTACGAGGTAGGTCTGACTACAACTGAAAGAGGAGCCATTATATCGTAATATCGGTTTCAAAAAGAGATGTAAATAATACTTTTAGTTCGATTGGTACTTGTTTCCTTTACGCGTGATGACAACGACGTAAATTCTTTGTTTTCTCTAAAATTACAAGAACCTAAGAAGCCACATGAAATAAATTGGCCTGTCAGAAATCAGTTGCCAGTTTCAGAGACAAAGAGGTCATTCTGATTATCCACAAATCTTTTGTTCCAAAGATTGTCATGGTTCTGGGTTACAAGATGGCAAATGAATTCGTGCGGACACTAATCTCACGGCTTTAAGTGTTTCCCAGAACGCGCGTGTTTTATTCATATTTTTTATTCAGAGCTCGTTCTTGCTTTATCTTTAAAATCTAATGTGTACCAGACGTAAGACGTTTGCTGGAAAACCTCCATTTTGGCCAAAGTAAAAACAATTATCAGAATACGGGCTTTTTCATTCAATATGGCATAATTATCTCATGAGCTTGTGATTCTGTAGACATAACCAAGACACGATTCAAAGAAAATATTATGCACATCCTGAAAAAAATGCTGAATCCTAAATGGACCTGAAGCTGGTATCTT
Source organism: Batillaria attramentaria (assembly GCA_018292915.2). Taxonomy (NCBI): domain Eukaryota; kingdom Metazoa; phylum Mollusca; class Gastropoda; family Batillariidae; genus Batillaria; species Batillaria attramentaria. The sequence continues at coordinate 294,724 of JACVVK020000496.1, read as the reverse complement.
CATGAATCCACTTGCCAGCCCCCCCCCCCCTCCTCTCTCTCTCTCTCTCTCTCTCTCTCTCTCTCTCTCTCTCTTGAGCACTCACAAACCTAAGCCGCTCCCAGTTCTGAGCGATTCCTCTCCACCGTTCCCCAACAATACGCGTGTAACTGACACGATACAGATTGTAGCTTGAGGTGGAAGTTGAGACATCTTGCTGATCCCCTTAATCTCTGCTTTGTTCCCACCTGTTGCCCCGTCTTAGGTATTGTGTAACCGAGCATTTGTTTTTTATGTGGTTTAATTCTTAAGCGCCCAAGCCCCACCGCCCCCTGCCCACGGTATGGTAAGACTGCTTAAAAAGAACAAGCCAGTGATCACCAGTAGGAGCCACTTCAAGCCACTATACATAACGAAAGGTGTGGACCTTCCCGCTAGGCGCGAGACTGCTGCAGATTGCGTACTATTTACAGTAGTAAGTATTTACAGTAGTAAGTATTTACAGTAGTAAGTATTTAGTGGCTTTTTTGTTTTTCCTTCGGAACAAACGCCGTTTATTTTGCCTTTTTTGTGGACATTTTCAAATTAATTTTAAGAATGAAGTATATTACTGGCAAAGTGTGATGGAAAGTATGTAGAACACAACATTAAGTCTACGGTAGTTAGTGACTGAATTCATTTCAAGTGTTATGACGTATGCTAATCACACGGCAAACATGTGTATGTAGCAGCTGCAGCAGCATAATATGTCAGCCCGGTCCCCATCAGTAAGAGAATTAGCGTCTATATGTCAGCCCGGTCCCCATCAGTAAGACAATTGGCGTCTATATGTCAGCCCGGTCCCCATCAGTAAGAGAATTGGCGTCTATATGTCAGCCCGGTCCCCATCAGTAAGAGAATTGGCGTCTATATGTCAGCCGGTCCCCATCAGTAAGACAATTGGCGTCTATATGTCAGCCCGGTCCCCATCAGTAAGACAATTGGCGTCTATATGTCAGCCCGGTCCCCATCAGTAAGACAATTGGCGTCTATATGTCAGCCCGGTCCCCATCAGTAAGACAATTGGCGTCTATATGTCAGCCCGGTCCCCATCAGTAAGACAATTGGCGTCTATATGTCAGCCCGGTCCCCATCAGTAAGACAATTGGCGTCTATATGTCAGCCCGGTCCCCATCAGTAAGACAATTGGCGTCTATATGTCAGCCCGGTCCCCATCAGTAAGACAATGGGCGTCTATATGTCAGCCCGGTCCCCATCAGTAAGACAATTGGCGTCTATATGTCAGCCCGGTCCCCATCAGTAAGACAATTGGCGTCTATATGTCAGCCCGGTCCCCATCAGTAAGACAATTGGCGTCTATATGTCAGCCCGGTCCCCATCAGTAAGACAATTGGCGTCTATATGTCAGCCCGGTCCCCATCAGTAAGACAATTGGCGTCTATATGTCAGCCCGGTCCCCATCAGTAAGACAATTGGCATCTATATGTCAGCCCGGTCCCCATCAGTAAGACAATTGGCGTCTATATGTCAGCCCGGTCCCCATCAGTAAGACAATTGGCGTCTATATGTCAGCCCGGTCCCCATCAGTAAGAGAATTGGCGTCTATATGTCAGCCCGGTCCCCATCAGTAAGAGAATTGGCGTCTATATGGAAAAAGGAAGATTTGATACCCGAGGGCCGCTACAGGCAAATCTCTGGTCATTTCGTTGGACCACCGCAGGGTGTTTGACCTAACATATCCAGTAGTCAAACTTGAAGTGTGTGCACAGTACCTGCTGCAGCGGCGTCATTTGTAATAGCTGCTGTGTATAGTCAATATTTGAACCCAATCACAATACGGATTCCCCTCATTACCACTCCCAGCCAAAGGGACATTGTGGGTGGGCTAGTAACACGTAAGTGCCAAGCCTCTCCTCTAAAAGTCGGTAAATAACAAAACAAAAAACAAAAACCGCTGTGTACACAGTGGTCTTCATATCAGGGTACTTGGCAACCTACCCCCGTAGAGGTTAATAATAATATATTACACTTGTAGAGCGCGGAGTTCTGCTTCGAAAAGCACTCAATGCGCTTTTGCTCACGCACACACACAACATTCACACGCACACATTTATACACATCAATACAGGCGGTGGAGTTTAACTTGAACTTAAAGATTAAAAGCTAGTTTGAAAAGATGTGTTTTGAGTTCTGCTTTAAACTGTAAAGGGAAGGGATGTTTCTCAGAGAAGATGGCAAGGAGTTCCAAACGTGGGCGGCACTATAACTGAAAGAACGTTGGCCAAATGTTTTGAGGCTGACCCGGGGGACCTTAAGTAGCTTTTCTGAGGATGAGCGGAGAGTGCGGGATGTTTCGCCCCTTAGTTAATGTTAATGTCACGCCCCTTAAGGGGGGCTGTGCACAAAACCCCTCCCGCACGCACCCGCACTACCTACTCTAGCACCCAAAGAACACACAGGAAACGTTCACAACACTTTTATTCACACTCTCACTACAAGACACGGGACATGACACACTCACAACGATGAATAAATATATAAAGACGAAACGATTAAATGAAAGGATGAAGGAAGGATGAGTGAACGGATGAAGGAAGGATGAGTGAACGGATGAAGGAAGGATGAGTGAACGGATGAAGGAAGGATGAATGAACGGATGAATAAATGAGCGAATGACAAATGGATGAATAAATCAACCGGTGATCACATGTATCAACCAAGAGATCAACACAATAGACGATGCAAGCGTCCGGCTTTTGTGGCGGTGTTAACCACTGCTTCATAATAAATACTTAATGATCTGTTTAATTAGAAAAAGGCATTTGAAGCCACCTATTTCAAGCAGTGAAGAGTTCATGAAATTTGATGTGGGATGCACGTTTTCCTTCCGCTGGGATCACTCTATTTTTTCCAATATGTAAAACAATGACAAGTTAATAGTGGTAGTTAATAGCAGCAAAATATAAACCTACCCCCCAACGCAGCATGTAAGGGAGCAAGTGAACAAAATGGGGAAACTTGATGACCGCCGTAAAGAAGACGTGCTTGTTTGTATTTATCATTACGCGTATTCCGTCATTATTAAACAGACTGCACTTTCGATTGCTGTTTGTGACAAAAGCACCAAAGCGATTTCAATGAACTTTTGATAAGACGCAACTGGGATACCGCTATTTTTGCGTGTGCACTATTCTTTGAGAAAAACCGTTCACTACACACAACGCAGCAACTTCTTTAACAAGTACACCCTCAAAATATCCCTACCGAAAAAAAAAGTGCTCACTTGGATATCATATTCCATGCTTACTTGCACATGCGATGACAAAAACTTCGCAACATCAAAGAAACGTTTTCTGACTAAACTGTTCAATGTTCGTAAATGTTTTCCGCGATACATGTCACCTGCAGTGACCTGCCAAATGTACAAGCATCAAATGCAGTCGGTTTACAGGGTCCTTTGATTCAATGGCCAAACTAATGGCCGCAATTATCCAGGAAGCATCATTCTGATTGGGGTAAAATTTCAGTATGTCAACAATGCATGTCTTGTCTAACAGTAAACGTATTTAGACCGGAGGTCTGCGCTTTTCTGTACCCGCAAACACGCATACATTGTGCACACTCTCAAAAGCCCATTCATGGCAAGAATGGCAAGATAAACGGTCGTTTTTAACGGTGACGCGGACGGAGAATAAATTCACGGAGACCACCACAGCATTAGGGACCTGTGCTCTACTGATTTCTCTAATAAAAAGTTAGGATCAAATTTGTTCTACGTTCCGCTATATAGAAAGCCTAATTATCCTAGCCTTATTAGCTCGGCGGGTCAGAGGGCAGCTTGTGCAAACCATGCACAGTAAAACACTACAGATAAGATTGATCCGAGTTCAGTGGTACGAGAAGTGTGTTTAGAAGGTCGGGTGTCTACAGCTCTCTCGCGTGTGCGTGTGCGTGTGTGTGACATTAGCAACAGCAAGAATGTAACCTGGACTACTAGACCAATGTCTTTTACCTTTGGCAAATAACGTTTCATTTCAATAAGTTTCATGTCATTTCATCTCTCTCTCTCTCTCTCTCTCTCTCTCCCCCTCCCCCCCCTCTCTCTCTCTCTCTCTCTCTCTCGACTCTCTCTACCGAAGGGCAGTTAAATTAGTCACTTGTGACTCTTCTCTGACAACAGAAGAAAAACTACAGAAATTAGATCTTTTACCTTTAAAACAAAAACTAGAGTTTAAAAAAAATGTATGTTACTCCATAAAGTATTCCGGGGTGACGCACCACCCTACTTATCCTCCCTCTTTGAAACTCCTCTTCAGCGACACCGAAGTTCACGTAACACTACACTTCAGCTACCACGACCTCGCATTGATCTCTTTAGAAACAGCTTTTCTTTCTCGGGTGCTTCTTTGTGGAACAGGCTTCCAAATACCATAAAATCAATTGATTCACGCAAGATGTTCAAAAAAGAAGTTTTTAAACACTTTCAAGAGCAGGGATAAATCCTCCCAGCATTGCCTTTTTATGTACGTACTAATGTAGAGGCTTATCTCCCTCAAAATGACCAGTCATACAGGATATACATCACTTGTATATGCAATTTGATCTATGCGCAGCTTCTAGAAATGCGAGCTGACACGTGTCTCAGCGCACGCTCGTATTATTTGTGTGTGTGTGTGTGTGTGTGTGTGTGTGTGTGTGTGTGTGTGTGTGTGTGTGTGTGTGTGTGTGTGTGTGTGTGTGTGTGTGTACTACATGCATATGTTGGTTTTGTGTTTTGATCTAGCCTTTTTCTCTTTCTCCTTCGTGTTTTTATAATCTTATGTTGTTGTAGTTTAGCAAGGACAGATTGTCAGACAGGTTCTCGTGAACCTATATCTCAATCCTTGTGTAATAAAGTTTCATCATCATCATCATCTCTCTCTCTCTCTCCCCTCTCCATCCCCCCCCCCCCCCTCTCCATCCCCTCTCTCTCCCCCCCTCTCTCTCTCTGTCTCTCATGTTACTGACATTTCTTTTCTTTTCACGTTTGAATATATATAGAGAGAAAGTAAACACACATATAGTGATAGACACGCCGCGAACATACTAAAAAGATAAGTATTTGAATATATATACAGAGTAAACACACATATAGTTACAGAAACACCGCGAACATACTACTAGTAACAAGATAAGTATCTTGTCACGACCCTGTCTTGCGTTCCATGTACTCACACATTCACACTCACAATCACATTCACGCACATACCATACGCAATCGTGCACAGTTACACAGGGGCATACAAGGGTACAATCACACAAATATTTATTGCCCCATACAAGTACAATCACACACACATTTATTGCCCCATACAAGTACAATCACACACACATTTATTGCCCCATACAAGTACAATCACACAAATATTTATTGCCCCATACAAGTACAATCACACAAATATTTATTGCCCCATACAAGTACAATCACACACACATTTATTGCCCCATACAAGTAGAGTATTTATGAGAGAGGTGCGCGGTTCCTAACCGTCTATCACGGCTACTGAAACCCGACTAATGAAACACACTGTCAGTGCTGTCAAGACAAGTATGAAAATGAAGACTTTAGTTCCTATTACACTATTTCACTCCTTGACTGTTTACGAATGTGGCTCTAACGACAGTTGGGGTTTACTTATGAGTCTGGTATACAAGGCCCAAGAAGGCGAACAGTTCCACGAAGACCGAGGCGAAGAAGTCCTTCGTGGCTGTCGACACTTGTCCTGAAGTAGAGACTGTCGTAGCCAGTAGGAGAGTCCGACAGCTACTTCCTGGCGTTGCGGCGCTACATCGAGGCCCTCAGCAACCCAGTTGGAACACCCTCACTGCCACTGGGGACCTGAACCCAAACTCGTCCGGACTGGACCGCTGTGAGCACAGTTGATACGCATGTACAATTGTCCACATACATCGTATACTCAAACTCAAAGTAAACCCCTTCTGTCTTACAATAGTTGAGCCACAACAGACTGAACTACTACAGCATTTACATGTTAGACAACTGTTTATCTTTTCTGGCAATGGTTACAAAGCCGAGTAAAAATGCAAGAAGCGATGTAACTTCAACGTTATGAACAGTAAAAATACTAGCCGCAAAATAGAACATCATTTCACATATAACAGTCAAAGCTTACCCCTACAAAAGGGCGAATACACCGGCAGTAGTGACAACCCGCGTCAGAAGGGCGATTCAATGTGGCGTTCTAAACCAGGGACTGAGCACTGTTCTACCCACTCACTACTGAGCTGACAGAAACGTCGAGACTGCAGTCGCTGCCCGTGCAATACGAGGTCAGCGTGGCTCTCTCACTGCATGGACACTGGTCAACACAACTCACAATTATTATGGCAGGAACCGAGGAACCTGTCTGTATGACGGACAGTAATACTTGTTATGCTTGTTATGAAATAAAGTATAATGATTTTCTAAAATACAGCAGTCTGGTTCCTGACATATCTCCCCCCCCCCCCCCTTTCCACACACACACATACACACCCCTAAACAGGCAAAGCAGACAAAAAGAAATTGTTCACACACACACACACACACACACACACACACACACACACACACACACACACACACACACACACACACACACACTACCTGTACACAAACTACCTGTATACAAACAACTGCTTGGAGAAATGCAGTGAATGGAAATGGGAACACAAGTTAGTCATGACAGACAGAGTTGCGATTGATAATCAACACTTGATGAAGTCGACAGTCTGATAATCAACACTTGAAGTCGACAGTCTGACAATCAACACTTGATGAAGTCGACAGTCTGATAATCAACACTTGATGAAGTCGAGAGTCTGATAATCAACACTTGATGAAGTCGAGAGTCTGATAATCAACACTTGATGAAGTCGAGAGTCTGATAATCAACACTTGATGAAGTCGAGAGTGTTGATTGCAGCCACAGTTTTTCATACAACAAAGGGATCCTACATGATGAACAAAGTCATTCAGACCAGTCTGTGTCTTACATAGTCACGTTGTCATCTTTACACACTTGTCACCCAGTCTCTCTCTCTCTCTCTCTCTCTCTCTCTCTCTCTCTCTCTCTCTCTCTCTCTCTCTCTCTCTCTCTCTCTCTCTCTCTCTCTCTCTCTCTCTCTGTGTTTATCAACGAAGTTGCAGTTGATGTTATGAACAATAGTAAACATGGTGTCCAGCTCTTCCCCGATTTAATAGAATTATTTATTCTTTTATTTGCAGATGACGTTGCTCTAGTTTCCTATACTCCTAAAGGTTTACAGAACCAACTTGATGTCTTGGCTAGAAATTCTAACGCACTTGACCTTTCAGTGAATTTAGATAAATCGAACATCGTTGTTTTTCGTAATGGGGGCTATTTGGCCAGTAATGAGAAGTGGTTGTTCAATGGTAAGGAAGTATCTGTGGTAAACTCCTATAAATACTTGGGTGTGTATTTCTCAACAAAGTTGTCTTTTTCCAGGGCTTTTGAGGATATTTCAGCCAGAGCCAAGAGAGGTATTATGGAGATTTTTAAAACTTTGTGGAAAATTGGTGACTTCTCTCCGGTGATTTTTCTTAAAATGTTTGACTGTCAGATCAAGCCAATTTTGATGTATGGTCCTGAAGTGTGGGGCTTGCAGGAGCATCACGTTATTGGAAAAGTTCACTTGTTTGCATTGAAGAAGTTATTAAATGTTAGTCCCCGAACTCCCAATGACATGGCCTATGGTGAAACAGGTCGTTATCCTCTTTACGTACAAGCTAGGGCTAGTTGTATCAGGTATTGGTTTCGTCTAACAAGGATGGATGACTATAGACTCCCGTGTAAAGCTTACAAAATACTACTCCACCTTCATGCCAGTGGTAAAAAATGCTGGGTAACGGATATACATGACGAACTCCATAAGAATGGTTTTGGTTTCGTCTGGGAAAATCAGGGTGTTGAAAACATTAATTGGTTTTTACGTGTTTATAAACAGCGTTTGGCTGACTCGTTCGGTCAAAATTGGCACGGTCACATACAAGACAGTTCTCGGTTTAACGTTTATAGACACTTTAAATCTTCTGTACTTTTGGAAACATACTTTGAAGACATCCCAAATAAACATTTACGTGACCTTTTCATACGTTTCAGAATCGGCGCTTCAAATATCAAAACACACAAATTCAGATATTCCTGTACTATGGACAGTAACCTATACAGTTGCCCATTATGTGGTGCTGGACTGGAAGACGAAATGCACTTTTTATTTTATTGCAGAAATTTGGAGGGCATTAGATCGAGATTTATACCTGATAAATATAGAAAGCATGCGACTTACTCTACATTGAATATTATGTTTAACGACAGGTTTTGTGTTCAAAATCTTGCTAGATATATATATTACAGCTTTAAGCTTCGACAAGAGGCAGTACCAGTGTTGTAGTAGCTTTTTTTGTGTGTGTGTTACTGGTGAACACTGCACTGATATACCCTGGAACATATTAACTGAACATACGTTTTGGGTGGGGTTTTTTTGTTTTTTGTTTTTGTTTTGTTTTGTTTTGTGTGTGTGTGTGTGTGTGTGCAGCTGTATATGGTACAACTTGTGTAATTAGTTTATCATTATATTCCGTAATTACTTTCTCTGTTTGTAGTTCCATTTGCTGCCCTGCTGGGAACAGCTCCCGAACCCAGTTGTTCATGGGTCAATGGCCTAAACAATAAACAATTTGAGTCTTGAGTCTCTCTCATTGTGACACATGAGTTACAGGCATTGTCAATCGTTGCTGATCATCACTGGTGAATTAGTCCTGTAGTGTCGGCATTGTTACTGTCGCTGTCGTTGGTGGTGGTGGTTGTTGTTATTGTTGTTGTTTTTGGTGGTGGTGGTGGTGGTGGTGGTGGTTTGGTTTGGTTTGTTGTATTTTTCACAGTCTGTGCTCCACATCGCCGTTGTCGTCAGTGTTATTTATTTTCATCACGCGGGACATCAACTATCACCAGCTGGGTGCTGCAGCGGGAAATCAAAAGCACTCTGTCGATCGCCTCCACATCATCGTCAGTGTGCCCGGCATCATCCTGCTGCCTGCCCGGCAACCAGACCACGACCCTCCGCTCTAGGCCGTATACACTTCCCCATACTGCCACCGTCACTCTGTCACTGTCAGCCAGCGCCACGTCACACACGTCTCTCTCCCACCTCGCCGCATCGTCTCTCCATCCAATAACTCCCACCGGGAGGCCGGCAGAGCGAAGGCCGCGCACCACACCACAGGCTTGTGACGTCACCTGACCTCTGACGTCTCTCGTCTCCTCACGAAGCTCTTCACTACGCGTCAACACGAGGACGTCACGGTACTGGAGACGCGGGGGACTGGTGGTTGTGCCGACACTGGTGGGGTTGATGTTAGCACCTGCCGTCAGACAACGACAACACATAAAACACGTGCTGATCACGTGATATCTACGCGCATGACTCCTATCAAGCATACTCACTATGCACGGTCAGAAAACGGAATGATGTTGTGTGTCCACGTATGATGAACATGTACAGTGAGTAATGAAGATTTCTTTCCTTATTCACAGGAGAGGAAGGGGGTGGTGATTGTTTACTTGGTTGGTTGTATACTCGGCTCCTTGGGCGAGAAAGGGGCGAAGGGGTTAAACTTGATATAGGGAGTGAAGCTGTTTCATGATTTACTCACAGGAGAGGAAGGGTAGGGGGGGGGGGGGTTGCTTGTTTACTTGGGTGGTTGTATCCTCGGCTCCTTGGACGAGAAAGGGACGGAGGGGTTAAACTTGATAACGAGGGGAGTGAAGCTGTTTGATGATTTAATTGCAAAATGTGTGAACTGATACGGTCTATAAATGCAAAGCTCTGTTCTTGGTACCTGAAAGGACAGCCACAACACACACATACCCGTCACACCCACATGGAGGTCCTCCGTCAACACTCGCGCCACCATCGCTCCACATCTCCAGCACTCCACGGGCCATCGTCCGCTGTGGTCCCCGCCTTCATGACGTAACCGGATGACCCGAGGCCCGTCACTGGGGGAAGGCGTGCCGCTGTCACTGTAGTTGTGGACGCTAAACCTGCTGATTCCCCTCGCCACTTCTCTAACAACAGCCGGACATGATCTTAGGGGCACCGTGAGCGGCTCGGCCTGTAGTTCTGTAGGGATGTCGGTGTTGATCATAGTAGCGGCCCAGAGAGAGAGGCGCGGTCCAAAGGCTGCCAGCAGTTCTCTCACCAGTCTCTGTGTGGCCGGGCCGATAGGACTGTTACAGAGAACGGGGAGGGAGTCACGACACTTGTATCGACCACTGTCGTTTACTTTTTGTCAGGGACTGTACACTATCGTTATGTACATCACGATCAATAGACAGCACTTGTAGCAGAGTGAAAGTCACATAGTTAGTACTATATTAGTGAGATGAGTTATTATTAGTTACATGCGTGGTATTAGTATTAGTTAATTAGTATTAGTGTTAATTAGTTTACTTTAAATGATAAGAATCTGAAGCGGTATATAAGTATAGTGTATAAAGAAGTACAAGTGATAAGTCAGTACACACACACACACACACACACACACACACACACACACACACACACACACACACACACACACACACACACACACAGCATTGCACAAAGCCCAGCACAGCTCACATAGCTAGAAACATGTGCATCACACATCAGTAGTATTCATTCAAGCATGACGGTGACTGGCAGTAGATTTATGAAAGACAGAGTAAACCGGTCTTTGTTATTTATTTTCATCACGCGGGACATCAACTATCACCAGCTGGGTGCTGCAGCGGGAAATCAAACCCACTCTGTCGGACGCCTCAACAACATCGCCAGTGTCCCCGGCATCATCATCATCCTGCATCCTGCCCGGCAACCAGACCACAACCCTCCGCTCTAGGCCTTGTACACTTCCCCATAATGCCACCGTCACTCTGTCACTGTCAGCCAGCGCCACGTCACACACGTCCCTCTCCCACCTCGCCACATCGTCTCTCGCCCATCCAATAACTCCCACCGGGAGGCCGGCAGAGCGAAGGCCGCGCACCACACCACAGGCTTGTGACGTCACACCCACATGGAGGTCCTCCGTCAACACTCGCGCCACCATCGCTCCACATCTCCAGCACTCCACGGGCCATCGTCCGCTGTGGTCCCCGCCTTCATGACGTAACCGGATGACCCGGGGCCCGTCACTGGGGGAAGGCGTGCCGCTGTCACTGTAGGTGTGGACGTCACTAAAGCTGCTGACTCCCCTCGCCACTTCTCTAACAACAGCCGGACATGATCTTAGGGGCACCGTGAGCGGCTCGGCCTGTAGTTCTGTAGGGATGTCGGTGTTGTCCACACAAGCGGCCCAGAGAGAGAGGCGCGGTCCACAGGCTGCCAGCAGTTCTCTCACCAGTCTCTGTGTGGCCGGGCCGATAGGACTGTTACAGAGAACGGGGAGGGAGTCACGACACTTGTATTGACCACTGTCGTTTACTTTTTGTCAGGGACTGCACACTATCGTTATGTACATCACGATCAATAGACAGCACTTGTAGCAGAGTGAAAGTCACATAGTTAGTACTATATTAGTGAGATGAGTTATTATTAGTTACATGCGTGGTGTTAGTATTAGTTAATTAGTATTAGTGTTAATTAGTTTACTTTAAATGATAAGAATCTGAAGCGGTATATAAGTATAGTGTATAAAGAAGTACAAGTGATAAGTCAGTACACACACACACACACACACACACACACACACACACACACACACACACACACACACACACACACAGCATTGCACAAAGTCCAGCACAGCTCACATAGCTAGAAACATGTGCATCACACATCAGTAGTATTCATTCAAGCATGACGGTGACTGGCAGTAGATTTATGAAAGACAGAGTAAACCGGTCTTGCCTTTCTTTTGCTCCACAGACAGCATGCTTTCTGCATCTTGAGATGTAATCACTGTACTAGTACTCACTGATACAGCATACTGAGTATCAGCTCTGTATACCATTCGAGTCACAGCCTGCTTCAGGAAAGGTTCTGCTGTCATGAACCACCTGAACTGATTTTGTTGTAACTTCTTGTTCCACAAATAACGTATGTGCCACTGTACCAAATGTACTAAATTGTCAATAAAGCAATGTTCAACTGTATCTGTAATTATGAATGATTTTATATACACTGTCATCAAATTTATTGTCATAAGACTGATCATTGTACATGGGATTGTTTGTAACTTGTATTTTGTAACTGTTCAAAAGTTCAGCTGTAACTGTTAGTCTAGACACTGATTACTTGACTTTATATTTCAGGGTTTGAACTTGAACTTGAACTTGAACGTGAACGTAAAAGTGAACGTGAACATATACGTGATCATGATGATGATGAAGATGTTATGCTAATGGTCCCGACTTCACCATTAAAAGATCAGCTTACAACTGTTCTCCAAGCCTTGTAGTTGAACCGTTTGTGTGTCCAGTCTGCGCATGTTAGCTATCCGCCACTACACACACCCCGCTACACACTTCCGGCGACATAAGACGTACGAGTAACAATCATTACGAGAGGGAAGATAAATAATGGTTTCACAACTTCGATTGTGAACCTTGTCTAGAGTTTATAGGAAACAGTCAATCATCGATACTCGCTTCATTTCACAGGGAAAACGAAAATCCTGACGTCAGCCGTGATAACGTGTCACAACTGATGTACAGACTTCAACATAAGTCATAAGTCAAGGACCACCTTGACAGACAGGTCTAATTTTAAGAATACACAAAAAATAGAGATCAAGGAATCTTTTAAATTTTTTTGCTGTGAAAGTGTTAAAGGGTTAACAATGCATCCTGCAAAGCTCGCTGAAGCTGAAAAACCACCATGTGCTGCACGGACATCTTCCAGGAATTTTAGCCAAATTTGCAAGTGGTCCTTGACATGTTGAAGTCTGTAGATAGCATCACGTATGCGTACACGATATGGTGTTGTGGCTCAACAGAAAAAAAAAATTGTGTGCCTCCAATCTTAGACATTGAGAGAGATTTGATAACAGGATAACATAACCACTGTTATAATACTTGGATGGAGTAAAGTGAGGGAGACAACCAGGTTATGTGCGGCACCAAGGCCAAACAACAGTTGCCGTTCTTTACATGCCAACCCATTCAGGATTATCACTGGTTGGAGGGAGGGGGGGATGTTCTGGAGTTTAACGTCCTTTTCCACCGCGTATGGTTGATAGCAAAGGTGGGGCAACGAGAAAAATGCCAGCACAAATATTCGGCTCCAGTCGGGATTCGAATTCATAACCCGAGCGTTTGAAGTCCAACGCTTTACATTTCGGCAACCCCGGCTCCCTGCAACGATTATCACAGGTGTAAAAGAGTAGGTTAAAGTAGCAATAACATATCTCCGGAGACTATCGCAGATAAACAGTTTTTTTTTTTTTTTTTTGAAAAACCAGCACGTGCTGCAGGAACAGACTGTTGTCATGACGACACTACTATCACTCCAGTAATAAACTCTACATCATCGTCTTGTTGGTGAAGAAGACTTGATCCAAAATGTTTCATGCGTTGTCATTTCATTGCGTTGTCAAAATGATTGATGTTTTGTCATTTCCACGTACTGTCCCTGTCACGTTATGGGTAACACAAGTGTAGCGTGACATTTGACCTATATCTTGTCATCTGTCACACCTACACGTGCAGTACTGTAGTCACCTACCTGTATGTAAAGTCGGCCTCGTCTATCAGCACGTGAAGCTGTTGTCCCCGTGTTGTCGGCACCAGTGACTGAAGTGTCTGAAGCGCCGCCTCCACATCTCCAGGCCGCCTGTACAGGTCATAGTGCAGGAAGTGCACGGCGGCGGCCGCTTGTTGTGTTGTGGGGTCTGCCTGCAGGGTCATCACCAGCTGCTGCTGTATCAGGCGTGACGCCGCAAGGCTGGCAGGATAGAGACAGAGTACAAGCACAGGATGTCCCTGACGCGCCCCGACCAGCCCCTTCACGACCAGCACTACAGTCTTGCCGGTGCCCGGGGGGCCGGTCAGACAGACGTGTGCTGGTGATCTGGTCAGCAGGTCGAGTTGCCCGGGGGTGAGGACGAGAAGCGCAAGTCGCCGGCCGAGTTCTGACACGGCCTCCCCCAGTGTCCGCACCTCCACGCGCGGGGGGATGACGCAGTGAACACGGACTGTTGTTGCCGGGCCCACAAACCTGTCAACATACAGAAAAGGCAAAGAAGTGTTGTTGTTGTTGTTGTTGTTGTTGTTGTTGTTGTTGTTGTTACAGTTTGTTTTTAAATTGCACTTATTTCAATTGTTTACAGTATGTTTGTTCAGTGAAACAAAAATGAAATATTTTTTTTATAAATGTTTATAACGAAAAGAACTACACTGTGCATGTATATGAAAGATTGTAATGCATAGTAACAACAACAACAACAATAATAATATGCACAGTAATAATGATAATAATAATAATAATTTTTAAGGTATGAAGCGTTGTGCACTCATATGCCACTCCCCGACAAAATACTGTTGTTGTTGTTGTTGTTGTTGTTGTTGTTGTATGAATTGCAAGAAAAACTATAAGGGACATTATCCTATTTTGGATGAATGCTGCTGCTATTAGTACTACTACTATTACTACTATTACTACCACTACTACTACAGTCAAACACGCTTAAGCCGAACTCGCCCGGGGAATGGAAAATCGTTTCGCTTATCCGAGTTTCTTCATATCCGAGTTCGGATAAGCCAAACCTTTCCCGAGAAATCACAATGCAGTTCGGCTTAACCGAGTTTTTTTCAGGATAAGTTGTAAAATCACATGGAATGTTTGTAAAAAGTTTGTTTTGTTTGGTTTTGTTTGTTTGTTTGTTTTTTTAAGAGAATATCTTTGCTTCCCTTTGCAACTGAAACATCGAATTGATAATTTTGCGAACGTTTGTAGACGTGTATGCTGCTTTTCTATGGGCAAATGTATACTATATGTATATGTGTATAATGGCAACGGTCTGAGAGAGACACGAGTCGAGCTTATTGATTCCTGAGACTAGTTACACAGACAAAACTGTGCGTGCGTGCGTGCGTGCGTGCGTGCGTGCGTGTGTGTGTGTGTGTGTGTGTGTGTGTGTGTATTACTGTACGCACAAATCAATGTACGCTCCACTCCGTTCCTGAACTCCCCCCCCCCCACCTCCACCCCTCCCCCACCCTCACACACACACACACACACACACACACACACACACACACACACACACACACACACACACACACACACACACACAAATGCGGTCGCATTACTGTACGCACAAATCAATGTACGCTCCACTCCGTTCCTGCACTACACCACACACCCCCCACCCCCCACCTCCACCCCTCCCCCCCTCACACACACACACACACACACACACACACACACACACACACAAATGTGCGCGCTTCTATACGCACAAGCCAATAAACGCTCCAACCCCCCCCCCCCCTGCCCCTCACACACACACACACACACACACACACACACACACACTGGGAGACTGCATGTTACACACTCCCTCCCCTACACACGCCAAAAGAAACAATCGTGCACGCACAAATCTAAGCCCGAGCTCACATCCTTTCGACTAGCCCATAAACCACGCCCATCGCAAATCTTCCAAGGTTACTTTTCGACCTGCCCCTCCCCTGTCCCCCTCCCTCGGTCATCCCATCTCTAACCCTGAACCCACCACCTAATTCACGCACGCAAACTTAGATCTCTTTCTGTCCAAACAATGGCGCCTGCAAAACATGTGGCACGCGTCATCAGTTTCCCGCACACTGAAAAACAGGTGACGTGTTCGTTTTCCGTAGGATAATTATAGCCGTGACGAAATATGTTCATAAGTTATCTTCCCGACGTGTTTTTCAAGCAAAAATTTAAAAAAAAAAAAAAAAGTCTCTCCGACAGTGTTTACAGTTCGGCTTATCTGTCAAAATCACGTTTGAGATATCCGTGTTTGAGTTAGCTATTTTTTGACAGAGTTTGGCTTATCCGAATTAGAAATAGTCTTACAAAGAGGGGGGTCTGGCGGGGAATTGGTTTCCGTTTCTGTTATCCGAGTTTTTTGCTTAAGCGTGTTTCGCTTAGGCGAGTACGACTGTACTACTACTACTACCACTACTACTGCTACTACCACTACTACTACTGCTGCTACTACTACTACTACTACTGCTGCTGCTGCTACTGCTGCTGCTACTGCTACTACTGCTGCTACTACTACTTGTAACTGTACAATGAAAGTAATCTGTATTCAAACACGTATATACTTTGTACAGTCAACTAACTTCACGTTTCCTGCTTCAGCACAAACTAACTAACGCCTGGAATATTGTACGATAGGCTTCCTCACCTGCTGACGAGTGTTTCATACAGATCACGTGACATTGTGGGGTCCGTTCTACACGCCACGCGCTGTGTCCACCAACTGTCCAGTTTCCCGAGTACAGCGGCGTCCACGTGCCAGGGCGTGGTGCGGTCAGACATGACGTCACTACACACACACAGCTCCACGGCCGCTCTCACGTCTGGAGCACCCACACACCCACACACCCGCTGAAAAAGTGGTCGTATTCGTCATCACTTAACAGTTTACACTGACTCTAAAGCAAACGGTTGACTGGCTGCTGAGGTCAACGTGTGTAGAGTAAACGTACAGGTCAAGGTGGCCTTTAAATAAAGTCTCAATTCGTGAAAAACGTGGTGTTTGTTTCCAGGGGCATTTGAGCACCCCCACGAAGCTATGACGTCAAACGCGTCATGGGTTTGTGCGATCCTTCTTTCTCTCACCAGCTCGGTTCGTTCGATCGTTTGTGCAGGCGCTCGTTTATCTATGTCAGTCCGATGTTCCTCCACCGTACGCGTTGTAGTAAATCAACTCTACAACATGAGAAACCATGACAGTACTACGGAGATGCGGTACTGGCATGTCGTACTAAAACCTGCCCCGGGCATGGCAAACCTTGCCTAGTCGCACGGTATTTGCAGGAATTAAATGTTCCAAGCCCACTTCATCTTAATACTGTCGCGATCCCTCACCACTGATGCTTTCTCGTGTTGTTCAGTTCATAAACAAAGCATTCATGTGCATGCAGGGCCCCTTGTAAGCATTATATGCACGCAGGAGCACTGTCATACCTTATGCAGGGGCACTCGTGTTCCCGCAGGGGCATTCATGTACCTGACACATGCTGTGTTTTGGGCATGCCATTTGTCCATCCAACCACACTTCATTTTGTCTTCAGGGGTTTTGTCCTTATTGTCATGATAGCGCGTACAGAAAATGTGCATTCATGTACATGCAAGGCCATTTGATAGCATTATATGCACACAGGGGCACTCGTGTTCCTGCAGGGGCATTCATGTACCCGACACATGCTGTGGTCTTATGCACGTCATACGTCCTACAAACCACATTTCCTGTTGTGTTATCATGATATTATTACGAGAGATCATGACACTGGATAGCCTCGGAACACTGGTTGTGCCACGTGCGTGACTTTAAAAGACACCTAATAGCTCCTTGGCCAGGGATGTAATCTGTCTTGTAAGTGTTTTCTGCCGGGTCTCCCTGTTTCGCGATGCGTGATGGGAAAGGACAATAACGACTAATTTTCCGAGTGTGTGTGTGTGTGTGTGTGTGTGTGTGTGTGTGTGTGTGTGTGTGTGTGTGTGTGTGTGTGTGTGCGCGCGCGTTTTATTTTGTCATACGTGCATGCAAAGACATGTTAAACACCCTGGAGAGCATCGTACAAAATCATGGCAGCACGGAGACGCAATGTCCTGTGATCAGGTGTGCCACGTGAGATAACTGAATGTGAAAGAAAGGTTAAGGCTTCTCTGTTTAGAGTAGAATCTACATTTATCAGTAAGCCCTATTATGAAAAAAAAAACCCAATAAAACACCTGAAGACGACAGGAAGGGTGGTTGGTGGGACACATGACATGCCCCAAACACATCGGGTGTCAGGTACATGGATGCCCCTGAATGACCCCAAGTGCCCCTACATAAGGTATATCAGTGCCCCTGCGTACATATAATGCTAACAAATGGCCCTGTGTGTACACGAATGCACATTATTAGTAAGTGCTATCATGAAACCAGATAATAAACCACCTGAAGACAACGGGAAATGTGGTTGGCGGAAATGCGACATGCCCAAAACACGCCTTGTGTCAGGTACATGAATGCCCGGCCGCCCCTGCATGAACCCGATTGCCCCTACAAAAGGGATGTCAGTGCCCCTGCGTGTGTAAAAAACATAATTATAAATCTAACAAATGGCCCTGCATGAACATGAGTGATTGAATCGTTGATCAATTCCACAACTCATACAAGAAAGCATCGTGAGAGATCACGACAGTATTCAAACGCAATAGGTTCGGAACAGTTGTGCCACGTGCGTGACATTGAAAGACCCCCAACCTACTCAGTGATAGCTCCTTGCCCAGGGATGTGATCTGTCTTTTAAGTTTGTTTCTGTTTCGCGATATGTGGTGGCCGGAAAGACCAATTTACCGAGTGTGTGTCTGTACTCGTGGTTCTTTTGTTTTCAGTGTTTTAGTTTTCATACGTGCGTGTACAGATCAAGTCACTGTGACCACCCTGGAACCCATCGTAACGTAGAGGCGTCTCTGTTTAGAATAGAATGTACATTATTAGTAAGCGCTGTCATGATAAAAACAATAAAACACTTGAAGACGACAAGAAGGGCGGATGGTGGGACATATGGCATGCCCAAAACACATCAAATGTTAGGTACATGAATGCCCCTGCATGAACCCGAGTGCCCCTGCATAAGGTATATCAGTGCCCTCTGTGCATAAAACAAATGGCCCTGCATGTACATGAATGCAGGGTGGGTGGGTGTTTGGGGGTTTAACGTCATTTTCCACCACATAGGGTGATATCAAAGACGGGGCAACGACGAAAAAGCCAGCACAAATATTTGGCCCCAGCCGGGATCGAACTCACGACCCGAGCATTAGAAGTCCAACGCTCTACCATTCGACCACCCCGGCTCCCCGTACATGAATGTACATTATTAGTAAGCGGTATCATGATAATAGATAATAAAACACGTGAAGAAGGAAATCAGTGTGGTTGGTGGGATATATGACATGCCAAAACACATCATGTGTCAGGTACATGAATGCCCCTGCAATAACCCGAGTACCCCTACATAAGGTATATCAGTGCCCCTGCGTACATATAATTCCAACAAATGGCCCTGCATGTACATGAATGCGTCGTTGATAAATTCAGCAACGCGAGAAAGCGTCTTGAGAGACTGATGACGACAGTATTAAGACGCATA
Source organism: Batillaria attramentaria (assembly GCA_018292915.2). Lineage (NCBI taxonomy): Eukaryota > Metazoa > Mollusca > Gastropoda > Batillariidae > Batillaria > Batillaria attramentaria. The sequence continues at coordinate 275,336 of JACVVK020000496.1, read as the reverse complement.
AGGCTTGGAGCAGTTGTGCCAGGTGCGCAAATTTTACAGACATCTAATAGCTGTTTTGTTCATGATGTGATCTGTGTTGTAAGGGTTTTTTTGTTCTAGTCTCCCCGTTTTGTGAAAAAAAGAGAATAAAGCACAATGTGTGTGTGTGTGTGTGTGTGTGTGTGTGTGTGTGTGTGTGTGTGTGTGTGTGTGTGTGTGTGTGTGTGTGTGTGTGTGTGTGTAATTAAATCAACGCATTAGCCACCTGTTTACATTTCAAACAACCGTGCAAGAAGCAAGAAATGTAAAGTATGTATGTGACACACACACTCCCCCCCCCCCCCCCCCACACACACACAGAGCAAAAATGGTTGTTCAGTTCCGCCAAAATCATTGACATTCCAGACTCATCCAGCCCATGGAAGCGTTCGTTTGTTTCCGGGCAGCTTTTAGTACAAAGCATCTCGGCAGTACGGTCACGGTCTCTTATTAGACCTATTCGCGTTGCTGAATTGATATATTATACTACCACGCGCACGGTGGAGGAACGTAGGAATTACCTTTCTGACATAGCAGGATGAGGCTAAATGACAGGGATGCGTATAATAACGTTCGATTTAAGAGAGCGAACCGCCGCGTGGCGAGGCAGCAGCGCGAGGGGGGGGGGGCGCACAAACCCAAGACGCGTTTGACGTCACAGGTTTGTGAGGGGGCCTGAATAGCCCTGGATATAGCGTGGACCCGTGAAAAAAGGGATATTTTTGTTTGAGTGAATGCACCTAGCCCGTGCATTTGACACTTGACAAGATTTAACATAACGGGACGCGTGTCAGCATACTGACTATTTGCTTTGCGGCAAAGTCTGGGTGGCTGGTCTATTTATAGAAACTTTCACGGACATGTTTATACACGAAAAGCACGGAACTTTGAAAGGAAGCCGTGTTTCTGTAATACAATGTAATAGGAGCGTGCTCGTCTGAACGGTGTACAAGTTACGGAGTCTGCGAAATGAACTTGTTATGTGTCAGCCTCCGTTATGTACAATAAAGTACATGCATCATGATAAATTGTGCAGACAAAGAGAGTTTCTGACCTGTGCCAGCTGACTGTCTCCATCCAACACGTGCTGTAGCTGCGTCCTGCTGATGTAGGGCAGGATCAGCGTTTTGCGGACACTCACTCCCGGCGCCACGTCACTCATCACGTGATTCACAACTTTCTCACACTTGTCCAGCTGTTTCACGGCCTTGCTGACCTTGTCAGCCACAGCTTTGTCTGTTGGGTTGTTGTCATGGATACCCACTGACTTGATCTCCCCGAGCAGGACGCCGTATTTGCGGTGTATGACGATGACGTCAAAGTCGCCCTCTCGCTGTGTGGCGGGAAGATCCCCGGGTAGCGGGAACTGAGCAGCGTGGGTAGCATCCAGTTTGTTCAGGTAGGCAGTGAAGTCTAGTGACGACATCACAAACATGGCTTCCTGTCGCTGCTCTCCTAGCGTCTGTAGACAGTACAGCACGTGCTGTTGGGCGAAGTCGTCACGTGAGTCGGTTTCTTGCACGTTGATTGGCTGAGCGACTGGATGCTGCTCTCGAGTCCACAGACTGAGAGTTGACGAGTGACTCGGAGTTGCTTGTGTGTGTTGGCGTGTCTGCTGGGCTGATCCTTGAGTTGTGTGTTGGTTTGTCTGCTGGGCTGATCCTTGAGGTGTGTGTTGGCTTGTCTGCTGGGCTGATCCTTGAGGTGTGTGTTGGCGTGTCTTCTGAGCTGATCCTTGAGGTGTGTGTTGGCGTGTCTTCTGAGCTGATCCTTGAGGTGTGTGTTGGATTGTCTGCTGGGCTGATCCTTGAGGTGTGTGTTGGCGTGTCTTCTGGGCTGATCCTTGAGGTGTGTTTGGGATTGCAGACACTGGCTGCTTTTGGTGAACAGCTTGCTGCGGCGGAGTTGGCTGTTGTGAAGTCGCTGTTGTGGGAGTTGCTTGTTTTCCCGTCGCATTAGTAGTGTTACCTGGAGGTGAGACAAACGGAGGACTACCTGACATCACAAATCCCGGTAAAGGTCGCAACACCAGGGCCGGTTGCCCGGCAACAGTGTCTCTATCATACGGCACACGGTTCATGATGCAGGGCGGTACACAGTAAGTGCGGGTGTCAAGGTCACGGTATAGTGACGTCACCACGCGTCTCCACTCATTCTCCAAAGTCTGTTGCATAGTCACCGAGCTTGAGGTGGTGACTGGTGTAGTGGTTGCTGGTGAGGTGGTGACTGGGGTGGTGGTTGCTGGTGAGGTGGTGACTGGGGTGGTCGTTGCTGGTGAGGTGGTGACTGGGGTGGTGACTGCTGGTGAGGTGGTGACTGGGGTGGTGACTGCTGGTGAGGTGGTGACTGGGGTGGTGGCTGCTGGTGAGGTGGTGACTGGGGAAAGTAGTGCCGTTGAGCCGGTGACCGTGGCTGGGCGAGTGTGTCCAGTTTCCACATCTGATGCTGGCGGTGTTTCCGACATGTTTATCCCGGTCAAGACGTCACGAGTTGTCCACTGGCATTACATTACATTACATTGGACGGATCCAGACAATGTAAGCACTTTGTGCACTGTCTGTGGTGAAGGTTTACAGACTGAGTGAGAGTCACGTGGTTAAGTCAGATTCCTGCTGGATTTGTGGATGCTCTATACATATTGTCGGTACCACGCATGACCTCTGTTTGGCTGACACGTGTTCTTCTTGTCTTGGCTATAGAAATGCAGTGTTTGCTGGCGCCATATTGTGGTTTGATCTCCCGGGTAAACATGAAGACAAAGAGACATCAGGAAACTGTTATTTTTGCATAGACAGGTAAACATGGAGCCAGGGATCAG